>OZ024761.1:4921969-4931969 GCA_964016885.1 Eledone cirrhosa | reverse complement strand
GACTCCACTACAGCAATGAAGAGCTGTATGGGACCATCCCAAAAGTCAGCTCAAAAGTGACACAGAGGAGACTGAGGTTAGCTGGACATGCTCACCGACATCCAGAGTTGACATTGCACTCAGTGCTCCTTTGGGAGCCGCTACATGGACACACTAGAAGAGGAAGACCAAGGTTAACGTATGTTGATGCCCTAAGGACAGACACTGGTCTGTTGGAGACGCAGGACATGGCAGCGATAATGAGGGACAGAGACCGCTGGAGAGAACTCGTCCATGGATCTCGGGAATTTTACCCGCCTTAGATATATATATATATATATATATATATATATATATATATATATATATAGGGCGGGTAAAATTCCCGAGATCCATGGACGAGTTCTCTCCAGCGGTCTCTGTCCCTCATTATCGCTGCCATGTCCTGCGTCTCCAACAGGGATTAAATCTCCACTACGGTAACCCTTCTACCTTTGTTTTGTTTTCGTTTTTTCGTTTCTCTCAATTTTCACTTTTCTCCTATTTCTCACTCACTTCCTACCTCGAGATTTCCCATCTGCATTGCTGTGGCTTTCTAAACTACATATTTTATATATATATATATATATAAAGAAATCGAAATGAAATCGAAAATGCAACTGGAGTCTTATTTTTAAAAATATATATATATTTATTTGGTTCCTTTACCGGTTATGCAATTCTTCTGCTTTTCAAAAGTAGAATTGAGATGGAGGGTCTGTGGTCTTTCTCACATCCGGTTGGTCTCTGAATGTTACTTGTTTTATATGGAAAAAAGTGGCTCGAAACGCCAGGTTTTTAGGGAAGTAATTTGATTGGTTGATGAATAATTATAATAAATTTCGCGCCAGTTCGCGTTACAGAGTTCTTCAAACAGGGGGGGGGGGTTCATATATGAGTGTTTGAATTTCTTTTTACTTAAAAATGTGGTGCCAAATATATCCGGGAAGTTTTACCTGGTGAAATAGTTGAAATTAGCCAAACAGGAATTAAGTCCCTTTGTCGAATGCCCTATCCTGACAACAAACACTGTTTTCTGTATATTTGAATATGTATATTTTGCACGACCAGACAGTATTATAGAAGGTCAAATCGTATATTCTGTGAGAAAAAGGTGTGGTCAACAACTGGCTATAGAATTTCCTGTGGATGAAGATCTGGTCAGTACTGTCCCAGAATCAGCAACACCTGCTGCTATAGCCTATGCTGAGATGCTCGGAATTCCTTGTGTAAAAACCGCTATGTCGGTTGTACATTCATCCAAACAAGCTTAAGACTCCGACAACTTGGTGTTGCTAAGAAATTTGGTGCCCTGACTGAGAATGTCAAGGGAAAACGGATTGTCCTTATTGATGATTCTATTATGCGTGGAACAACGATCATTAAACTACTGAAGTCTTCAGGAGCCACTGAAGTCCATATAAGAGTGGCTTCTCCAGCTGTTAAACACCCATGTTATATGGGTATAAATATCCCAACTAGGGAAGAGTTGATTGCAAACAAGTATGGTTCCACTGAGCTGGCAGAACATCTAGGTGCCAACAGCTTAGAATATCTCTCTGTTTATGGGCTTCAATTAGCTGTCAGAAAAGGTGCTATTTTCAATGCAGAGGCTGGTAAACGTGGATATTGTGATGTTTGCTTAACTGGGTGCTACCCCACTGAGCTAGATTGGTGAAAGAAAAATATCCCAAATGTTACTAACAACTGTCAACTCCAGCTCAGTTTTTCTTCTTATCATCATCATCCTCTTCCTTCTTTGTCTCTTCCTCATCTCTCTATTTATCACTTTTGAAGAAATCATGGTTTGCTTGACCCTTTGGCATTTACATTACTCTACATTTACTATTGTATTTTCACGGTAAAGGCCTTACCTCACATAATATCTCACATTGTATTCAATCTATCAGATTTTGATATTATTTAGTTTGAGAACAATAACTTAACATCAAGTGGCAGGTTACAGTCTGCTTGAACAGAAAAGGGTGAGATAATTCTGGCCAGATACAGCCAGTTTAAATGCTAAAGGGTTAAATAGCATTTCTACTAATAGAATCACTTTCCTACACACATACACACACACAAAATATATAAATTCTCTCCATCTTAACACACTCCCACACACACACACACATAACACACATATACACACACATACTCACACACACAACTCCCTCCCCCATTTCTACTAATAGAATCATCTTCCTATACACACACACACACAAGCACACAAATAAACATACATATCTCTACTTTCTTTATTTCAATAGAAAGTCTGAATTCTGACACCCCAGCGAACCAGCCATGTTCACTGAACCAGAACAATTCTCCCATCCCATTTCTCTTGACCATTATCTTTTGCTTGTCATAAAATTCTCTAAAAGGCTACAAAATAAATTCCCAAATACGGGCGCGAAATTTTATGAACTTGTTCACGTGACAGTCATAATTTCATTTATAACCAATCAAATTACATTTATTAAAAAAGCCTTCGTGAGCCACTTTTTTAAAAGTAAAAAGAAATTCAAACAAACTTACGCGAAAGCTGATATACTTATTCACGTGACTACATCAACCAACCAAACTTCACTCATATATGAAAAAACAACCTGCTATATTCACTGAACCAGAACACTTCTCCCATCCCATTTCTCTTGACCATTATATTTTGTTTGTCAAAATTCTCTAAAAAGCTACAAAATAAATTCCCAAATACGGGCGCGAAATTTAATGAACTTGTTCACCTGACAGAAATAATTTCATTTATAAACAATCAAATTACATTTATGAGAAAAAGACTTCGTGAGTCCCTTTTTTTAAAGTAAAAAGAAATTCAAACACTCATATATGAAAAAACAACCTGAGCCCCCCTGTTTAAAGAAACTTTCTTTGTAACGCGATCTGGCGTGAAATTTATTATACTTATTCACCAACCAATCAAATTACTTCTCTAAAAACCTGTCGTTTTGAGCCACTTTTTTCCATATAAAACAAGTGACATTCAAAGACCAACCGGATGTGAGAAAGACCACAGACCCTCCATCTCAACTCTACTTTTTAAAGCAGAAGAATTGCGTAACCGGTAAAGGAACCAAATAAATATATATATATTTTTAAAAATAAGACTCCAGTTGCATTTTCGATTTCATCTTTTTTTCTTTATATATATATATATATATATATAACGAAGGAGGTGTGGTAAGGAACCAGATGGACCATAACGCACCAGAGTATTCAATACTTAGGGTAGTAGAGTGGGTAATAGGAAAATGTTTTACCCGGACGGCAGAGCTCAAGCCGTTTCGACGACTTGAGCTCTGCCGTCGGAGTCAAACATTTTCATATATATATATATATATATATATATATATATATTATATTAGAAATATATATATGTATGTATGTATGTATGTATGTATGTATGTATGTATGTATGTATGTATGTATGTAACATGTATCCCAGTACAACCTGTCTCATGGTGGGGTCGTTGGCGACTAAACTGGCAACTCCACCAAGTTTTCTTGGTGAGGAGGGTGACTTTGGACATCCTGCAGGAATAAAAACAAAACTTGTCAAAGGGCAAAGGAGCTGTTAAGAGTCAATGGCCATCCAAAATCACCGGGAGAGATGACCCCTTAGCCTTTGTCAAAGCAGAATTCTAGGAGAAGGAAAACTCTGATATAACACCTGCAACTCTGATGGTATCCAATAATGTTGACTTCTTCTTTTTGGTAAATATCATCTTGGTTAAGAGAGTGGGACTGGCTTTGTGCAGTGCCTTTGCTCACTATAAAAGCTTCACGGCACAGGCATTGCTTTATATCTGGAGATCTCTCTGCACTTGTCGTCACATGGTACCATGGGCCCAGCACTATGTGTCAATAATTGTCACAGGTGTAGTGTTTGTACCAGAGTTTTCAAGTCGCTGGCTGGACTAAAAAGTCACACTCGTTCAGCGCATAGGTAGGGGTTCTCCTACATGGATATAAAGTAGTGGTCGTACTCGAAAACGAGTTGGCAGCCACCATGTATGTATGTATGTATGTATGTATGTATGTATGTATGTATGTATGTATGTATGTATGTATGTATGTATGTGTGTATGTATGTATGTAGGTATGTATGCATGTATGTATGTAGGTATGTATGTATGTATGTATGTATGTATGTATGTATGTATGTATGTATGTATGTATGTATGTTTTCTCTTTCTCTTAATTTCGAGTATATTTTTTTGACCGGCCACCTTCCTGGTGGCAAGGTTGTAAAAGAAAAGAAATTGTCATCCCTTGAATCGCAAGAATGTTTTGCAAATTTTGAAGGTGCCAGCTATCGCAGCCATTTGTAGACTATGAATTAGGGAGCTGCGCTTTTTGTCCGCAAATCCAAGTTCAGTCATACTTTGGTCCAAGCGGGTTGGTATATAACCCGTAGCTCCAATAATGATGGGTATGAAGCTAAAGGTGTATCTTGGATACTGGATTTCTAAACTCCTCATCAATGGTCCGTAGATGTCCTCCTTCTCCTGTATTTTTCTGACAACGTTTACATCAAGTGGGCAGCTGATCTCCACAACAGAACACGTTTTCAATGTGTGGTCCCAAACAACAATATCAGGCCGGTTGTGCTTTAATTTGATGGCAGTTTTTATCTTCAGGTTCCACCAGTATTCCTTAGTGCCATCTGTCTCAATATATTCTTCCTCGTTTATTGTTAATTTTGTTTTCCGAAGTGCGTTCCAGATGGTTCTAGCTATCCCATCGTGTCTCATGGGGAGGTAGTAGCGAGATGACATTCTTTCGCAGCTGGCAACAATGTGGCTTACATCCTCGATCTTTGTTTTACATAGCCTACATTTATTGTCAACTGATGGCCCTCCTCTTTTGTGCAGCAGATATTTGGTAGGGAGTTCTTGTTCCTGTATTGCAAGGTGTGATGTCATAAACTTGTCGGAACTCCATGCCAGGCTTTTTGAGTGGTTTATCCCCTCTATGGTCTGTGTTTTACGCCTCAAGTATCCATGCACAACATTTTCTGTAAATTGGTCAATTTTTTTATGTATGTATGTATGTATGTATGTATGTATGTATGTATGTATGTATGTATGTATGTAGGTAGGTAGGCAGGTATGTATGTATGTATGTATGTATGTATGTATGTATGTATGTATGTATGTACGTATGTATGTACGTATGTATGTATGAATTCTAGGAGAAGGAAAACTCTGATATAACACCTGCAACCCTGATGGTATCCAATGATGTTGACTTGTTCTTCTTTTTGGTAAATATCATCTTGGTTAAGAGAGTGGGACTGGCTTTGTGCAGTGCCTTTGCTCACTATAAAAGCTTCACGGCACAGGCATTGCTTTATATCTGGAGATCTCTCTGTACTTGTCATCACATGGTACCATGGGCCCAGCACTATGTGTCAGTAATTGTCACAAGTGTAGTGTTTGTACCAGAGTTTTCAAGTCGCTGGCTGGACTAAAAAGTCACACTCGTTCAGCGCATCGGTAGGGGTTCTCCTACATGGATATAAAGTAGTGGCCGTACTCGAAAACGAGTTGGCAGCCACCATGTATGTATGTATGTATGTACGTATGTATGTATGTATGTATGTATGTATGTATGTATGTATGTATGTATGTATGTATGTATGTATGTATGTATGTATGTATGTGCTATTAAAGGAAATAATGAAATACCTTCAGATCTGTTTCCAATTGACTTTGTCATTAGTTAGCGTACTTCCGTCCTTTAGTATGAATCATGAGAAGTTACTGTCTATTTAGAACATTCCTCAATCCTCTCTCTCTGTCGTAACTCTCTAACATCTTCTTCTCAGTCTCCAGTCTAAACATATTATTATTCTCCTCAAACGGCGCTGGATTGGCAGTATCGGTAGAGGGGGGTCGGACGCCATGTTTTGCAGCAAACAGTTACGGCCCTTTATCGTCTGAGTTCAAATCCTGCCGAGGCTAACTTTGCCTTTCATCCTTACGGAGTCGATAAAATAAAGTACCAGTAATACACTGGGTTAATGGCTGGCCTTGTGCCAAAAGTAGAAACAATTATTATTCTCTTCAAAAGGATATAGCGGGAGGAAATCACACACACACCACACACACACACCACACACCACACACACCACACACACACACCACACACCACACACACCACACACACACACCACACACCACACACACCACACACACACACCACACACCACACACACACCACACAACACCCACACACACCACACACACCGCACACACACCACACACACACCACACACCACAAGCACACACCACACACACACCACACACCAAACACACCACACACACCACACACACACACCACACACACCACACACACACCACACACAACAAGCACACACCACACACACCACACACAACAAGCACACACCACACACACAACAAGCACACACCACACACACCACACACACACACACCACACACGACACACACACCACACACCACACACACACACCACACACACACCAAACATCACACACACACCACACACACACCAAACATCACACACACACACACCACACACCACACACACCACACATCACACACACACACCACACACACCACACACACCACACACACACCACACACATCACACACACCACAGACACACCACGCACACCACACACACCACACACCAAAAACCACACACACACACGACACACCACACACACCACACACACACACCACACACCACACACACACCACACACACACACCACACACACCACACACCACACACACACCACACACACACACCACACACACCACACACACCACACACCACACACACCACACACCACACACCACACACACACCACACACACACCACACACACCAATATGAGTATGATACTGTGAAAGGGGAGGAAACTGGCCTAGTTTGACCACATCAGATGACATGACAGCCTGTGTAAGACCATCGTGTTAGGCACCGTTGAAGGGGGGGACAGGATGGGACACCAACGCAAAAACTGGTTGGACGCCAATGACGTCACCAGATTTGTTGTCGGCCGCCGTTGATAGACTATTTTGAGTGTCAGCTGCTGCTGTAGTAGGACCCCCCCCCCCTGCTGAGGTCAAGGGACTGATGATGATGACTGTTATATATATTAATCTAGGTACATTGGTGGATTGGCAGTATTGGTAGAGGCTCGGACGCCATGCTTTAACGCATAGAGTTACGGCCCTTGCCATTCTGAGTTCAAATCCCACTGAGGTTATCTTTGCTTTTCATCCTTATGGGGTCGATAAAATAAAGTACCAGTAATACACTGGTAATTGCTGGCCTTGTGCCAAATGTAGAAAGAATTATTTATATTCTGATTTAGGTACAAAGCGGAAAGCGGGGGAGAGGAAAGTGGAACAAATCGACCCCAGTGCGTTACTGGTACTTTATTTTATCAACCATATAAGGATGAAAGGCAAAGCTAACCTCGACAAGATTTGAACTCAGAACATAAAGGGCCGTAACTCTATGTCATAAAGTATTTTGTCCGATCTAAATAATAAATGTTTTCACTGTATCGTTGAAGTATTTATGTGAAAAAGATTCCTACTGGTAAATAATGACAACCATTCTAGTTATAAACATAGTAATAAAACTACACAAGCAGATAATAAACACACACACACACATACACACACACACAGAGGCAGATAATAAACACACACACACACACACACACACAGAGAGAGGCAGATAATAAACGCACACACGCACACAAGCAGATAAACACACACACATACACATACACATACACACACACACACACACACAGGCAGATAAACACACACACACACACACACACACACACACTCATACACACACACACACACACGCAGATAAACACACTCACACACACAGACAATAAAGTAACACATACTTTACCTTAATTAAAATGTCAATAAATATATAATAAACAGGACTAAAACCCCCAATTGTGTATTATACAAAAGAATGTTCTATTTGTTCGTTCAACTGAAGTACATTTCTCATAAACAAATGTGTTGAATACTCCACAAATATGTGTAACTTTACACGTGAGCAGAGTAAAGTGGCCGTGCCAGTGTATGACAAAGTTAACCCTTTCAATTACATGTACGCATCATCTGACGGACTTCTACACAGTTGCTGTTTACCAAAATGCGGCTGACTGAATACGCACGTGTGTTTTTTTTGTTTTTTTCTCATCTCAAATCCGTCCCTTCCTCTTCCCATTCTCTATCTTTCTATTTCATCTGTCTTTCTCATTCTATTTTCTGATGAAGGTCTATTGTCTGAAACGTTAAGACCCCCTTCCTGCTATTTCAAGCGTTGAACTAATATATTTCTTCATTGTACTGTGTTATTGCTTTGTTATTTCTGATTACTTTTTACACACACACACACACACACACACACACACACACACACACACACACACACACACATACACACACACACACACACACACACACACACACACACACACACACACACACACACACACACACACACACACACACACTCTCTCTCTCTCTTTCTCTCTCTCACACACACACACACACTCACGCAGTCACACATTCTGTGACACGCTGAATCTCCCTGAGAACTTCGTTAAAGGTACACGTGTCTGTGGAATGCTCAGCCACTTACACATCAATTTCGCGAGCAGATTCCGTTGAACGTATCAATTGAAATACTCGTGTAATACTGAGTGCCAGTGTTTTTTATTTACAAATTCCTCATCACAATATACACTGCCACACAACACTTCCCTTACAACACATCACAACAACATACACTGCCACAGAGCACTCCCCTTACAACACATCTCAACAACAGACACTGCCACACAACACTTCCCATGTCTTACAACACATCACAACATACACTACCACACCACACTTCCCGTGTATCGCAACACATCACAACATACACTGCCACACAACACTTCCCGTGTCTCACAACACATCACAACAACATACACTGCCACACAACACTTCCCTTACAACACATCACAACATACACTGCCACACAACACTTCCCATGTCTCACAACACATCACAATGACATACACTAACACACAACACTTCCCTTACAACACATCACAACATACACTGCCACACAACACTTCCCATGTCTCACAACACATCACAATGACATACACTGACACACAACACTTCCCATGATTCACAACAACATACACTGCCACACAACACTTCCCATGACTCACAACACATCACAACAACATACACTGCCACACAACACTTCCCATGTCTTACAACACATCACAACAATATACACTGCCACACAACACTTCCCATGTCTCACAACACATCACAAGGACATACACTGCCACACAACACTTCCCATGTCTCACAACACATCACAATGACATACACTGCCACACAACACTTCCCATGTCTCACAACACATCACAATGACATACACTGCCACACAACACTTCCCATGTCTCACAACACATCACAATAACATACACTGCCACACAACACTTCCCATGTCTCACAACACATCACAAGGACATACACTGCCACACAACACTTCCCATGTCTCACAACACATCACAACAACATACACTGCCACACAACACTTCCCATGTCTCACAACACATCACAATGACATACACTGCCACATAACACTTCCCATGTCTCACAACACATCACAACAACATACACTGCCACACAACACTTCCCATGTCTCACAACACATCACAAGGACATACACTGCCACACAACACTTCCCATGTCTCACAACACATCACAACAACATACACTGCCACACAACACTTCCCATGACTTACAACACATCACAACCTAATGGATGAAAAGCAAAATTGACTTCGGCCTGTTTCGAAGTCAGAGTTCTGTGAACCAGAACTAAAACCGCAAGGCATTTTATAGGACGTTCTAACGATTCTGCCAA
>OZ024761.1:4914469-4916969 GCA_964016885.1 Eledone cirrhosa | reverse complement strand
TTTTTTTAGTTTATGATTACACGATATAATTAATTCCTGTCGTTTATTTAATAAGATATCCTTAGACTTCATTATTTCAAATAGTTCTTGGGAACATAATCTACATTCCTTTCTATTATTTTGATAAGGGGTGGCTCTTTTGAGCACACTCCAGGTCAAATCATATTTTATATTCTTATTTTTATAACTATTGATTTTTTCTGCTAGAGATGTTGTATTAGCCAGTGCGGCATTTTTAAAACTATGTTTGTGGGTATTAAACCTTGTCTTAAAATTGTTAGAGGTAGCTCCTATATATGAGCAAATAGAATCTTTAGTTTTAACATTACATTTATAGACTATGTTGTTAACAAGACAATTCCCTTTTAATGGGCAGTTTGTTTTGTTTCTACAGTTACATCCTTTCGTTAATTCTGTATTTGAGGAGATATTATTGTTAATTTGATGTACTGGTGGTATACTTATGGTTTTCTTACATTTAAATGCATTATATGCACTTATATTTTGTTTTATGTTATTTGTTGTAGAGTATGAGAATTTAACTGTAGACCTATTTAAGATTTGATGGTATTTGTGGTTTGGCGGGAAGTTTTTCTCAAGGATATAAAAAAATTTTTTAGCAATATTATCCTTAACTTGTAAATTAAAAGGAGCATTATACCAAGTAACTCGTCTATTACGGTTTCTATGTTGTTTATTATTTTTATTATTTTTATAGGTTGTATCATGATTTTTACTAGGAGGATTAATGTTAATGATCTCACCACAACTATTTTTAGTTATATTTGTAGATTTAGGTGTTTTATCTTTTTTATTAGGAGTTTTATTATTAATATTTATTATAGTTGTATGATGAGTAGTTTTTTGAGGGTTACTATACTTTATATTAGAAGATTTAGTATTTTGGGGTATATTGTGGGTGGCATTTAGGTGTGTACTTTTCATTTGGTGTTTGTTGGTAATATTATGCTGTATGCTTTCAGTATTTTTAGTAGAAGGTATATACTCTAATCTATTTTTGTGGCCACTTCTATCTAGAGCTTCATTATAAAAGGTCGCATTTTTATCAAATACATCTTGGTTAGAAGAAAGGTTAGAAATTCTAAGTGATATATTATATGCAAGGTTTTTAAGGATAGATTTAGGGTGATTAGATTGTGAGTGTATGTAATGTAAGTTTTGGTTAGGTTTATGGTAAGGTTGGTATATACCCGTAGCTAAATCTAAAGTTATATCTAGGAAATTTACTACTTTACTTGTTTTTTCAAAAGTAATATTAAGATTATAATAGTCTTTAAGGAAAGTTCTAATATGTTTTTTGTTTTTTTCGATTTCTGAAAGGCTAAGGTTGTTAGAAAGAAGAAGACAGTCATCACGATATAAACCACCTTTGAGGTGGGGAAAAGAGGCATTTATGTTGAAAAGGAGAAAGAGGCCCATAAGATCAGTAATTTGGGCGGAATCGCTTGAACCCATAGTAATATCAAAAAGATTACTGTATGTGTTTCTGGTCCAGTACTCATTCTGAAATTCAATATTGAATTTCAGAATGAGTACTGGACCAGAAACACATACAGTAATCTTTTTGATATTACTATGGGTTCAAGCGATTCCGCCCAAATTACTGATCTTATGGGCCTCTTTCTCCTTTTCAACATAAATGCCTCTTTTCCCCACCTCAAAGGTGGTTTATATCGTGATGACTGTCTTCTTCTTTCTAACAACCTTAGCCTTTCAGAAATCGAAAAAAACAAAAAACATATTAGAACTTTCCTTAAAGACTATTATAATCTTAATATTACTTTTGAAAAAACAAGTAAAGTAGTAAATTTCCTAGATATAACTTTAGATTTAGCTACGGGTATATACCAACCTTACCATAAACCTAACCAAAACTTACATTACATACACTCACAATCTAATCACCCTAAATCTATCCTTAAAAACCTTGCATATAATATATCACTTAGAATTTCTAACCTTTCTTCTAACCAAGATGTATTTGATAAAAATGCGACCTTTTATAATGAAGCTCTAGATAGAAGTGGTCACAAAAATAGATTAGAGTATATACCTTCTACTAAAAATACTGAAAGCATACAGCATAATATTACCAACAAACACCAAATGAAAAGTACACACCTAAATGCCACCCACAATATACCCCAAAATACTAAATCTTCTAATATAAAGTATAGTAACCCTCAAAAAACTACTCATCATACAACTATAATAAATATTAATAATAAAACTCCTAATAAAAAAGATAAAACACCTAAATCTACAAATATAACTAAAAATAGTTGTGGTGAGATCATTAACATTAATCCTCCTAGTAAAAATCATGATACAACCTATAAAAATAATAAAAATAATAAACAACATAGAAACCGTAATAGACGAGTTACTTGGTATAATGCTCCTTTTAATTTACAAGTTAAGGATAATATTGCTAAAAAATTTTTTTATATCCTTGAGAAAAACTTCCCGCCAAACCACA
>OZ024761.1:4864469-4909469 GCA_964016885.1 Eledone cirrhosa | reverse complement strand
ATCATAGTCTGTATTTACATGCCCTCACTTATCCTGATTTCTTTATATTTTTCCGTTTTCTTACTTTTTACTGTATATTTTTTCTTATCTTTTACTTTTTACTTTTTACATCTGTAACTTCTTTACCTATTTCTAATATATATTTTATTATTGATGTTATTGTTTTGATTATACGCTATTTTTCTATATATAACTTGCCTTGAGCGAATTGTTTTTATATTCTGAAAAGTTGGTCAGAGGTAAATAATGTAATGGAGATCGAGTGACGCAACTTCGAGTGATTAGCGACCCCTAGACTCACCTGGTCAATAAAAACAATTGTCAATACCTGCAATAAAGCCCCTTGTTGTACAGCCAACCATGTTACTCTTCATTCATTCACTATATATATATATATATATATATATATATATATATATATATATATATATATATATATTTTAGTCTTCAATTTTATTATTATTACTATATATATATATATATATATATATATATATATATATATATATATATATATATATATATTTTAGTCTTCAATTTTATTATTATTACTATATATATATATATATATATATATATATATATATATATATATATATATATATATATATATATATATATATATATATATATATATAATATTTAAAATGCTGGAGAGAACAACAAAGATTTATGAATACATATGTCTATTTAATGGCAGACAAGTTGTTTCAATACTGCACAGTAAGAATGGACATAGATGTTGAGATATCAAATATAAATCGATATTAGTCCATTAAATATAAATAAATAAGTGTGTCAAAATTATCATCAGAGCCTAAAATATTCTTTACAACATATCAACTCATAAATGAAATCATATCACCGAAGTGAAAGACTTACTTTAAATATGGAATGTTGATGTTAAAAGGTTGGAAGTGAAAAAGTGTTATAGCAGCCATCTTGTGTTGGTTTGAAATTGAGGAAGTAAATATCATTCAAAGGGAGATCATTAATGAAAATGGGAGATAATTAAGTATTGCTGTTTAATTAAAAATAAAGTGAATGATTGTAAAAAAGAGAAAAGGAAGGGAAATAATAAAAGGTTGAGAAGATTTTAGGGACACAATAAAAATAAAGGATAATAAGTTTAGAGAAGAGGAATAGAAACTATAACCAGTTATTATTAGGGGGGTGTAAGACAGTTGAAACACCAGGAAGTAATAATAACTATTGTGTGTGTGTGACAGCTCACACCTATGCAGGTTTAGCTGGCCTCCTCCAAGGTATATCTCGTTGGGGGTGTCTTGGGTAATTTAATGATAGGGATCCCAGTCTCTATCATCTCATTTCTACAGCTGAGTAAACTGGAGCAATGTGAAATAAAGTGTCTTGCTCAAGGAAACAACACATCACCCGGTCATGCGCCTTCATACAGTATAGGATGGGACAAGGTAAAATCTGGAAAGTGTAAGGTTTAGAAAGGATAAGGGAGAGAAGACAACTAGTAAGGCGGTGTAGGTAAAGTGTATCAGTGTAAAATTTGTATAACGAGAAAGGGAGATTTATAAATAAAAAACAATAGGTAAGATAAGGGAAGAGGAGGTAACCAAATTAGGAGTAACTATGTGTGGTCGACAGAAAGGCAAGTCGAGTGGACGGACTCCTTCTCTCTCTCTCTCTCTCTCTCTCTCTCTCTCTCTCTCTCTCTCCCTCTCTCTCTCTCTCTCTCTCTCTCTCTTTCTCTTTCTCTCTCTCTGACCTGTCCCAACAGAAACATACCAACGAAGATATTTATTTCTCCGTTGATACGAGCCACCTATTGTTTGCAGTCATTTCAGTTAAATCATTAAAACAGCAGGTGGTCTGAGATCTGATGAGCGTATTTTAATGTGTGAAGGTGGGGAAGAAATGACTTCTATAGAAATAGAACTGCTTCATTCGTATGAAATCATTAGGAATCTGATTCCATACGAATGAAACATTATTAGTCCTGTAGAAGTAATTGCTATATATATATAATAAAGATACCTGTAACTCTGCTAAGTACCTTTTTGAACTATGGTTACCTCCATCCCCGTCATAATAGCGAATGTTTTGTTTGAAAGGCATTTCCACTATATATGTGTGTGTGTATGTATATATATATATATATATATCGGGAATTTTACCCGCCCTATATATATATATATATATATATATATATATATGTATATATATGTATTCCTACAGTGCGTGGGAAAACATCCAGGAACACGCACACACACATGCACACTATTTTTGCACTTCGCAACCATCCATCCACACCACACAAAAACACACACACACATGCGTATCCTCACATACACACACTCAGCCTCCGGACTCCACACGCCCCCTCTCCCCACCTCTCTGCCTCCTTTTCATCCACACGCACACACACACCGACTTACACCCCACCCCATGTACTCACCGGTTTCCCTATTACCCGAACATGGAACTTCGTTCTTCCCCCAACTCTCACATTCACATCCACACACACACACACACACGCGTACACCTACACACATAGACACACATCACATTCAGTCCTACCCGCTCGAACTCCCCTCTCCCCCCTCCATCCACCCACCACCACCTCTACACGCCTCACACCCTTTCACCACTTGTTTCATTTTAATTTTTTCACTCTCTACCCCCCCCCCTTTTTAATGTCTTTCCACCCCACCCCCTCACACCACCGGAACTCTTTTCCTGCCTACTTTTCCTGCCTACTTTTCTGCTGATGACGGGCTTATGCCCGAAACGTCGTCCCCACCCTCCTACTCTCAAGCGTGAAACTAATATTAACATTTTGTATTGCCTCTTCGCATCCTCGTTGTTTTTTTGTTTTCTGTTTCAACTATAATATATATATATATATATATATATATATATATATATATATATATATATATAGCAAGAGTTGCCTCCCTTGTTGTGACGATCACATCACCAGTAGAGTAATGCTCTCTAGACAGGAAGTAGCTGGAGTTACTTCCCGTTGTGGTTGCCTTCTTTCTCACTTCCGTCCAGGGACCATATAAAAGGCACAGCTCAAAGCTGTCTCCCTCTCATTTGCCCTTTCGGCTGCTGGGCTTCGGCCAGGCGTGTTCCGCCCCGCCGAGGGTATACTCTCTGGCAACCTGAACATGATAATGTAAAGACCACTTGGTCTCTTGCGAGATGACTTCAAAACGGTAACAAATAACTTTACTTCATTTCTTTCATCTACTCTTGGCATGTCAACCATTCTGCTCTACATAACTCAACCATGTTAAATAAACATTATACACACAACCCAGTGTCCCTGTTATATATACAAGAAGGTACTACAGCATAATCGAAGCTCTGGTTGCAGGCAAGCTTACGAATGCAGTCGAAAAGTGGTGGTGCCATTTGAACAAAACATTCGCTATAATGGCAACATATAATGTAAAGCCGAGACTAATTAAAGTATGTCTAAACTAATATTTTTTTGTTAGTTAATGTCCCAGATATTTTAAGTAAAGGCCTATATAAAGAGTGTCGCACAATAATAATATTATTTCCACTATAGGCATAAGGGCAGCTATTTGAGGGAGGGGAGAGTCGATTATATCGACTTCAGTTCGTTAATGATACTTTATTTAAGGGTGAAAGGTGACGCTAACTTAGGCGGGATTTGAGCCAACCCAATATATACATATATATATATATATATATGATATGTGCTTGTTAGTGTGTGTATTTAAATATATATATATATATATATATATATATATATATATATATATATATATATATATATATATATATATATATATATATATACAGTAAACCCCTCGCCTCCGCTTATCGCGGGGGATAAGTTCCAGAACCAACCGCGATAAATGAAAATCCGCGATATAGAGAGACCATAAAGACAACCGTTGTTTTCCTAGTTTAAGCCTTAAAATACCTCTCCTACACACTTTAAGTACATACAAACTCATTAAAACACTTTTGTATTTAAACACGAAAAACAGCCAGTAACGATCGTATAGAAACTACCACCAACGATCATACCACTAGTTACCAATGAGAGCCATTGCCAGCCACGGTAGCCACTTGGTAATACACTGCACATCTCCCATCAATCTATGAAGGGTTTGTTGTAGATTAGAGAACACCACAATCAGTAAAACAGTAAAGGAATGACAAATAAAAACACATTTTTGATAGTCAAATCCTTAAGATGTCCCTTCCTTACGATATACACTTCAATCACATTGAAACTTATTTAATGTGTTTAAAATGTAAACATTTTTTATTAGACGTAAGTACCGCGATAATAAAATAGATATGTTCTAAAGAAAAGTTCGCGATGTAGCGAGGATTACCGCGATATAGCTGGGGATATATATATATATATATATATATATATTACAGAATAATCAAAACTATGTTCAAAACATTTTATTGCTGACAATCGTTTCTTCCAAACTTTCGTTTGGATTCATCGGAGCACTACCAAAGTTTAGACATATAATTAACCTCCTATTCCACAGAACAATCGTAAAGATACATAGATGTTAGTGTTGTCATTAACAGTGTAATATTTAAAGAGTGAAGATGATGAGGTCAGTATCAGTGGATGCGACAAAGATTATAAAAGAATAATACAACAATTATAGAGGAACTAAAGAAGAAAGTTACTCGCAAAACGAGGACATTAGCGGTACATAGGCAAACGTATAGAAAGAGTGCAGATGTGTTAGGCATGTACAGAATAACCAGGTAGGAAACAAGTAATGGTACTAAGCATATATAACACAGTATGGCAAAGGTATCACATAATCCAATACAAGTATAACAGCATATTAAGCAGACAGAGATGCTTGTGTATGAAAAGCAGTTTCTATGAAGTTTATGATGGATGTAATGTGATTATTGTTCCGGTAATGTTCAAATGTGCATGTGTTGTGAGTATTAATATTAAGGTTTTCCTTTCCATTACATTGGTTAAATTTTAGTAAATGTTTATCAGTAGTTACAACTATGGATTGTATATTGGTCCTATTACAATCTTATCAAGGGTTCGAGTTGTTCTAGCGTGATCTGTCTAACGGTATAATTTCAGGAAGTGAATTAGATATCTATATTAAGGGGAGCTAATGTGAAAGGGAAGGTAATTGGCGATTAATTTGTATATAGTTGTTTACAGCTCCAATTAGTTAAATTATATACGTTAATATACAATATATTATGTTATAAGTGAATCCTTTTATATAATGCTATTTATTTTTAAATTTGTATATTTAATTTTAAATACAATCTTTTTTCCTATAATACATTAAAGGTCTTATTTTATTACTACCTACCCATATATTAATTAAATGAATAAAATATTTGTAAGTTTTAGTAGTTATATTAAACGGTGGTAACTTTATGTTTATTCCTAATAGTTATTGTAGAGTATAAAATTTGAGATAAATAGGAGGTAAGAAGAGGAATGAGCTGATCATAGAATGTAATGCTCTGGGAGTAATTATATGCTGATAAAACCTAGAGGCGAAGTGTTAATGGTGGTGAGGAATCCAGATCTGACATTGTTATATACTCTCAGCTAGGTTTAAAGTTGTGGAAAGAGTGTCGGTGGTAGTGTTGGCACATGGAAAAAATTTCTGATTTTCTATTTAAGAGGTTTAGTTTAGAATAGATTATAGTGTGAGTCTCTAGAAGAGAGAGGTTACATAATTTATTTGGTGGTTTATACGATGCGGCCTTATCTACTACCTCCCATTGAAGTGTGTATGGTCTATTCTTAGTTTTCAGAGAGTGTATGTAGTTAGATGAAGAAGTGGAGTTGGCTAGATTGCAATTTTTGAAAGTGTGGAGATGCGAGTTATATCTCGTCTTGAAGCAGTTCGAAGTAGAACCGATATATGTTTTTGAAGTGTTGTTTGTATTGACTGTGCATGAGTAAATGATGTCTTTGATTAAGCAATTTTTTTCCCAAGGGGAAAGTTCTATTTGTTCTACAGTTACAGTTATTCTGGTTGTTTACTTACTGGTTAATACGGCGTGTAGATGCATGGTAGTTAGGGATAGCTTTAGGGTAATGGTGGTTATCATTCTCATTGTTATTAATTTCATTAGTGCTATTACTATTATTGCTACCAGAATTCTCTGGTACTATGTTGTTATGTAAGTTCACCCCCTGTTGTGATTTAATTAGTTGCAAATAATTATTAATCTTCCTTTTATTACTACTAGCTATATGGTACGCGATGTTAGGTGTGGTAGAGTAAGAGATGTTAATGGTATTTTTATTGGTAAAATTATGGTATTTGTGGCCGACTGGGAAGTTTTTTCTAGGATTGAGAAGAAAGCCTTAGGCAAGTTGGTAGAGACGTTTAGATTGAAAGGGGGATTAAAAAATGTATTAGTTCTTCTATTTTTGTTTTTTGTATTGTTATTTGAGGTATTGTTTATATTTCTGTTTATATTATTATTGGGGTGTTTATTCTGGTGCGAGTTAAGCTTGATATTACCCTTCGTACTAGAGTTAGAGTGGCTAGTACTTTTATTACTTTTATTCATGGCCATATTGTGAGAAATAATGTTGTAACTAGGTGATTTTATAGGTAAAAATTTAATTTCATTTTTATGCCCTGATTTAGCTAAGGCCTCATTATAGTATTGGGAATTACTGTTAAATATGGTTTCATTATATGATAGAGTAGAGATTGTATTTGATATTCCTTTAGTAATTGAGTTTAATATAGATTTAGGGTGGTTAGAATTGGTATCTACATAATGTAGTTTTTCGCTTGGTTTATGAAAGGGAGTATATATTTTAGAGTCCAGGCAAAGGGTAGCATCAAGGAAGTTAACGTTTTTAATGTTGTTATCTAAGGTAATACTTAAGTTGAAGTTTTTAAATATGTTATGCAATTGTTTCCTAGTTCTTTTTATATTACATTTTTTATAGTCAATAAGTAGTATCTTACCACACATTATTTATTATGTATATATATATATATATATATATATATATATATATATATATATATATATATAAATCTTGGTGATCTGACACAACACACCCTCAAGCTGTCTAGCAACTTTGGATAGCTGGAAAAGGTGGCATTTGCTATGATTGACATTTATTGTTCCAAATATCATTTCAAAGACGTCCATTTAGCGACAGTTGTTTTTCTCTCCTTACCGTTGGTGTCATAAAATCTTGTTTCGTCTTCAATAAACGAGGCCCCGTTTCTGAGAAACAAGATTCCATCATTGGAATTCTCCAGGATTAACCCTGACCTTGCACACTTTTCATCAAGTGCATTCTAACCATAACCATTCAATATTTCAGGCAGAGGTTATCTAGGACTATATGTATTCAATGTGACATTTTTTTTTTAAAGATCGTATAATGCGCTTTGAGGGAATTTGGTTGCTATTTTTAGCGAGTTGTGTCACCATACTGAACGTGCTGCAAGTTTTTTGTGATTTTATTCGCGCCAGCCCTTGTTTTGGTAATTTTGTCAGACCCGTGAAAACTGGGGAAGAAGGCGATGTTGAGGTGGCCTTTATTTACCTAGTCATAATACATCGCTTGATTGTGAGAGGTTTCTTGGGACCTAACAGTGTTAGTCATTGCTCTATCTCCCAACATATATATATTGGGTTGGCTCAAATCTCGCCAAATTCAGCTTTGCCTTTCACCCTCACGGGGCCGATAAAATAAAATATCACTATCGCACTGAAGTCGATTTAATCGACTTTTCTTTCCCCCAAAAGTTGTTGGCCTTGTGCCTAAATCAGAGACAATTATTACTAAGGTTGTGGATTCAATTCCTGGCTGGGTTGTGTTCTTGAGCAAAACACTTCATTTCACATTTCTCCAATATACTCAGTTGAAAATTAGTACCAGTAGCAATAGCTGGGAGTTTAACCCTGTGGTGGACTGGCGTCCTGTCCAGGGTGGAGTCTTGTACTCTCAGTTGTCTCACGTCACAGAAACCGGAATAAACACCGGCCTTATGAGCTTCCAGTTTTCAGACAGACTTAAGACTGAAACTAATGTAATTTCTAAACCGAGAATCTTAGTTCTTTGGATGGCATTTTGAAGGGTTAACATCCTGGTTAATAACAGGTACGACCAGGAAGGACTGTATTAATCCAAATACTTGGCTGCGAAAAAAACAAAGTTTAGCAGCTTGGAGGCGGATTCGAATCAGGCCGGATTGTGGAAGAGGGAGCGAATCGGACTATCGAATGCCGGATTAAAGGGACTCCACCCAACCTGTACCATATATGGCAGAGGAGGGAGTACTGACGAAATCGCATCGCATTTGTTTTTCTACACCTCCAACGATATTACTGGTTCATATGATTACGTAAGAAATTCCAGTGCCATTGTCTATAGAGTTGCTATCGTCACAGTTTCTACAATATAAATAAAATCTAAGATTTGAGTCACAATTTTAAGCTAAAAACATTTGACCTCCTTTCATTTCTTGTGTTTTTTATTCAAATTCAAACTTTATTTCTTACTTTTTGTAAAATATTTTCCTCGAAATATCTCAAGCATAAATACACATTCACTCAAGCATAAATACACACACACGCGCGCGCACACACACGCACACACACGCACACACACTCACAGCACTGATACACACACAACACATATACACACATACACACAAACATACACACATACACACACACATACACATACATACAAAGAAGTACACACACAGACACACACACACACTCACAAACACACACACACACACACACAACACTTATACACACACACAACACATACACACACATACAAACAAATACACACACATACACACACATACCCTTATCATAATTACCACTTCCCTATTATAATGACCTCCTCCACCATCCCAAGTCTTCCATATATATACCGTGTCTGCCATTAAAACGTTAGTTCTTGCCTGATGACCCTGTGGTAAACAGGCGAAACTCCAGGGAAACAAGGCTCACTATTTAGCCTTAATATATATTGGAGAATTCTGGTGTCCTTGGACTTAGGGCTACCTCCCTCTCACCACCATAGGCGCTGAGCTGGCTACCTGTAGCAGTGGAGACTTCTGGTTCCTTGGCCCTAGGGCTACCCCCCTACTCACCACCATAGGCGTTGAGCTGGCTACCTGTAGCAGTGGAGACTTCTGGTGTCCTTGGCCCTAGGGCTACCTCTCTACTCACCACCATAGGCGCTGAGCTGGCTACCTGTAGCAGTGGAGACTTCTGGTGTCCTTGGCCCTAGGGCTACCTCTCTACTCACCACCATAGGCGCTGAGCTGGCTACCTGTAGCAGTGGAGACTTCTGGTGTCCTTGGCCCTAGGGCTACCTCTCTACTCACCACCATAGGCGCTGAGCTGGCTACCTGTAGCAGTGGAGACTTCTGGTGTCCTTGGCCCTAGGGCTACCTCTCTACTCACCACCATAGGCGCTGAGCTGGCTACCTGTAGCAGTGGAGACTTCTGGTGTCCTTGGCCCTAGGGCTACCTCTCTACTCACCACCATAGGCGCTGAGCTGGGCAGCCGCAGGTGTGAGCCTCGCGAGTTGGAATGGCTCTTCCAACGCATCTCCTTTACCACCCTTCGGGGAAACGCCTTCTCCATTCTGTCCGCCGGGGCTGTAGGGAGGCTAGCACGTGCGACCACATTTGCTTACCATACTGAGAGATGGGGAGGGCGAGAGAGATGGGGGTGATGACAGTGGAAGTTCGGCTCTTCCACGTTCGGACCATATCCTTGTGGCTGTATTCATCAAGCCCTAGTGCAGTAATGAAATACATGTAAAAATAATTAACTTATTAAGGCTAAATAATGAGTCAATACAGATTGACCCATGAGTTTATCAATAGCGAAACGCGCGTCTCTACTCAATAAATGTAATGAAAACATAACAAATCGTCTTTATTGGTGGTTCGGCAGTATCAGCAGAACATCACCGTGCTTCACAGCATAGAGTTATGACTCTCAACATTCTGAGCTCAATCCCGCCGAGGTTGATTTGCCTTTCATCCTCACGGAGTCGATAAAATAAGGCACCAGTAATGTACTGGGGTCGATTTAATTGACTTTACCCTCCCTTAAAATTGCTGGCCTTGTTCCTATACTAGAAATCATTAAAGCGAATGGACGTACTATCGTGAGCTCGTAAGTTTGTTTTTTTCTACGGTTTGAAATACGTTTGTTATTATTATTTTTGTTTCAAATGGGAAATAAGACTTTAGTCTTTTACCCCAAGAAAGGACTCCCCATAATATTTGAGCCTTTTGGCCTAAATATTTAACCTTTGTGTGTTTAAAAGAAAGTTTTTATCGAAAAATCAAACATGACGGAGCCACGCCCCCCAACTTTGAGTTTGCTGTCTTGCGACAGCGAGTCAAGCTTTGAGGCTAATAACGCTGCCCCTCCCGCAACAATTTTAAAATGTAACAACACATCAGGCAATATCGCCAACACCACCACCACCAACAACAATGACAACAGCAACAACAACAGCGACATTACGAAAAACAGTAAAAAAAAAGAAACAGTCGTGAACAAGAACGACAAAAGCACCATCAACAACAACTGCAATAATGACAACAACACCAACAAAAACAAAAAACGACAACAAATACAACAATATCAACAACAACAAAAACGACAATATCAACAACGGTGACAACCACAACAACAGCAACAACAACAATAACAATAGCAACAGCAACAATATCAACGAAATACAAGGTAAGTGTTACTTTATCACTTACACCGTTCCTCACGCAGCAGGACCGTACTTAGAATAGGCAGTATAAATTTACGTGGCCTGGGGTCATCTTGGAAGCAGGGTCACCTGCTCAACAACCTCAGGTCACTAAACATAGTTGTGGTGGCCATCAGCGAGACCAGAATCTCCGAAGCACGAGCCTTCGCACCGATCATCGGCGGCTACGATGTATACGCATCTCCCAGCCGTCCAGGATCGGGAGGAGGAGTTGCTGTGCTTTTTCGGAGAGGCTTGGATCTCGCCATACGGGCCATCTTCTTGGATCCAGAAGGTAAGTCGGTGATGTTGGACGTGACCGGCAGCGAAGGCAATGCTTTCAGGCTAGTAGCCGTCTACGCCCCAACAGGGGTAGGACGGCCAAATTTCTTCAGACGTCTCGAGACTTTTCTTGGAACGTCTCGCCCTTTAGTGTTAGTGGGCGACTGGAACGGGATCTTAGATGCATGCTGGGATTATGTGGGGCTAGTAGACAGGGGAGGAGGGTGCAAAAGCCTCAACAACCTGCTCAGACGTTTTGAACTGTCTGTCAGGTATAAACTGGATTCTTTGAATGTGCCAATGTGGACATGGGCAAACCGCATCGGGTCATCCAGATCGTATTTAGATAGGGTATTCTGTAGAGAAACAGATAAGGCTAGTGTAGGTTGTCCACAATTTAAAGTAGTCGAACACATGGACCACAAATTTGTGATCTGTGAAGTTGACTTAGATAGACTCCATAGGCAAGGGCCCGGTTACTGGAAGCTGAACGCGTCTTTCCCGGCGCGAAAAGCTTACAGAGACCGGATTAGCGAATTAGTTAAGCGTGCGTTGACGGGTGCGATCGTCAACAACAGGTGGTGGTTTACTCTGAAAAAGGGTTATTAGAGTAGAATCGATAAGGCTTAGCAAAGGAGTAGTGATAGAGGAAATAGGGAAAGTTAGTTAGAAAGCTAGAAGAGGCGTTTAGGACAGTCATCGCAACTGACGTGCTTGCGACGAAATTGGTACTCGACCAATTCTTCAACGCAAAGCATGAAGACTGCGTTGTCAGAGCTAGAGCGTGTGCTCTAAGACACGAGGGGACGAAAGCCGTTCAATGGGCCCGGGTGATGGAGGCGCGACGTGGCAACAAGTCCACAATTTGGTCTTTGCCTGATCAAAACGGACGCATGCTGCTCGAACCCGAGCAGATGTGTGCAGCTTTTCAACAGCACTTTGCTCAATTGTTCGGGAGTGACGACCGCAACGCAGTGCTGCGAAAAGCCGACAACAGCAGGTGAAATACGGGAAGCAATGTCTGACTGCATGAGGGGTAAATCGCCAGGTTTGGATGGTCTGCCCTACGAGCTTTATGCGTATATGCCAGACTTGTTCGGCGACCTCTTGGCAGATGTCTACTGCAACTGACAGCAGAACGAGAGCATTCCCAGTTTAATGACCCGGGGAGCGGTGGCGCTGCTGAGAAAAGACCCAAACAAGGGGGATGTTATAGACAACTCCAGGCTCATAACTCTGTTAAACGCAGAGTTTAAGATTTTGGCCAAGGTGTTAGCAAAGAGATTGGCGCTTGTCGTTAGTGATCTGGTGGGAGAGGCGCAGACATGTACCATTCCGGACAGATCCATCCACGACAACCTCCATCTCATGCGATACATTATAGAGAGGGTGGTTAAAGAACTTGGCACGAGTGGGGCCCTGATCAACTTGGATCTATCTAAAGCATTTGATAGGGTTGACCATCGGTACCTGGCTGCGGTCCTCGAGGCTGCCGGTTTCGGGCCCGTTTTTAGGGGATGGATAGCTGCGATGCACAGCGACATATGCTCGATTGTGAGGGTCAATGGTCACCTGTCGCAGCCGTTCAGCATCATGCGCTCGGTCCGCCAGGGTTGCCCGCTCTCGTCCTTCTTCTACGTATTGGCCTTCGAGCCGTTACTGCACAAATTGGAGACGATGAGGGGGGGTCCTACGCGAACTGGGATGCGGGAGATCCGTGTCAGTTTACGCCGACGACGTCACCGTGGTGGTGTGGAGCACCAAACACGTCCAGATGCTCGGCACCGCTCTCAAGGAATACGAAGCGGTGACAGGAGCAAAGATAAACCAGGAAAAGTCGGTGGTCTTGCAACTCGGCACCTGGAGAGACCAAGTCCATACCATGGAGCAAGGCGACGAGCAGGGTGGCCTCACTCACCCAGAAATGGGCTGAGAGGAGGCTGTCTCTGAAAGGTCGGGCGGAGGTGGCAAATGCGTACATGCGTACTGACCGTCGTACCTTGCCCCCGCCCACTTCTGACCAAAATGGAGCGCCTTCTCTTCTGCTTTTTGTAGAAGGGACGTGCTCCTATGGTCAGACGATCCCTCTGCTGTCAACACCCGTTGCGTGGAGGACATGCCGTGTCTGATGATGCGCAAACATGCGCTGAGACTGCGACATCTCTGGTGCTTCCTTGACGTTGAACAAGTGTGGTCACCGTTTGCCAGAAGCGCTTTTCCCCAGCTCGTCTCCTTGGCGGAGCTGCAGTCCTGGAGAGAGAGACGCATCAAACTTTTTATATCCATTATTAAAAATATCTTTTGGAGATGTATTTGTATATTCTTAAATTTATATCTGAACTGCACGCCTACTCTTATTAACTTTATAAACTTTTGTAATGATTACGATATATGTTTATTTACTAATTATGATATATGTCTTGCACTATACTTAACCTTTCTATAGCAGGATGTTTCTCTATACCAGAATGCTTTAAGCTGCTCCTAATATCATTTTATTGCATTTATATGCTCATATTTTTCATATGTTTCTTCTACCTTTGTTATCTTTTCTGATATGAATGTTAATACTTATGATTAATTCCCATATTATGTATCCTCCTAATGTTCTTATGACAAACTTCTGATACTATATTTGTGTTTTAACCTTCATTGAGCTCTGCCGTCGGGGTCAAATATTTTCCTATTACCCACTCTACTACTCTAAGTATTGAGTACTCTGGGGCGTTATGGTCCATCTGGTTCCTTACCACACTTCCTTCGTTATATATATATATATATATATATATATATATAATAATTAAGTCAAATATGTAAAATTTGGCTTCGTTTATTATAAATTATAGATATACTGCAATATATATTTCATTGAGTAATCAACGAACCATATCTTTGGTTATCTTTTTTTTTATATATATAAAACGGAAGATGTCTGTCTCTGTGTGTGTACGATTTTTTATGCATTTCCACATTTCTCTACCGATTTTGATAATTTCTTTTCCAATGTGCTCCAAATTTACCAACGATGGTCAACGCGTAATAAACTTTGCCAAAGATTTCCTGCTTCTATGAAACAAATCGATAAAACTAAATACATGCTGTAACCCTCTCTCTTACACGCTTATTCACTCTCTCTACTACCCAACAGCGACAAAACTTCGTTCAGGAACGCGACATAAACTTTGAAAACTAAGCAACACATCATTTTATACAACAACAAACATAGTCATAACGCTCTCTCCGTCGCTCTTCCCTCTCTCTATAATAGATCATTCCCCCTCTCTATAATTTAACTGCTTTAATCTCTTCACGCTTTGAGGTTTACACACCTCCTATAGTTTCTTAGCTTTACTCTCTCCGTCGCTCTTCACTTTCTATATGACAACACTGTTTTACACACCTCCCTATAGTTTCTTATCTGTACTCTCTCCATCGCTCTTACCTCTCTCTATAATAGATTATTCCCCCTCTCTATAATTTAACTGCTGGGGGAGTCATTGGAGTTCCGTATTGACATACGGCTTTTATGGGGTATTTTAAATCGGCTAATTGCAAATAACAACCCGCAAAAACACTTCATATAACAGATTAATGTTGTACTTCTGGCAATTCTGCCGAATACACTGCCAAGGATGAACCTTTTCCCCTCGGCGTCAGATATCCCGTTCGATTTCCGGCGATCCCAATTCCTCGTGAGACCATGTTTTGCCATGTCCATTAACAAACCACAAGGGCAAACATTGTCGGTGGCGGACATCCATTTGGGGGATCCATGCTTCTCCATCGCTCTTACCTCTCTCTATAATAGATTATTCCCCGAGTGAAGGCGTGTGGCTGAGTGGTTAGAGAATTGGATTCACAATCTTGAGATTGTGAGTTCGATTCCTGGACCGGGCGATGCGTTATGTCCTTGAGCAAGACACTTTATTTCACGTTGCTCCTTCTACCTGGAGTTGCGACCGATAGATAGTATTAGCAACTGGAAAGACCAACGAAAACATTGTTTCCTCGGTCCGATTTGACGAAAGTCGATCGATCCTTATATATATGCTTCTCCCATGGCCAACTTTATGTTGCCTGTTCCTGCGTAAGGAGCAGGAATGGACTTTTTGCTTACACTCCTCAAGGGATGACACGCAATATCGTCTACAAAGAGGTGCTATAGATGTTGGTGTAGGTGTTGGAGGTGTTGGAGCTATGCCGTCTGGAAAACTATTTCCTGGTAGGGTCACCCATGGCGGACAGATCTGACACCCAGCGGCATCAGGGCCACCATCTTGCAACTTTGGTCTGCTAAATTCGCTATTGGAAGATTATTAACCCATCATTGATTGTCCAAAATGCTAATTGGTTCGTAACTTTTAATAACCGGTTCAACTGTTTTATGCACTTAATTGATAAGCTTATTCGCTTTCAAGCCACGTTTACCTGTATGTAACTTTTCATAGCAAATGAACAAACCCGAGCAACGCCTGGCTAAACTGCTAGTATATATATATATGAGCAAACATCACGGGCGCTCTATCTCAAAATTATTTTTGAAAAGCATTAGAAATGCGCAACCGGTAAAAACTTAAAACTAAAACTGAATACTAACCAATACTTATTACTAATTTTTACTTATTCCTAATTAAACTATTTTTCACTGGGAACAAATTGTCAGCATTTTCTTTTCCTTTTACTAATATATATATATATATATATATATATATATATATATATATATATATATATATAATAAATCAAGAAAGAAGAGTGACACGGTTTGCTATACAAAAAAGGTTTTTAATCACATTGCTGACAATTGTTTCTCTGAACTGGTAGGTCTAGAGATTGCTACCCGCTTGTTTTCGCGTCAATCGATCACCAATACATAGTTATAACCAGTCAATTCATCAGAGCTAGCGAGAATGAAGGGAATACACAGGCATGGCTTCTATATATAGTAATGGCATTCAATCAGAACAATAACAACAATATTAACAATGCTAGCAATAAATTATTTGAAATAATCACATCAATCTAAGTAAGACATAGAGTATACCTACGACTTTAGCATGTAAAACGAGCTGATATGAGGCAGATGTATGAAATTGACATGTAAAAGCTGTCATTGGGTGTATTATATATAGTGTAGAGATAAGCCGGGGCTTTAAACAATGTAGTCCTTTACTGTAGGTCTGGTGACTGTAAGAATTATTTATTATCTGACAGATAAAATATTTATCATTGTAGTGAGAATAGTAATATTTGTGGTGTGAAGTGGATTCAATATTTATGTGGTCTATATTAGATGAGGGGATTGTTAGTTCGAATCATGGGGTTGTTTAGCTTTCACATCATCACCTTTTTTGCATAGCAAACGGTGTCAATCTTCTTTCTTGATTTATCATTACTCCAAGTGTTAACAACATAGAAATCACCGCGTACTCGCAGCATCACTATGGAAACGCCTTGTTGAGTCAAACTTAGCCAAGCGTAGATATCATCCACTACTCGGAGTACCCTAACTGGACTACACCTAAGTGAACTAACTATAACAATAATCTGTTATCCCGTATATATATATATATATATATATATATATATATATATATATATATATATATATATATATAAGTGCGCGTGTGTGTGTATATATTTACATCCATGATCTCGTGGATCTGCAAGCAACGAACATATGCCCCTGGGTGAGTGTGTACAGAGGTTTACATATTTATTTTCCTGTTCTATACTCTCTCACACAACGTGTTCCCTTAATAGCCGTCTCTACTTTCTACAGTCTTCATGAAACTAGCTTCGCACCATATTTCCTCATGTGTGTGTGTGTGTGTATATATATATATATATATATATATATTTACAGAAGTGGTAACACAGCAGTTAGTTCACCATACCGAGAACAATTATTTCACCTTAGCGGATCTTCAGCGCGTACGAGCTGAAGATCCGCTAAGGTGAAACGATTGTCTCTCGGTATGGTGAACTAACTGTTGTGTAACCACTTCTACCAAAGTCGTCCCATGGACTGAGTGCTCTACCACTACAGATATTACCTTCCAGTGCTGTACGCCCCCTCTCTCTCTCTATCTATCTATCTATCTATCTATCTATCTATCTATCTATCTATCTATCTATCTATCTATCTATCTATCTATATATCTATCTATATATCTATCTATCTATCTATTTATTTATCTATTAATCTAGCTGTTGTCTGTTCTACAGTGTGGATGTAATTCACTTCGCGCAGAAGTTTTGTTCAAATTCATTGCGGAAATTTTGTGAGTTCAAATTTAATTTTGATACAATTGTGTAGCTTGACCCTCCGTCTGAACTGTCAGGCGGTGGGTCAGCTCATCTTTACCCTTCCTAGAGGTGAAAAACCTGTTTTAAAAAATTTTGTGGTAAAAAATTTCAATCGTCTGACAGAAATGTTAAACGAAGCGAACGAAAATAGTGGTGGGGGGACAGCGGTAAGAGTTGTAAGCTCGCACGCTTTAGTCCCCCCCCTTCCTTCCCAACTAACGTCATAGAGAAGGAAGGAAAAAATAAAATAAAAACAGACGAATCTGCGGAGAAAAATGACGAAAACACAAATCTGGACATGGATTCCAACAAAGAAAAAAAAAAATTTGAAAAATTGCATGACAATACTAATACCACAAACAAAGACACAACAAACACAAAAATAACATTTGAAAATAACACCATAACAGAAAGCAAAGCAGACGACATAGTCAACAAGATTTCGTTTGCACAAACAACAAAGAAATCTTTGACATATATACCTGATGTGGCACGAAGAATCACAGACGCCAAACAATACATAAGTGAAGGAGAGAATGGTATTTTATCGGTAAAAATGCCTCAAGAACTCACCAAAGACATTGAAAGTCGAACGGTCGTGTTCCGCACCATCAACAACACTTCAAAAAAACCTGAACAGCCAACTCAGGCAGATATCAAAACAGTACTCACAGAAGTACTTAATGAAACCACTTTCATAAGAAAAGACAGACTGTATGGAAGCCTAGCAATTATTATGAAGAACGAATCGGCGGCAAAAAAATGTGCTTTGTCACCGATTCGTTCGAAAAATTTTACCTTTTATCCATCTTATATGGGTAAAAGAACTCAACGCATATGGCTGAATGCAATGATGCCAGATGTGGACTACTGCTGGCTCATAGCTGGCTTCATCGATCCAGTGAATGACAACGTGATTTCCATTGGGAAAACCACAGGCAATGCGTTCAGTGGAACAGGTATAGAGCTGGTAGTGCAAATGAAGCCTGAACGCATCGCCCAAATACCCGACAGAATCCTATTAGAGGGCCACGGGTATATAAACATTAGCGTGGAGGGGAGAAGGCCGTCCTGTCATATCTGTGCAGGCAGAGGGCACCTGAAGGCCGCTTGTCCCCAACTCAACAAAAAGAAAACCCTGCTACCAACACCAGCTCCACCACGACAACAGATAAACAAACAACAAAACTCAGTCCCACCCAACCCGTCCCTCAGTAAAACTACACCACCACCACAACACAAACAGTCACAACACATTACCCCAAAACAAAATACAGGCCCACCCAACCCCTCACTCAATAAAACAATATAACCACCGCAGCCACAACACACAACACAGTCTAACATAGTGACATCCATCTCCCCCACAAAGAAAACCAACACGGAAACATTACCAGCAAACATACCTCTTCCCTCCAACACTGAAGATAACCCAACGAATTCGGAGGAAGAAACGGAGTCCTTCAGACAGATTAAAAGGAAAAAAAGAAAACATGTGCAAAACACACAAGGCCAAACAACCCCCACCCAAATCTCAACACAATCCAACAAAACACAAAACACCCCTCCAGCAACAAACAAAACCAAACCTGCCCCTCCCCTCTTCGAAACACTCACACCATCCGAAAAAAAGACATTACACTATACTTACATCAACAGAAACAATAATAAATTAAATGAACTCATATACAATAATCCTTCGGTACAAACCGAAGGTGTAAACTTTGTTTCTTCAGAAAACTACCCACATTTAAAATTAATAAAGATCCCAATGAACCTCTACCAAAAACTAAAAAAGGATTTTAAGGAGGACGTAGGACCACCCTCTGTCAAACCCATAAACCGCGTCCTACTAAAAAGCTTTCCCCCTCCCCTTCCCCTCCCCAACACAACTCCAAACACCCCAACCCCACCACACACTGACGACCCCACACCACCACAAAACACCCCTTCACCCAACACCCCCCAACCCCATGGAAGTCGTGCGACCCGAACCCCGGGAAGCGGAAAGGTAGGTCTCTACACTCTCCTTTGGCTCTGCCGCCCACATGGATGTGTTAAGAGTAGGATGTTTGAATGCACGTGGCCTGGGCTCAACTTGGAAGCAAGCAAAGCTTCTAAATGACCTCAGGTCATGTGGTATAAATGTAATGGTTATCTGTGAGACTCGAATCAGCGTCGTGCGGCAGCTGGCCTCTACCTTCGATGACTTTGAGGTGCATGCATCTCTCTGTCAACCTGGAGGTGGGGGTGGGGTTGTCGTACTGCTGCAAAAACACCTGGGTCTTGCCGTACAGGTTGTGCACTCGGACTCGGAGGGTCGTTTGTTGGTGCTAGACGTTGGCAGTAGTGAAGGTGCGGCCTTGAGACTGGTCGCCGTCTACTCCCCTTTCGGAGCTGAACGGCCCGACTTCTTCCAGCGTTTGGAGACTTTTCTGGGAACGTCGCGTTCCCTGCTTCTAGCGGGGGATTGGAATGACATCCTAGATGCACGTTGGGACTATGCAGGAGCATGTCCTAATAGAGGGGGGTGTAACAGCCTCAAGGGGTTACTCGACCGTTTTAACTTGGTCGATAGATATCGACTAGATTTTCCAACTGCGCCTACCTGGACTTGGAGAAACCACAGTGGTCAATCTAGATCGTACTTAGATAGATTCTTAGTTAGAAGTAAGGATAGGGACATATTAAGCTGTCCAGAAATGCGAATGGTTGGCTATACGGATCACAAATTAGTGACCTGCGTAGTCAATCTCGAGAAAACACATAAACAGGCTCCCGGTTACTGGAAACTTAATTTGTCTTTACCGGCAAAAGAGACTTACAGAAACCGGATTAGCAGATTAGTTAAGGAGAGGTTGACGGGTGCAATCGTCAACAACCGATGGTGGGCATCTCTCAAAAGAGAGATTAGAACAGAATCAATAAGTTATAGCAAGATGTTAGCTGCCGATAGGAATAGAAACAAGAAAGAATTAACAGGTAAATTAGAAGAGGCAATCAAGAGGGAAGATATGACCAGAGTGCTGGCATCGAGGACGGCCTTGAACCAGTTTTTCGATGCAAAGCACGAAGGCTGCGTCATTCGAAGTAAAATACGTGCTCTAGGTAATGAGGGGGCCAAAGCCGTTGGCTGGGCCCGCGTGACAGAAGCTAAGAGTGGAAATCGATCCACCATCCGGTCGTTGCAAGACGAAGATGGACGGGTGATCCGGGAGCCTAAGCAGATGTGCGAGGCCTTTCAAAGGCACTTTGCCCGATTGTTCGGGGGAGGCGAGGGTCGGGGCGGGGACGTGGATTTCGGTCCATACCTCGACGGCCTGCCGCGTCTCTTGAGCGAAGAGGCAGAGTCCTGCGAGGGACCAATCTCGGCTGATGAGATCGGAGATGCGCTCAGCCAATGCAGCAGACGCAAATCTCCAGGTCTCGATGGTATACCTTACGAACTTTATTTAGCAATGCCGGTCTTCTTCTCCGAACTCCTCGAAGCGGTCTACTGCAATTGGCGGCAGAACGGGAGAATTCCTTGTTCTGTAGCCAAGGGCGTAGTCACGCTGGTGAGGAAGGACGAGAACAAGGGAGATAGTATAAATAATTTTCGGCCCATAACCCTGCTAAACACAGAGTTAAAGATTTTGGCCAAGGTGTTAGCAAAGAGGTTGGCGCTTGTCGTGGGTGGCCTGGTGGGAGATGCGCAGACATGTGCTATCCAATCCAGGTCCATTCACAATAAACGTAATGAAGGAATAACCAATCGTCTTTGTATTATATATTACACTCTGTCTAGCTCTACATCTCGCCACTCACGTGACCCTAAACATCGATTGCTCACCTGAGTGAACTTACAATACCTCCACGTTACACTACCTGGATATATATATATATATATATATATATATGTGTGTGTGTGTGTGTGTGTGTGTGTGTGTGTGTGTGTGTGTATGTATGTATGTATGTATGTATGTATGTATGTATGCATGTATGTCAGGTCACCAGTTGGTGCTACTGGTAACATGTATCCCAGTACAACCTGACTCATGGTCGGGTCGTTGGCGACTAAACTGGCAACCCCACCAAGGTTTCTTGGTGAGGAGGGTGACTTTGGACATCCTGCAGGAATAAAAACAAAACCTGTCAAAGGGAAAAGGAACTCTTAAGAGTCAATGGCCATCCAAAATAACCGGGAGAGATGACCCCTTAGCCTTTGTCAAGGCAGAATTCTAGGAGAAGGAAAACTCTGATATAACACCTGCAACTCTGATGGTATCCAATGATGTTGACTTGTTCTTCTTTTTGGTAAATATCATCTTGGTTAAGAGAGTGGGACTGGCTTTGTGCAGTGCCTTTGCTCACTATAAAAGCTTCACGGCACAGGCATTGCTTTATATCTGGAGATCTCTCTGCACTTGTCGTCACATGGTACCATGGGCCCACCACTATGTGTCAATAATTGTCACAAGTGTAGTGTTTGTACCAACCAGAGTTTTCAAGTCGCTGGCTGGACTAAAAAGTCACACTCGTTCAGCGCATCGGTGGGGGTTCTCCTATATGGATATAAAGTAGTGGCCGTACTCGAGAACGAGTTGGCAGCCACCATGTATGTATAAACACTTCTACGTAACAATTGTATGTAACCTTATGTACAGTTTACTGTAATGAATCTCGATTTTTGAGCTGTTAAAATTTCCATACTAGCTAATTATTTAATTCAATTTAATTCAATTTTAACCTTAAATTTTATTTTTTATTTTTTTCAATTTTACCTTCAACCATATAGTTGCATTTTCTAACCCCCCCCCCCCTCCCTCCACACAATTCTATCATCATGATCATTAGCATCACTGCTATTAATAATTATCTGGTATGTGTTACACGGTGTGATAGCTACTATCACCAAGGTTGCCACTCGAATCACCATCAGATAACTCAACCCCGCCACTATGTACATGCTTTCATAGTCAGGGAAGTACACTTTGCAATAGCAAACTCCATCCCATTGTCTCCACAACTCCAGTGGACAGTTTTGACCAGTGATTCGACCTGAGATTCATGCCAAACAGCCACATATCATCCAAGAAAAGTAGATGATTGATCTTAAGTCCATCTGATGGTCAATATCTGTATCCCACGAGACCATTAATAATGGTTTCTTATATAGGCACAAGGCCAGCAATTTAGGGGTAGGGGAAGTCGATTAAATCGACCCCCAGTGCGCGACTGGTACTTTATTTTATCGACCCCGTAAGGATGAAAGGCAAAGTTAACCTGGGTGGGATTTGAACTCAGAAGGTAAAGGGCCGTAACTCTATGCTGTAAAGCATGGCGTCCGACCCTCTACCGATACTGCCAATCCACCGCCCTTATGAGACCATTAATAATGGAATCATGGCAATCGCAAAGAGCAATGGCGAGAAGGATCTTGACGACACCTAGCTGTTTATTACCTGAATACAGGTTTGTCTTCCACAATGCTAGACTCCTTTACATTAATAACACAGTCTGTTATCCCAAACATTCTCAAATATATAATAGTAACCATGAATGTGGGACCATGTCAAAGACTTTCTTAAAGTCTATCCAAGCCATGTATAAACTCTTTAGACGTCTTTTGCAGTTATTCATAATCACCTTGTCAACAGCAACATGGTCTTTGGTTCCCTGAGAATTTCGCCTAGACCCCTTCTGCTCAACAGGTAGCTTCTCATTCTGAAGCAAGTAATCGAACACTTTTGCAGCTTCCAAAACAAATTCAAGCCAGCAACCGGCCTGTAAAAAACAAACGGACCTTTTCTTTTTATCCTTCAACCACTCAACTAAGAATTTCTCCTTGTACTACATAATCATCTAGGTGCTTCCCCATCCTTCAATGAACACTTTTCAACCAGAATCCTTCGATCCCATCCATTTTCCTAACTTGCTTTTAAACACCTTCTTTTCAGACTCTTTCCTATTTCTGTTTTGCTTCTTTAGATAACTTATATTTAACTTCATTCATCTATCTCTCATCTTTGTTATACTCTTCTGCAATTCCAATAGATTTGACCAAAACTGTATGGATTCTTCAGCATTAGGGGCAACATCTGTACCATTTTCTCGTAGCAGATGTTCTAAAGAATATCTTATCTATTTCTATTGTTTCTGTCTATTTATAAATCGTCTAATTTGGTTGGATTTTACCGTAGTTTGCTGTTTCATGTCTTCCATCACTACATTGAAACCTTTCAACTCTATTTTATACCTTATGTCCATACGTCGTTTCTCCCCTTCTTTGGTCATTTTCCATTTTCCTCTATGCCATGCATCCACTTTACCTAGAATCCATTATTATTAGCCTTTACAGAGAAACAAGAACAGGCATGGAAAGGAAAAGCTCTTCATGGCAAATTTCCAGCTGCCATTTAAGACATTGCTGGTCCTAGATCTTGGTTTTGCTTAGGCCAGGTTGGGTTTAAAAGAGCACAGAGGTTATTATTACTGTTCCACAAGACCAGGCACTCAGAATAAATGGGCGAAAGGTAACATCGATGGACAAAATTGCTCCCCATTCTGCAGAGTATGCCATAAATCAGTCAAATCTGTGACACATATTGCCAGTAGATTTGAGCAGTTAGCAGAAAGACGTTATAAAATTCGGCATGATCTTATCACAAGAGTCCATTGGGAGTGGTCCAAAAATACATCAAAACGCAATGTCAGTAGTACGACCATACACCTCTTGAAACCTGCCTCTCAGGCGAGAGAGTTATTTTAGGACTCCGAGATCAAGACCACAAAGTTAACCCCCCCCCCCCTGATATTGTTATAACCCCCCCACACACACACCACCACCACCCCAATGAACTCTAATTGATATTGTGATCCCCCAAGACCCCAATGTGGTTGAAAAGTAAATGGAAAATATCAATAAGTATGCATATCTTTCAAACACTATTATAACTGAGCTCCCCATAGAGGAAAACGTTGTGCCAATCGCCAGTGGGACACTAGATACAGTTCCTTTCATTAAAAACCTTTGGATCCCTGACTTCACAAGCAGTGTCCAAATTTCCATCATTGCCAGCCCTGCCAAAACCCTACATGATATATTGAGCCTCAGAGATCAGAGATTGATCAGAGACCAATCAACACGCTTCACGTAGCAACCGATTGATAGAGAAACCTTACAAATGAAATAAGAATTATTATTATTAAAGTAAAACCATGTTCTCCTATTTACAACTCTACCGCATCTCTTTTGTCAATATTTGCTTTTGTCATGTTTATTTGTTTTCTTTTGTTTTTTAAATACGTTTTCCTGTTTATACACGTTTAAATCCTATTGTTGTTGTTGTTGTTGTTGTTTTGGTGTTTCTACAAGTAAACGTTCATTGTTGGCCAACGGACAGGCGGAGAGCTAAACATTGAGAGAACAGACAAAAGAATCAGGCTGTAGATTAGAAAGACAGAACGACAGAACGACAGAAAGACAGAGACAATCCAGATTATTGACCTATACATTAGGAGTTTAAACGCTGTTTTATAAACAAAATATAAAAAGAATCTCATAAAACAAAAAGACAATAAAATTTAGGGAAAAAAAAGCAAACTCAGGCATTCCTTTTCCTCACACAGCTATGTACGCATTCGTTAAATAGTTTTTATTTGTAAACAGAATACGATTTTACAAACTGAGGAATTTGTTATTTTGATCAATTAAGGGTTTACATAAGAGAAACCCTATAGTTTACGTCGGTTAGTAACACATAGAAGTGAATAAAGATAAGACCATTTTAATAATTTATTTTTAGGATGTAATTTACCAAACGTTCAATATGTATAAATGATATACAGTATAGAAAGTTTGGGGAAATAACTATTTACAGAGACAAATGTAGGGTTAGAACCCAGGACCTTGTGACTGGAGAACGAACTTATTGTAGCAACATAACTGAGATAGGAAATGCATTCTGTGTATGTGAGTGTATGTTTGTACATGCACATGTTTAATACACACACACACACGTGCACAGACACACACACATGCATACACACACACATGCATACATATGCTCACACATGCATACACACGCACACACATACATACACACGTGCATACACACGCACATATTGTCTTTTCAGAAAGGGTTTGTCTCTTCTGAAAGGTAAAGGAAGACATTCCCAAGTCATCATTGATGATCCTTCACATTGTCCCAGGGCTTTCTCGGACCTCTTTTGCCATTTTACTCATGGACCTTTTCAGATTTCTTCTTACCCTTTCTCAAATGGCTTTAATAAGAGTAGGAGTCTATTTAGTCGCGGTTTCCACTTCTGGGTCTATCCGATAAATCTTGCTCTTTAAAACGCTTCCCAGCTTTCCAAACAGTAGATCTTCACAGCTTTCCAAACAATAGATCTTCACAGCTTTCCTAACAGTAGACCTTCACAGCTTTCCCATCAGTGGATCTTCACAGCTTTCCCATCAGTAGATCTTCACAGCTTTCCCATCAGTAGATCTTCACAGCTTTCCCATCAGTGGATCTTCACAGCTTTCCAAACAGTAGATCTTCACAGCTTTCCAAAGAGTAGATCTTCAAAGCTTTCCAATCAGTAGATCTTCACAGCTTTCCCATCAGTAGATCTTCACAGCTTTCCAAAGAGTAGATCTTCACAACTTTCCCATCAATAGATCTTCACGGCTATCCCATCAGTAGATCTTCACAGCTTTCCCATCAGTAGATCTTCACAGCTTTCCCATCAGTGGATCTTCACAACTTTCCCATCAATAGATCTTCACGGCTATCCCATCAGTAGATCTTCACAGCTTTCCCATCAGTGGATCTTCACAGCTTTCCCATCAGTAGATCTTCACAGCTTTCCCATCAGTGGATCTTCACAACTTTCCCATCAGTAGATCTTCACAGCTTTCCAAACAGTAGATCTTCACAGCTTTCCCATCAGTAGATCTTCACAGCTTTCCCATCAGTGGATCTTCACAACTTTCCCATAAATAGATCTTCACAGCTTTCCAAACAGTAGATCTTCACAGCTTTCCCATCAGTAGATCTTCACAGCTTTCCAAACAGTAGATCTTCACAGCTTTCCCATCAGTAGATCTTCACAGCTTTCCCATCAATAGATCTTCACAGCTTTCCCATCAGTAGATCTTCACAGCTTTCCCATCAGTGGATCTTCACAACTTTCCCATAAATAGATCTTCACAGCTTTCCAAACAGTAGATCTTCACAGCTATCCCATCAGTAGATCTTCACAGCTTTCCCATCAGTAGATCTTCACAGCTTTCCCATCAGTGGATCTTCACAACTTTCCCATCAATAGATCTTCACGGCTATCCCATCAGTAGATCTTCACAGCTTTCCCATCAGTGGATCTTCACAGCTTTCCCATCAGTAGATCTTCACAGCTTTCCCATCAGTGGATCTTCACAACTTTCCCATCAGTAGATCTTCACAGCTTTCCAAACAGTAGATCTTCACAGCTTTCCCATCAGTAGATCTTCACAGCTTTCCCATCAGTGGATCTTCACAACTTTCCCATAAATAGATCTTCACAGCTTTCCAAACAGTAGATCTTCACAGCTTTCCCATCAGTAGATCTTCACAGCTTTCCAAACAGTAGATCTTCACAGCTTTCCCATCAGTAGATCTTCACAGCTTTCCCATCAATAGATCTTCACAGCTTTCCCATCAGTAGATCTTCACAGCTTTCCTAACAGTAGATCTTCACAGCTTTCCCATCAGTGGATCTTCACAGCTTTCCCATCAGTAGATCTTCACAGCTTTCCTAACAGTAGATCTTCACAGCTTTCTCATCAGTAGATCTTGCAAGTAACTTTGCAATATTCGAATCTGACCTCCCTGTGTGATGAAGTTTCATTTCTCTATTGGATGACATATTTAAATTTTTTAAGAAATTCAAACAAAGTCCAATATGTTTACATAGACTAATACACACCCTCACACACACACCCTTTCACACACACACACACACACACACACACACACACACACACACACACACACACACACACACACACACACACACACACACACATATATATATATATACACACACAAACACACATAGCCTATTGTTAAAGTTGATACAATATTTTCATGTTTACTTGAAAGAAAAACATTCTTTTGTGCGGGTTATTGCTCTGAAAGGATTTTGAAACTAATGTTTGCTAGTAAGGAATAAGTTGATATTAAGTACACTAAAACGGTGTCATATACACACAAAGGCTTAGTGGTTTCAATGTTCGACTCACTATTTTAAGGTCGTCAGTTCGATTCACGCCAGTGTGCTGTGTCCTTCAGCAAGACAATTACATTTGCTGTTGCTCCAGTTCACCCTCTGTAATTCCAAGGGCCAACCTTGATGCTGTCCGATGAAGTCGCACTGCGACAAGGTTGGCCCTTGGAATTACAGAGGAGTGAACACATGCGTAAGTCGCATGTGGTCGTGCCTATAAAATGGTCAACCAAGCAAGTTACTCGTTAATTTCATGAGCAAGCTGTTTCCGTTTTTCATGTTAGTCCATGACAGAGTATACGTAAATAATGGTTTCTTATATAGGCAAAAGGCCAGCAATTTTGGGGGAGGCGAAAGTCGATTAAATCGACCCCAGTGCGTGACTGGTACTTTATTTTATCGACCCCCGTAAGAATGAAAGGCAAAGTTAACCTCGGCAGGATTTGAACTCAGAGTATACGTAAAAAAAATGATAATTGCGAGGGCCAGGTGTAGATATTCATAATTTCATTTTTCAATGGTCAGCCGTAATACATATTTCTGTGGCATTCATGATTACGTCATGCTGTGATTACGCAACTACCAACACGACTTTATCGGACAGCATCTTAAGTAATAAGGGTGTTATGTAATATGGTTAATTCAATACAGGCTATGAACAAGGGAACGGACAAGTTTGATGTTTCCTTTATTATTATGTAATACGATCACGAATATAAGCGATTGAAACGGGATTCCTCCGAAGGATCTTCGGACTAATGTTACTCAATAAAGTGCGTAACTCCGAGATAAGAGAGTCACTCCAGGTAGAGCCGCTACTTCTCCGAATTGAGAGATCACAGCTCCGATACTACAGACATGTGGTTAGAAGGTCTCAGGAAAGAATCTCTGGACAGATTTTGCGGGCAAAACCAGCCGACAGGAAACCCAAGGGGCAGACCCCGAGCAAGATGGTTGGATAACATCCATGAACTTGGCTGATCTCCCTTGGGATCAGTTGGAGAGGGTTGCATCTGACAGGACCTGCTGGAGGGAGTGTTTGACCCTCTCAGGAGGAGGAGGAGGAGAAGAAGAAGAAGAAAAAGAAGAAGGAGGAGGAGGAGGAGGAGGAAAAAAGGGAGAAGGGGAGGAGGAGAAGAAGAAGAAGAAAACAAAGAAGAAGAAGAAGTGATGTGCAGGAAACTGCTATCGAGGTGTGGCTGGTGAAAAAGTGGGTAGTTTTGATACTATAGTAATTTATTAGTTGAATATTTAAAAAACAGAAATCAGAGTGTAATCTTTACAGTGAATGACGTAGGTTTCTGTTTCAGTCGAACATAATCCTCCATTGCGCTAAATCTTTTTTTATGAAAATCTTTGTTTAGCTCAAAACGAATGGAAAAATACCAACGACACACCTATGTTCTTGTAATATATATATATATATATATATGTGTTCAGCAGTGCGTTGATTTCGACGCTGTCGAAGGCCTTCTCATAGTCTACGAACGCGACGCAAAGAGGCATCTTGTACTCTTGCTCGCTCAAGCAGTTGTGTCAGAGTAAATATGTGGTCCATCGTGCTGTAGTTTTTTCCGGAAGCCGGCTTGCTCTCTCCGTTGCTGTTCGTCCAGATGACGTGATAACCTGTTCAGGATTATCTTCGTGAACAGCTTCTACACGTGAGACAGCAGGCATATGGGTCGGTAGTTCTTCAGATCTTCTCTATCGCCATTATTGTATAGCAGGATGGTATTCGACTCTTTCCAGTGCGAGGGTATTCTTCCCTCGTCCAGATAGCGTATGAATCGCTGCAGAGGCAAGGAGTCGAGGGGCAATACGTTCAACTGCTGAGGGAGGCGGGTTCCGGATGCACCACCGACATAGCTCTGCTGTCATCACCCGTCGAGTGCCGGTAGAGAAGGGAGTGAAGCAAGGAGATACGATCTCTCCAAAACTTTTTACCGCGTGTCGCAAGCAGATCATCAGAGGCACTGACTGGCAAGGCGGTATCAACATCAACGGCGAGATACTTACCCACCTCCGTTTCACTGATGTCATCGTACTCATCGCTGAAACCACGGATCAGCTAACGGCGGAGTTCGACATCAAAAGCTCTGCAGTAGGCCTCAAGATGAACCGCATGAAAACGAAGTTCATGCGGTCCGACAACGTAGCAACAGGTCGAATGGTGGTTGGCGGTGATGAAATAGAGGAGGTGGAGGAATACGTCTACCTGGGACGAGAAGTGAACATGCGCCGAGACATTGAGAGGGAGATCTCGCGGAGAGTAAGGGCCAGATGGAAGGCTGGTAACGGCTCAAATGCTAGGAATCTCGTTGAGAGAGTACATCAGGTGCGAAGTCATCAGACAGAAGTCCGGCGTGAGGGACGTCATCACGGAATATATGCGCACCAAGTTCAGATGGGCTGGACACGTCGCCCGGTTCACCGATAATCGGTGGACCCGCGCAGTTGCCGAGTGGTACCCGCGCGAGCGGAAACGACTACTCAGAAGGCCTCCACGAGGGTGGAGTTACGATTTGAAGAATACGATTGGGACTACATGGATGAGGAAAGCAAGATCCAGAGAGGAATGGACGGCGTGCTGTGACCAGCGGCGCCGAATTGACGCCCGACAGACTGGTCGGTCAAGGTGATATATATGTTACGTAATTCCAAAGGAAAAAAGAATGCTCTATGTATAGAACAGAGCTATTCCATTAGAGAGTGAACAACACAAAATATAACTACTGTCGTCAGATAGAGATCTCTATCTGACGACCGATCCAGACGTATATTATTATCGTCTGTAATCCAGAAACCTTTGGTAATGGAGTAGTTATATTTTGTGTTGTTCACTCTCTAAATGAATATATATATATATATATATATATATATATATATATATATATATATATATAAGCAAGAAGTGTAAGTCAACAGGTTAAAATTAACTTCGTTTAATCATATTCACTGTTATATATATTTCGGTGATAACCATTATTCAACAGCTATGACCTCATCAGGCAGCTAGAACTTGAACAGAAAAAACGGAAACATAATGTAATAGATTTTACCTTGTTAATTCGTTGATATGTTCAGATCTGGAGGAGTGTGGTGTTGTTTACCCAAATAACTGGTGGCATGTATATATATATGTGTATATGTGTATATATATATATATATATATATATATATATATATATATATATATATATATGCCACCAGTTCTTTGAATAAACAATACCACATCACCTGCGCACTTCGATGAGTGCTTTAACCTGCATGCTGAATATCGGTAAGCAACCAACACCCATCCACACACAGACAGACAGACAGACAGTAGACAGACAGTAGACAGACAGACAGACACACACACACACACACACACACACACACACACACACACACACACACACACACACACACACACACACACACACACATATATATGTATTTTTTTTCATACATTGTGTTTCCGTAGGAAAGGTAAAGGAAAGGAGAGTGCTCTAAATAAAACGGAGGCCATACGGCCTTCGTTGCAAAGAGAGATTCTCGTCAGAAGGTTCTTTTCATTCAAAGAATATAAAATTCCTGAATTTAAATCACAAACTAGCGTTATCAAAAACTGTTCCTGGGATGAGAGTGGATGATGTAGAACAGGTTTATCAAGGGCCGTAGCAAAGATAGAGGCAAAAGAAGGTAGGTCAAACTAGCCACAGCTATTACTAGCAGCAGTCGGAATGACCAAGTTTGTTCTCAACGTTAGTGGAGGTAGTAGTAATATGAAATACGATCCTTCACGCACAAGGCGCCAAGGTACGCATGTATTGTCCAACCAAATGCCAGTGTGGTTCAATGGCGGGTTAATAAATTAACGAGCCAGAACAAATATAAACAAGGTCTAGTAAATAATGAAAAAGTTTCAAAATAAATTTTAAAAAATTGACTTTACCTACTATAGTTACCTTTACCGATCGGTTTCGAATCCCAGAAATAAAACGGAGGCCATACGGCCTTCGTTGCAAAGAAAGATTCTCGTCAGAAGGTTCTTTTCATTCAAAGAATATAAAATATATATTTGTTCTGGCTCGTTAATTTATTAACCCGCCATTGAACCACACTGGCATTTGGTTGGACAATACATGCGTACCTTGGCGCCTTGTGCGTGAAGGAACGTATTTCATATATATATATATATATATATATATATATATATATATATATATATATATATATATATATATATACGATATTAAATAAATGGAAACTATATTTATAAAACCATATTTATTTCATTATATATATTTCAGGGATATCATATTAACAATATGCTATGCCTTCCTCAGACAAAATACAATATAAACAGTTTTATAGATAAATAGATTTGACATACCGTACAACATCGACTTGTATTTGAAAAGTTGAATTGGCAGTGAAAAAATTGTACACAGAGAGAAAGAAAGAGAGAAAAAAAAGAAAGAAAGACAGAAAACGAAGAAAAAGAAGAAAAAGAAGAAATGCATGGAACAAAATAGAGAGATGGAAAGATAGATAAAGAGAAGAACTTCATGTAAAGAAACAGAGAGAGATATATATATATAGAGAGAGGAAATAGAGATAGATATATATATATAGAAAACTAGGTAGTGGAACATCCGTTGAGTAAACGTATCAATGATACATTTATTTATTTATTTATTTATTTAGCTCTAGTATTAATGTAAGGGAGATATATGTGGTTAGGAGAGAAACCAGCTGTTATATAGAGAGAAAAATTAAAAGTAACCAGACATAGGCGAGGCATAATGAATACAAATATATATATATATATATATATATATATATATATATATATATATATTTGTATTCGTTATCCTTCAGTGGTTTAATACAACTTATCTACAGTGAGACCACACCTGGCTAAACGCAGCTATAATAATGCATATAAAAAGATAAAATCAGATATATTAGTTACGTAATGCAATACATAAAATATATATAAAATATATTATAAAATATTTGCCACAGATATCGACTTACGATTAGTTGGCTGAAAGGGGACCGGCCGTGAGTCGGGGAGTATACGAGGAGTATCAGAAAAGTAACAGGACTTTGTGTGCTGTGTGAGCTATGAGTGGGGTAGGAATTAGCGAGTTGTGTCACCGTGTAACGTAATATCCGGGGACTATATAAGGACTTAGTGGGGTAGGGATTAGCGAGTTGTGTCACCGTGTAACGTAATATCCGGGGACTATATAAGGACTTAGTGGGGTAGGAATTAGCGAGTTGTGTCACCGTGCAACGTAATATCCGGGGACTATATAAGGACTTAGTGGGGTAGGGATTAGCGAGTTGTGTCACCGTGTAACGTAATATCCGGGGACTATATAAGGACTTAGTGGGGTAGGGATTAGCGAGTTGTGTCACCGTGTAACGTAATATCCGGGGACTATATAAGGACTTAGTGGGGTAGGGATTAGCGAGTTGTGTCACCGTGTAACGTAATATCCGGGGACTATATAAGGACTTAGTGGGGTAGGAATTAGCGAGTTGTGTCACCGTGTAACGTAATATCCGGGGACTATATAAGGACTTAGTGGGGTAGGGATTAGCGAGTTGTGTCACCGTGTAACGTAATATCCGGGGACTATATAAGGACTTAGTGGGGTAGGGATTAGCGAGTTGTGTCACCGTGTAACGTAATATCCGGGGACTATATAAGGACTTAGTGGGGTAGGGATTAGCGAGTTGTGTCACCGTGTAACGTAATATCCGGGGACTATATAAGGACTTAGTGGGGTAGGGATTAGCGAGTTGTGTCACCGTGTAACGTAATATCCGGGGACTATATAAGGACTTAGTGGGGTAGGGATTAGCGAGTTGTGTCACCGTGTAACGTAATATCCGGGGACTATATAAGAACTTAGGGGGTAGGGATTAGCGAGTTGTGTCACCGTGTAACATAATATTCGGGGGCTATGTAACTGCGATCTCAGCTCTCTGCAGCCATTGTATGTTGTTTTTTTTTCACGTGTTTTTGTTAACAGCTCCTTAATTTTAATTCATCGAGCGATGGGCTCAGGGCAAGGAACCAACACGAAGTTTCTGGTCCTGGGGAAAACTCCGTCAGAACCACTCGGAATATTGCAGTCAGTATTCCGAGATGAGACGATGGTCGCGTTCACGGGTTTTCGAGTGGCACAAAAGATTCAAAGGTGACCCCAAGAATGGGAGGCCCTTCAGGAGCATGTCTGAGGCCAACGTTGTGTGCGTCAGGCATGTGGTGATCGTCGGCTGACAGTTCGATTGATCGCAAGATCGCAGATCTTCGCTGCGGAAGATCTGCTCGAAGATGATACCGAAGCTGCTGAACGATGACCAAGATGGAGTAGAAGGCCAGGAAAAAGAGGGGGCACAAGATAGATAATCATTGGGGAGGTTACAGAATGTGTGACGAAAGAATTTTGATTATAAACAAATGAATAAGGAACAATAAAGATAAAATGAAAATGATATGATACGTGTGTCTCTTTCTATTGGCAAATATAACATTATATATATATATATATATATAGGAACCAGTAAGACCCCGACAGCTGAGCTCAAGCCTTTCGACGGCTAATTCTGGACTCATATATATATATATATATATATATATATATATATATATATATATATATAACGAAGGAAATGTGGTAAGGAACCAGATGGACCATAACGCACCAAAGTACTCAATACTTAGGGTAGTAGAGTGGGTAATAGGAACGAGTAGGACCCCGACGGCTGAGCTCAAGCCGTTTCGACGGCTAATTCTGGACCAGAATTCTGAGTCCAGAATTAGCCGTCGAAACGGCTTGAGCTCAGCCGTCGGGGTCCTACTCGTTCCTATATATATATATATATATATATATATTTATATATGAAAAGAGTCAGGGCCCCGACGGCTGAGCTCCGGCCGTTTCGACGGCTAGATCCATCGGAGCCCTGACACTCTTTTCATATTACCTACTCTAATACTAAGTATCGAGTACTCTGGTGAGTAATGGTCCACCTAGTATCTTACCACACTTTCTTTGTTATATATATATATATATATATATATATATATATATATATATATATATATATATATATATATATATATAGTAATAAGAATATTTATATATGTTTGATATAACTATAAATGTGTAGGGTAGTACTAAGTACTAGCCGGTTACCGGTATGACAAAAGGCTCAATGCAAATTTTCAAGTGTTTTACAGAGTCGAGATACAAAGTGTTAAAACGATCAAATTTTAGTTTAGAACATTTATTTGCTGACAATTGTTTCTTCCAGAGGAAAGTCTGGAATCATCGAAGCATATGGAATGTCGAAACAGGTAACTAAAATCCTAGTCATTTAGAACATTTAGGCTACATAATTGTTATTAGTGTCATAGGCATCATGTGGAGAGTCAGGAGTTATAAAGATGTTCTGGTTGAAAGAACACAATTACAGGCAGCACTGGTTGAGAGTGTAGGAGGTATAAGTAAAAATCACAAGCCAAAAAATAAGCAAAAAAATACAGGCAAAAAAGTTATAAGCAAGGAAAATTGGTGTACAATGCAGGAGTCAATACAGTCAATAAGGAATGTATGAGGAAAGAGTTATAATGCAGTTGAAATAAACATATTTTGTGTGGGGTGTTAAAGCATGTTATAAGTGTTAGAAATGTTTAAGATAGTGTGCAGTTTGTTAGATAGGCATGTGGTGATAATGTAGGTATTTGTTATGTAAGGTGTAATGTAAAGCACGTGATAGAGTTGGGTATGTGATTTTCATTTAAGTGTTTTTGTGTTGTAGTTCGTATGTAATTGTATGTGTTGTTTGTATCTCACAGCTATTAACCATGGGATTATTTTGAGTCGTTTATAGTCAATAGGTGTTTGTTTGTTAAATGTAAATTCCACCGAATTACTGGCCATGTTGTTATTGTAGGTGTATTGTTTTAGGCATTTTTTATCTACAAATTATCTTTTCTAGGGTTTGTATTAACCGTTAAGTTGTAAAGGGGGTTAATTACAAAGGGAGGTAATTAAGGTTGTTGATAAATTAAGGGTTGTTTTAATATTGCGGTAGTGTTATAAATTAATCTTTATAGAGTATATAAAATATAAAATATTATTGGTTATATAATTGTTATCTTTTAAACTTGTGTGGAGGGGGTTAAAAACATTTTTTTATTTAGTTTATTATAACTAGATAGTTTTTCCATAGTTAGTATATGTATATATAATATACATAAGTGTGAGAATGCATATATATATATATACATATATACACACACACACATATATATATATATATATATATATATATATATATATATATATATATATATATATATATACACATACATACATACATACATACATACATACATACATACATACATACATACATACATACATACATACAGATTGTGTGGAGATAGTTGAAGTTTTTTATGACAGGATAGTGAGTTGCATAATATATACTGGAGTAATTGGAGTTATATCCACAGTTGTCTGCTATTTAGTTGGTGTTGTATATTGAGAGTTTATTAGAGTGTCTATATTATTTAAATCTTTTAATTGTATAAGGTAAGGGATCAAACAGGGGTTTATTGACTGTATGTAGGTTAGTGTGGTCTTTTAATTAAGATGTAGTCCTATATTCATGAAGGTCTAGTTGGATAAATTAAGGTCTAGTTGGATAAACTACAAGGTGGTGGTCTAGTGTTATCTCCGACATTGGTCTTTATTTTTATTTTTATTATTAGTTACTAGGTTTGAAGTAGTGGAACGAGAATCTATGGTAATGTGGACACGTGGAGAAGATCTCTGATTTCCTATTTAGTAGGCTAAGGTTAGAGTGAATAATATTTTTAGACTCGAGGATGCAAAGATTACAAAATTTGTTAGGTGGTTTATATGAAGGGGCCTTAGTTATCACTTCCCATTTTAAGGTGTATGGTATGTACTTGATTTTAATGAGTGTATGTATGTGGATAGTGAAGTTACGTTGCTAAGTTTAGGGTTTCTGAACAAATGAAGGTGTGAATTATATCTGGTCTTAAAGCTATTCGATGTTGAGCCTATATATACTTTTGAGATGTGATTAGCGGTTACAGTACCGGAATAGACAATGTTTTTAATTAGGCAGTTCTTATTTAATGGGCATGTCTTGTTAGACCTACAATTGTTTTGGTAACTAGTATACTAGTTAAGGGGGTATGAATTTGAGTGGTTGTTTCTGTTTCTACTTCTAGTATTATGATTATGGTGAGTATTATTATTATTACCATTATTATTGGTATTATTAGTGTGACTTGCTGTATGGTCTTGTACTGTGTTATTGTTCAGGTTATTTCTATGCTGGACATTATTACTTTGGTGAAATCTGAAGTACTTTTTAATCTTTCTCTTGTTGGTGCTGGCTATATGGTCTGCTATGTTAGGTGTGGTGGAGTAGGAGCGTTAACCTAATATATTCCTTCCATATACTGTACCGATTGTGTTGTTATTTCTGTTTACCTTTTGCATATATATATATTCACACACACACACACACACACACACACACACACACACACACACACACACACACACACACACACACACACACACACACACACACACACACACACATATATATATATATATATATAATATATATATATATATATATATATATATATATAATATATATGTCCTGGGTATGACATTAAACTACATCCGGTGGCAAGGCTCCAGTTCGGGGGTTCAGGAGATGTGGGGAATGTGGAGTTACCCCTTAGTTGTCATGACTCCCAGGTCTGCCCTGGCCCGGGGTGGTAGTACCTGTTAGGGCTCCATTTATGGGTTAAATAACTACCTTATTCGAGTGGCGCCGGTAAGGTATTGTCAGCCATTGAAAAGAAATATGGAGAGTCGATCTAACAGCACTAGGGTTAGAGCCCCTAATTACACTGTCAAGGAGCAGCCTGGTCGTTATGACTCTGCTGGCTTAGAGCCACAGAGAGGGCCAGTGGATGATGGATCAGCTGTCTCTGAGACAAATATAAAGAATGCAGTTTTGTCCTGCAGAAGAGCCATCAAAATGGGCACTTTGAATGTGAGGACTATTCGAACGCTGGAGAAGAGAGAGGAGTTGCGTCATCTGTTCGAGGAGAGTGGTATACAGATACTTGCGATCCAAGAACACAGGATTCTACACGATGAGCCCGTGAGGAGTGTGATGATCGGGAGGAAGAGCCAGCTCATCACTACATCGGCAGTGAAGAACACAACAAATGCTGCAGTAGGAGGAGTGGGTTTTGTGTTCAGTGCAAAAACCAATCTGTTGGTGAGGGAAATAATGCCTATCTCCCCGCGAGTGTTGAGGGTGACCTTCAATGGAAACCCAAGACTGACAGTCATCTCAGCCTATAGTCCAACCGAGGGGGACAGTGATGTGAATGCCGAGGAGTTCCATGAGGAGGTGTGTAGAGCTGTCAACACCACTCAGGCACACAATATCCTGCTTGTTTTGGGGGACTTCAATGCACATCTGAGTAAGGAGGGCAGTGAAGATCCTTGCTGGTACTTCCATAACAACACCAACCGAAATGGAAGACTACTGAGAGACACCCTGCTGGAGGCGAACTTGATGGCGACCAACCTAAGGTTTAGGAAGAATCTGGGGAAGATGTGGACTTACATCTCAGATATGCACCTGTCCAAGTCCCAGATTGATTTCATTCTGGTGAGGAAAAAGTGGCGGAATAGTGTTTTGAACACGGAACCATACAGCTATTTCAGTACACTGGGTAGTGACCACCGGCTTGTTATGAGTGAGGTCCGCGTGAGCTTAAGAAAGAGCAAGGCTCAGCCCCGGAGAACAATCTATGACTGGGGAGCTTTCAAGGAAGATGATAAGCTACAGGAGAGGTTCACAGTGGAAGTGAGAAACAGGTTTAGTGCTCTGTGTGGAGAGTCAGAGGAGAGAGAGACTGGATGGACTGAGGAGAGTGTGACGAGGAGGTACGGGCACTTCACCAATGCAGTGGCGAAAGCAAGTGAAACCCTGGTGCCGAGGAAAAAGAACAAAGGGAAGCACGTCAGTTCTGAAAACCCAAAAGTGTGTGCAGCCAGAGAACACCTGAAAGCTGCCAGGGACCAATTCTATGCTGATCCTACGGAGGAGAGGATGGAAACTGTGGAGGTGATGAGGGAAGAGCTCTGTACCGCTTACACTGAGGTCAGAGAGGAGGCACTGATAGAGAAGATCAGAAGTGTGGAGAGAGCGGTTGACAGATCTGGATGTAAGGAGAGCTGGATGATCATCAACGAGATCACAGGGAAGAAGAAAAGGTGTTAGAGTCAGATCCAGGGAACGGGGCCCGAGGATAGGAAGAGGAAATGGCTAGACCATTTTAGGACCCTACTAGGAGAGCCACCCTCCACAGCCCAGAGCACTGGGGAGATCAGGCGGCTGTTTGAGGAACTGGATGTTGAGACAGAGCCCTTCACCGGAGAGGAGCTTCAGAGAGCCAAGAAGAAGATCAAGGAGGGCAAGGCTCATGGAGAAGATGGAGTGGCATCAGAGGTGATGAAGAGGTGTGATTTTGATGATATCATCCTGGGGTTCTGTAACGGGGCACTGGAGAAAGGAGTTACCCCGAATCAGTGGAGGATCAGTAACATCGTCCCAGTGCCAAAGAAGGGAGATCTCTCTAACACCAACAACTACCGGGGGATCTCACTGACATCACTTGTGGCAAAGACCCTCAACAGGATGATTCTTAACAGGATCCAGCCTGAGATGGAGAAGAAGCTCAGGGACAACCAGAACGGCTTCAGAGAGGGTAGATCAACCACCAGTCACATCCTGATGCTGAGGAGGATATTAGAGGGAGCTAGAGCAAAGTGCCTTCCTGCGGTCATGGTTTTCATTGACTTTAGGAAGGTCTTTGATTCTGTGGACCGTTACTGCCTGATGAAGATCTTACAGGCTTATGGAATCCCCAAGAGGATAGTGGACCTGATATCACTGCTCTACACCAACACCAAAGCCCAAGTCATTACACCTGATGGGATGACAGAGTTCTTTGAGATACTGGCTGGAGTGCTCCAGGGAGATACATTGGCTCCCTACCTTTTTATCATCGTAGTGGACTATTGTATGCGCCTTGCACTGGAGAAACACCAGGACTCTGGCTTTACTGTAGCACCGGCTCAGAGCAGGAGAGTTGGGGCAAAAAAGGTATCGGATGCTGAATTTGCCGACGACATAGTTTTGGTGACAAATACAGTGAAGGAGGCAGAGGATTTGATGCGGGAGGTTGAGACTGTGTCGATGAGTGTGGGGCTGAGAATGAATGAGACTAAAACAAAATATCTGGTAGAGAATGTTGAGAAGCCAGAGGGGATCACTAATGTAGGCGGGAAGCCGCTGGAATTGGTTGAGGACTTCCTGTATTTGGCAGCAAAGATTGGGAATACGAAAGATGATGTGGTTGAGAGGAAGAGCAAGGCCTGGGCGGCGTGTCACAGCTTGAGATCGGTGTGGAAGTCGGACCTTCGTAGAGACCTGAAAATCCGCCTCTTCATTGCTGTAGTGGAGTCTGTGCTGCTGTATGGGTCTGAAACTTGGACACTGACCAAGAGACTCACTCAGATGGTGGATGGGTGCTACACGAGAATGCTGAGGATGGCTCTGAACATTAATCAGTATACACTGAGGATGAAAAACTCAGAGCTGTATGGGAGCATCCCAAAAGTCAGCTCAAAAGTGACACAGAGGAGACTGAGGTTGGCTGGACATGCTCACCAACATCCAGAGTTGACATTGCACTCAGTGCTCCTTTGGGAGCCCCTACATGGACACACTAGAAGAGGAAGACCAAGGTTAACATATGTTGATGCCCTAAGGACAGACACTGGTCTGTTGGAGATGCAGGATATGGCAGCGATAATGAGGGACAGAGACCGCTGGAGAGAACTCGTCCATGGATCTCGGGAATTTTGCCCGCCTTAGATAGATATAATATATATATATATATATATATATATATATATATATATATATATATATATATATATATACATACACAATGTGTTAAAACAATCAAATCTTAGTTTAATACATTTATTTGCTGACAATTGTTTCTTCCAGAGGGTTGTCTGAAATCATCGGAGCATAGGGAATGTCTAAACAAGTGATTAAAATCCTAGTCTTCAGAACATTTAGGTAGATACATAACTGTTGTCAGTGTCCTAGACATCATGTAGAGAATCGGGAGTTAAAAGAATAATATATATATATATATATATATATATATATATTGTTGGTGTCCTCCTTAAAAGGCCTGCTGGGTTTTTCATCAGAGCCTGTGTGTCTTCTGCTGGACTCAAGCGGCACACGAGAGTGCATAAGGAGGAAGTTACATCTAGCACTATCCGAGAGACTCGGGTGTCACATCTGTAAAACAGTATACAGGAGCGAGGCAGGTTTTTGGGGTCATTTGCGGGCCCATGCCGTCCAGCACAACGTTGAAAAGATGGCCCTTCGCTATAAAGAAATGACAACTATTTATGTATATATGTATTGGGTTGTAACATAAATTCCTGCCGTTGTTATAACACTTCTTAATAAAAAAAAAACGGCGAGAATGTATGTTAAAATTCAATATATTCTGAAAATACAAAAAAATAACAATTTCCATCTAATTATGATAAAGATAAAATGTTGTATACTTTAGAGTTGGGTAACAAGAGTTATTTGTATCAGTTCTGCTGGCCCTTACCTACCTTTTCTTTATGAATGCCCTCGCATAAAAGCGACATATTTGCTAAAAATAGAATATACTGTTAGAAACTGGTGGTTGCACTGGTTATTTTCCGCTTAACCTTGATCTCTGGCCCTGTCTTGTTTTTTTTACCTATTTATATTGACAGGGCACGTTCTTATCTTTCCCTCGTGTTATTTCCCTTTATCTTCTTGGGTTTTTTTCGTTCACCTCTTATGTAACTCACCTTACATATACATATATAATTATACTATATCACCTTATATACATATATAATTACATGATAATATCACCTTATATACATATATAATTATACTATATCACCTTATATACATATATAATTACATGATAATATCACCTAATATACATATATAATTATATGATAATATCACCTTATATACATATATAATTATATGATAATATCACCTTATATACATATATAATTATATGATAATATCACCTTATATACAGATATAATTATATGATAATATCACCTTATATATATATAATTACATGATAATATCACCATACATATATAATTATATGATAATATCACCTTATATACATATATAATTATATGATAATATCACATTATATACAGATATAATTATATGATAATATCACATTATATACATATATAATTATACGATAATATCACCTTATATATATATATATAATTATATGATAATATCACCTTATATACATATATAATTATATGATAATATCACCTTATATACATATATAATTATATGATAATATCACATTATATACATATATAATTATACGATAATATCACCTTATATATATATATATAATTATATGATAATATCACCTTATATACATATATAATTATATGATAATATCACATTATATACATATATAATTATACGATAATATCACCTTATATATATATATATAATTATATGATAATATCACCTTATAACATATATAATTATATGATAATATCACCTTATATACATATATAATTATATGATAATATCACATTATATACATATATAATTATACGATAATATCACCTTATATATATATATATAATTATATGATAATATCACCTTATATACATATATAATTATATGATAATATCACCTTATATACATATATAATTATATGATAATATCACCTTATATACATATATAATTATACGATAATATCACCTTATATATATATATATAATTATATGATAATATCACCTTATATACATATATAATTATATGATAATATCACCTTATATACATATATAATTATACGATAATATCACCTTATATATATATATATAATTATATGATAATATCACCTTATATACATATATAATTATATGATAATATCACCTTATATACATATATAATTATACGATAATATCACCTTATATATATATATATAATTATATGATAATATCACCTTATATACATATATAATTATATGATAATATCACCTTATATACATATATAATTATATGATAATATCACCTTATATACATATATAATTATATGATAATATCACCTTATATACATATTGTGCAATTCCGTGCAGAGATTCTAAGAGGAGATGTGTGCCAAAAATCGATAGACAGACAGACAACCACAGTTTTATATATATAGATTATATGATAATATCACATTATATATATACGTTTCAGAAAGTATTAGCTTTCTTCTTGAACCTCCCACCCCCAGAACACCAACCAAGTGGAACGGTCCACTTTCCTCACGCGGCCTTCTCCAACTGTAACCCCTCTGCTACCATATATGTACCTGACAGGTAACACACCTGTCACTGACTACACCTTTTCATACTTGCTTACTCTATGTAATAGTTTCTTCAGAACATAATTATAATTTAAACAACGGTGTCAAGTGGTAACAGGTGACAACTGGTGACAACTGGCGACTGGTGACAACTGGCTACAGGTGACAACTGCCTCCAGTGGTGATAGGTGACAACTGGTGACAACGGGTAACAACTGGTGACAACTGCCTTCAGTGGTGACAGGTGACAACTGGCGACAGGTGACAACTGGTGACAGGTGACAACTGGCTTCAATGGTGACAGGTGACAACTGGTAACAGGTGACAACTGGTGACAACTGCCTTCAGTGGTGACAGGTGACAACTGGCGACAGGTGACAACTGATGACAGGTGACAACTGGCTTCAATGGTGACAGGTGACAACTGGCGACAGGTGACAACTGGTGACAGGTGACAACTGCCTTCAATGGTGACAGGTGACAACTGCCTTCAAACCATAAGACTTCACACCTCAGCTCATTCAACGATACACCTAATGATATATATTTTTTAATTTTCTTTTTATGCCAAGTTTCTCTCGAGGAAGTCGTAGGGCCGCCATATTGACGGCCTTTCTAGGGGATGTTTAAACATGGGGGAGTCCATCTAGACTTGAGTACAGCAGATGTCTTCCAGAGAAAGATAGAAAGTGAGAGAGAGGACATGAGACAGAGGTATAGAGGAAGAGATATAGAGGAAGAATCGACCCCAGTACTAGACTGGTACTTACCTTTTATCGACCTCGAATGGATGAAAGGCAAAGTTGACCTCGACAGGATTTGATCTCAGAGAGCAGAGAGTCAGAACAAATACAGCAAAGCACTCTTTCCGACGATCTAATGACACTGCCAATTCGCCACCTTCTCCTAATGGTATACAGTTACCTATATTTAGCTGTACTTAGTTCCTAGACCTAATGTGATGGATATTACCCTCCAATCTTATTCAACGTTAACACCCTCTTCCTGCTATTTCAAGCGTTAAATTAATATATTCCTTCTATATACTGTACCATTCTGTTGTTATTTCTGTTTAACTTTTACACACACACACACACACACACGCACGCACGCACACACACACACACACACACACACACACACACACACACACACACACACACACACACACACACACACACACACACACACACACACACACACACACACACACACACACACACACACACACACACACACACACACACACACACACACACATATATATATATATATATTAGGATTGGTGCTCTGAAATAGCGATGTATATATAAATGTATGTATAGTATATTTGGCCATATACCGTATGTTTAATTAAAAACATTTAGAAGACTTTGCGCTATCAGTTTTAAAGTGGTGACTATGTCACTTATTTCTTTTCGGCTAAAGAGGGAGAGAGCACCAATCCTAATTCCTTTTGCTGGCCGGCAATCGCTCTGTATAATCACCTCCTGATTATTACTGGAATTCTATAAGATCCAGCTTCTATAATTTTCGGCGAAAGCAGGGGAGTGTCTGGCTCTGATGAACGTCAACCAGCGTGAAACAGACTGTCAGCTTCTCTCCCTTCTTTCGCCGAAAAGGAGTGACATAGTCACTACTTTAAAACTGATAGCGCAATGTCATCAAAATGTTTTTAATTAAACATACGGTATATTGCCAAATATACTATACATACATTCATATATATATATATATATATATATATATATATATATATATATATATATATTAAGAGAGTAAAACAAAGAAGCCTTCAATACATCAAAAATCTTTATTAGCCGACAATGTT
>OZ024761.1:4854469-4859469 GCA_964016885.1 Eledone cirrhosa | reverse complement strand
GTGTCCGCTTGGGTAAGAAATTCTACATCCAACAGAAAACAATACATATGTGGGCCGATACCTTTGTTGTTTGATTTCACTATCTGGTTATGGAAGTAAGTTTGTTTCATGAGAGCTCACATAAAGCTATAAACACTTACAACAATATGCCCGTATGTAACAAATAGCAGTCACATGTGAAATTGAGTAAAAAATAAAATAAATACAAAAACAGATTGTTAGTGATCCTTCACACATATTTAGTGAATATCTTTTGAACTACGTCTCTGTACTCACAGGAACACTTCGTGACAGGTTTGACAACTGAGATGTTGTATTTACAAACAAAAACAGCCATGATTGTTTTATAATTCCTTTTCAAACGAATGACTCACATCTTACAACAGGAAAATATAATTCCGCTCTAAAAGAGAGGACACAATTCTACTTCATTATAATTATTTCTACTTTTTTGGCACAAGGCCAGCAATTACCCTGTGCATTACTGGTACTTTATTTTATCGACCCCGTAAGGGTGAAAGGCAAAGTCAACCTCGGCGGGATTTGAACTCAGAAACCCTACTTCATTATAATGGTTTCTAGTATAGGCTCAAGGGCAGCAATTTTTGGGGAAAGAAAAAGTCAATTAAATCGACCCCGGTGAGTTACTGGTACTTTATTTTATCGACCTCGTAAGGATGAGAGGCAAAGTTAACCTCGATGGGATTTTAACTCAGAACGCAAAAGGACGTAACTCTATGTTGCAAAGCATGGTGTCTGGCGTTCTACCGATACTGCCAATCTACCACCCTAAGATAATTGTTTCATGTATATATATATATATATTGTTATATTTGGGGAGGGTCATATTTGCGTAATATTGCCAGAATTAATAACAGAACACACTCACTGTTTGGTTGGTTTTCGCTTCTCGCTGTCTTTTATATATATATATCTGCGATCTAACTTACTCGGTCCTCAATGTTGCCATTGACTGACCGGCGGTCAAAAATAATACAGATACAATATAGACACAAACACATATATATAGTTTACATAATTTACATAAATCTTTCGTTGCACATCTGCAACATCGTCAGTGGTGTTATATTCATTGTTCCTCCTGTTGTGTTGTATGTCTACGCCATTTTTTTTTTTTTGTTCAGTCTGTCTATATATTTATTTATTTATTTGCTTGTTTGTTTATCTTATTTTATTTTGTCTTCTTTGCGCATGCGTTTGCGTGTGTGTATAGTGTTATGTGTGATGTGTGACTAGTGTGTATAGTGTTGTGTCTGCTGGGTGACTAGTGTGTGTTTATGTGCTTGTGTATGTATTTATTTATCTTATTTTATTTAATTTTATTTACTTATTTATACTTCTCTTAGGTCAGTGTTGTTTGTTTGGGTGTTGTTGTTGTTCCACTCATTCTTTCTGTTTAGCTTTGGTCTTCTAATTTCTATTTCACTGGCCTCTCTGATTTGCCTATCTGCTGGGTCATTCCTATGTTTAGATATTATTCTAATTTCTATGTTGTCTATGTTACCGTCATGTTGTTGTCTAGCATGTTCGTATAGTACTGACCCGTTTTTTCGTCCTTTTAGTTCCCCCAGTGTTGGTCTATCCTTTCACCTATGCTACGAGCTGTCTCACCTATGTATGTTGTTGTCATGTTTCTGCAAGCACCCTCTGTACATCTTATGCTATAGACTACGTTTCTACAGTTTATCCGGGGGTTCACCTTACATATGATACATTTCCTATTGGTACAGTGGGTTTTCTTAAAAGGGTAGGTTTTGCTGATCAGGGATTTTATGGTGGTTCCTGGCTTTTCTACCACCTTTATTTTTAAGTGGGTCTTTCTCAGGGCCTTTCTACACTGGTTAGCTAATTTCCCTCCAGGGGTGACGTCCACAAACATGACACTCTGATATCTCTGGTTGTCGTACCATGATGTGGCCTTCCCTATCTTATGTCTAGCCCTATCTAAGCTATTCCATGATTTGCTCCTGTATAGTGGGCAAATTCCTTTCATGTCCAGTTCTATGAGGGTCTTATACTTTTCCATGGCTCCTTCGTATACTCTGACTCTGTCTCTTTGGTTGTAGCCAGAGAACTGCATGCGGTTGATGAAGTGTTGGATGTGTCCTTCCATTTCTGTTGGGTCGCACATGCTGGACACATTCTTCATCACTCGTACCAAATCTGCGATCAGAATATTAAACTTAGCACTACTGGACATTGCTGAGTTTTTGAGTATCAGGTATTTGGAGGCCATGGGTTTAGCATAGTGTGAGTGGAGAATTTGGGCTCTCTCGTCTATAGTGTTAATCCAGAGTTCTGTGTCTAATACAGGTAGTCTATTGTTAGGGTGTTTGGAAGGGAAGTCTATAGTTACAGTTATACTCTGGTGTATGGAATTAGCTATCTGCCGGATGCTTTCCATCGTGCTACGTTCTAAATCAAACTTGTTAGTGCTCTCTAGTGGGGGTGTTCTTATAACTATATTGATATCGTCTACATAACGAGAGTACATGATGAGGTCTATGGAGCTTTCATTAAGGAGATCTTTAAGTCTCCTTTCCCACCATACCATGAAAAGGTTGGCAACATCACCAGCTATGCTGACGCCGATGGCTGCTCCCTCATTTTGGGTGTAGATTTTCTCATTGAACTTAAATATGTGGCCCTTTAGGGTAGTTTTGATACTAGCCCCTATTGCATGTGCGACCATTTTTCTTACCTGATCAGTGTTTTGGGGGGTCCGTATAGCTTTGGTCCACCCAATCCACCTTCCTATGGGAGTCTTTTTAGCCATTGAGGTTATGGTGGGGGGTCTACCTCTTATAGGTCTACTAGGGCAGAAACATCTAAGGTCATGGCTGTCTAGGTAGTCAGTGTCGTAGGTAAGTCTAAGTAGGAGGCCCAGTTCGTCTGTGTCGACGTCGCAGAACTCCACCTTACTCTCAATGATCATCTCCACACATCTTTTCACAGCAAAATCAATGTTAATGGATGGGTACAGTGACACCACATCCATGCTGCCTATTATGCAGTTGGATAGGCTCCTGTTTTTGTTGCACTCACTGATTCTGCTGAGGAGGTCCTCTGTACTTTCACATACATCTGGGGACATCTTGATTATGGGGCGTATAACCATTGAGAGGAAGTAGGAGATCCTGTAGTTGCTAGCTATATTAGCTCCGCATACGGGTCTTGTTGGTGGTCCTGTTGTCGGGTCGTCGACTGTCTTGTGGTCTTTGCGGAGCCCATACAAGGGTGGTATGCCATTGTTAGACGCCTGGAAGTTGTTGGCAGTGCGTCTGCTTGGCTTTAGGATGTCAGTCCACATCATCATGTGAGCGTTGGGGATTTTTTCTCTCCCATCGTGTGTTAGTTGTGCAACTTCGCTCGTGTTGGTGATGTGGGGTTGCATTGCCTCGATGTAGTTCGGCATGCTATCTATTGACATCCTACCAGACTTATCTGTGGGTAGACACACTACCTCACCATCCCTTGTGCGCTGCTTGAGGCTAACCAAGCCTTCTACAGGTTTTATCCCAAGTTGTTGGGCCTCTGGTCTGCTCTGTCTCATAGTGTACCTGTCTACTACTTGTCTAATCTTATTTCTAGCTATGGTGAACTGTGCCTCCGTCTCGTCATCTATTTGCTGTGGTATGCAAACTCTTTTATTAAAGGGTAACCTCGTAGGATAGATATTACCCATCTTATATGTTTTGTCAGCTGGGTTGAAAAATAGTTTCTCTAAGGGGTTGTCGTTATTTCTATCGTCATAGTTGTGTGTGTTGCTATTATTGTTATCATGGTGGTTGTTGTTGTTTCTATCATTAGCATTAATATTATTATTGTTATGATTGCTAGATGTATTGTTGTTTACTTCAGCGTTATTGTTGTTGTTGTTACTGCTATTTCTACCATTGTGGTTGTTACTATTATTATGTTTCTTGTTTATGTTGATGTTGCTACATGTACTATTTCCATTATTACCACTGTGGTTATTGTTGTTGTTGTTGTTCGTATTGTTACCGTTATTACTACTGTGGTCACTGTTGCTGTGTCTGTGGTTAACGCAAATATGACCCTCCCCAAATATAATAATATCTGTTTCGACACACGATTTCATATAAAAAACCTCGTAAAACTAATTCATCGCCGCTATATATATATATATATATATATATATATATATATATATATATATATATATATATATATATGTATATATATATAACTGTAAAACTAGAAATGTAGTATATAGCATAAGATATACTGAAGCACAATGTAAAGATAAGAATATAGTGTACATAGGTGAGACAGCTCGTAGTATAGGAGAACGGTTAAATGAACACTGGCGAGAACTTCAAGATAAAAAAGAATCATCTGTACTCCACCAACATGCTAAAATAGAATATAAGGGCAAATTAGAGAACATAGAAATAAAAATAGAATCTACACACAGAAAAGACGCAATGTTTAGACAAATCACAGAAGCAATAAACATAAATGAACTCCAACCAAAATTAAATAGAAAACATGAATGGAATAGCAACATCACAACTTACAATTAAGGACAAAATGAAAACACACGCACACATAGAACAAACAACCAACCAGTAACATGTAAATAAACAAATAAATAAACAAATATAAACACACACAGACACCCGGATGTAACACATGCGCAAACTAAGCACTCAACACACACAAAAACAAGATGGCGTAGGACAGAACAAAGGAGAGGCACAAAACAAAGAAAATAATCCCCAGTCACTGAAGAGGTCACAGAATATGTGACGAAAGAACTTTGACAAAATATATGAACAGCCGTCCGGTTATGGAACCGGAAATTTATAAATTCTTAAATTTATAAATTTAATTTATAATAAATTGGAGTGAAAGCAACTGGTGCGTGTGTTTCTTATAGGCAACATGACCCCCCCCCCCCCAAAGCATAACAATATCGGTTTCAACTCACGTTTTCAGATAAAGAATCTTGCTAA
>OZ024761.1:4846969-4851969 GCA_964016885.1 Eledone cirrhosa | reverse complement strand
TCCACCCTTCACACCTACCTATCGTCTCCCCTGTCCACCGCACCTTCGCACACACAGACACACACACAGTCCTCACCTCACTCCACCTGTCATCCCACTCTACTGTTATCTCTACACCCTGTCTTGACCCTCTGACCACTTCCTGTTGCGCGCGCACCCCACTTCCCTCCACTTCCTACCACCACCAACATTGGATTCTACACCTTCGGTCATCTCTCCAACCATCCACTCCATATCTTGAAAAATATCCAGCAGCTCTCCACACATCTGACGGAACTACCTCAGGACCTTACCCACGAACATACATTCACACATTTCTTTTCGCACCACGCCACCTACATCCAAACCACATATAATCACAAACACACGCGTGCGTACCCCCACATATACACAACCTCCGGAATCCACACGCCACCTCCCCCACCCCCTGACCCTCTCCTTCCACACGCACGCACACACCGACTTACACCCCACCCCACACACACATTTTCCTGAACATGGAACCTCGTTCTTCCTCAAACTCTCACATACACACGCACACACACTCACGTACACCTACACACATACACAAACACCACCTTCAGCCTTCCTCGCTTCGACCCCCCGCCCCCTCTCCCAACTCCACCCGCCACCACCCTTACACGCCTCACACCCTTCCACCACTTGTCCATCTTATTGTTTATTCTTATGTTTATTTTTACGTTTATTTTTATTTTTTATTTTTATTTGTTCTCCTTCCCCCTTTTTTCTAAATGTATTTCCACACACCCTCTGAACTTTCTTCCTAACCTATTTACTCCCGAAGAAGGGCTTATGCCCGAAACATCGTTCCCCCCACCCACTCTCAAAAGCGTGAACCTAATAAACCTTTATTTGTCTGCCTCTCTGTTTTGTTCCCGTATAAATTTGCACTATATATATATATAAATATGTATATAGTGACGAAGCATAAGTCAATTGCATGAATATGTATATATATATATATATATATATACAATATTAATAAATGGAAACTATATTTATAAAACCATATTTATTTTATTATACATATTTCAAGGGCAACCAAGGAAAATTATGGTGCGCTTTCATCAGATAAAATACAGATTTGTTTTATAAATAAATATTGACATATTCGGAAAAAATGACAACCTTAACGATTGGAGCTTCCTGGATAGTAGAGATATTACATTTATTGAGGGTGATACAACATTATGAGTGAGTATGCAAATGAGTGCCCGTAAGGTTGAAAAGATAACGGTTTATTTAAATTAAACTGTTGGAAGAAGGTGATATGTAAGGGAGAGAGAAATAAATAAAAAAAAAAATAAAAGAGAAAGGAGAAAGATAGAAGAGGAAAGAAAGAACGATTATATATATTGATAGTGAAAATAGAGTGCATGAAGAGAAGAGTTTCAAAGGATAAATATACACAGCGTAAGTATATCTAAGTGAGAGAAGAAATGAGAATAACGTGGAAGAATAATATTTAGAATGCAGGATTCATTACGTTTTGATTATAATATTTATAATGATAGGTTGAAAAATTAGATTAAAATTAAATTAAAATTAAAAAATTAGAAATCAAAATTAAAGATTAAAATTTACTTTAATATTAAAGATTTAATTTAATAATTTAATATTAATAATTAGTTTAAATGTGTATGTTAAGGATTATAAATCATTTAAATAAATATATAGTATTTTACATTACAGCAAATCTAGTAGAGTTTATTTTATTAAAAGTTGTAAGTCAAAAATTTAAACATCCAAATAATTCTAAATTTATGAAAAATTTTCGAGAGTTTACAAAGGAAGTGTAAAGGAAGTTAGAAGTGATTTTTTAAGAACTCAGATGACTCTAAGGATTAAATGTTATAAAGTTAAAAAGTTTTTAAATGTTTATATTCCACATATATATAAAAAACCTATATATAGAAATGATATGTTTTTCCACATATATATAAACATTTGGATATATATATTAAAAACGTTTGAAGATATAAAAATATAAAAATATAACAATATAAAAGTATTGGAAGGTATAAAAATAATGGTTTTTCTATATCTTTCAAAGGAATTTTCAAAAGATTTTCTTAAAACCTTCCGTAAGTTTTTCAAGAAAAAATTTTCCTTGAAGGAGTTTCAAGCAGTCATATAAGGAAATTTTATAATCTATCGATAGGTGTAATAATATAAAGTATATAGTATATATATGTGAAGTAGAGATAATAGAAAGTAAATTAAATATATGAATCATATATAGATATAGAAGACATTATGTAAAAGAGATAAATCATATATTACATTTTATATATATATTTAAAAGTTGAGTTTAAACGATGTTTGCAGGAACTGAATAAAAAATTTCGCAAATTAATAGAGTTCTTACTTTTTAGTATAAAGAATATTTCTTCAGCACAAAGAGAGCAATTTTGGGATAAAGCTAATATAGTTAATATTCTTGGATTTCAAGTCCCATAATAAGTTAGATAGAGAAGTTGAAGATTTTTTACCAATATTCGTAAAGGAACATTTATGGTTATTAAAACGAGATTTGAAGTCTGTGGAAGTAGAGCCGACATAGTTAAAGGAGTTTTCATTTGTTTTTACATTACAATTGTATACTATATTTTTAACTAAACAATTATTATTTAGAGGACAGTTAAATTTATTTCTACAATTACATTTATCTAAATTTATATTATTGGCAGCCGTAACATTATATTGGATATTGCTAGGGGTATTAATGCTATTCTGGGTAGGTTTTAAGTTTCTATTATTAATTCTATTAATATTCTGTGCTAAATTCATAGTGGTGGAATATGAGAGTTTAATAGTATGTGTATTAAAGTTTGAGTAATACCTGTGTGTCCTAGGAAAGCACCTATCTAGAGTTTTAAAGAATAATTTAGCAATAGGAGTTTTAATACTTAATGAGAAAGGGGGAGCGACCCATAATATATTTCTAGTTCTATTTTTTCTTTTGGTTTTCGAGTTAGTGTAAGGTTTTCTATTATAATTATATTTATAGTTATGGTTAATTGGCACATCAATGTATTTAATTTTATTACTATAGCCTGCTCTATGGGTATGTCAATATTTATTTATTTATAAAACAAATCTGTATTTTATCTGATGAAAGCGCACCATAATTTGCGTTGGTTGCCCTTGAAATATGTATAATAAAATAAATATGATTTTATAAATATAGTTTCCATTTATTAATATATTGTGTATTTACTCCACTAACTGTTGAGTGCTTTATATCAGTTATAAACATTTTTAAGCTTGTTGAATCCCAACAAATTAAATATAACCTCTGCATATATATATATATTATTTTATGTATGTATGCATAAATGTATGTATATATGTGTGTATATGTGTGTGTATGTATGTATGCTTGTATATATGTATGTATGCTTGTATATATATATACAAGCATACATACATGTATGTGGTAACGTGTATCCCAGTACAACCTGTTTCATGGTCGGGTCGTTGGCGACTAAACTGGCAACCCCACCAAGGCTTCTTGGTGAGGAGGGTGACTTTGGACATCCTGCAGGACTAAAAACAAAACCTGTCAAAGGGCAAAGGAGCTCTTAAGAGTCAATGGCCATCCAAAATCTCCGGGAGAGATGACCCCTTAGCCTTTGTCAAGGCAGAATTCTAGGAGAAGGAAAACTCTGATATAACACCTGCAACTCTGATGGTATCCAATGATGTTGACTTGTTCTTCTTATTGGTAAATATCATCTTGGTTAAGAGAGTGGGACTGGCTTTGTGCAGTGAATTTGCTCACTATAAAAGCTTCACGGCACAGGCATTGCTTTATATCTGGAGATCTCTCTGCACTTGTCGTCACATGGTACCATGGGCCCAGCACTATGTGTCAATAATTGTCACAAGTGTAGTGTTTGTACCAGAGTTTTCAAGTCGCTGGCTGGACTAAAAAGTCACACTCGTTCAACGCATCGGTAGGGGTTCTCCTACATGGATATAAAGTAGTGGCCGTACTCGAAAACGAGTTGGCAGCCACCATATGTATGTGTATGTCTGTATGTGTGTATGTATGTATATGTATGTGAGTGTATGTATGTGTGTATGTATGTATATGTATGTGTGTGTATGTATGTGTGTATGTATGTATGTATATATATATGTATATATATATATATATATATATATATATATATGTATGTATGTATGTATGTATGTATGTATGTATGTATGTATGTATGTATGTATGTTGGCAGCCACCATGTATGCATGTACGTATGTATGCATGCGTGTGTGTATATATATATATATATGTATGTTTTGTATATACGTGTGTATGCATTTATGTATGCATGTATATATATATATATGTATGTATGTATTGTACGTATGTATATATATATATATATATATATGCATAAATGTATGTATGTATGTGTGCATATATATATATATATATATATATATATATATATATATATGTGTGTGTGTGTGTGTGTGTATAAATGTATGTATATGTATGTGTATGTGAATGTGCATAGATAGATATATAGGTGTGTGTGTGTGTGTGTGTGTGTGTGTGTGTGTGTGTGTGCCCACGCATCTAGTAACTGGAATTTTTTTTTATGTATGAAGGAATGTGAATTTATCTTTAAGATTGTTTCATGTGAACGTTTTAAAGGCCTGACACTAGCATGGAGGGCTGTTGGTGACAGTGTTGGTTGAATACACGTGAGATCTGGCTGCTGGATGTAGAAGTGACCGTGACACTAGCATGAAGGGCTGTTGGATGTAGAAATGACCGTCTTTCAACAACAATGTATTAAGACTGATAAAGTGTCAGGCGTTGAATCTGTTAGATAACAGAATAATTATAGAAACGTACAGAAAAAACAAATCAAATAAAGAACAACGAAACAATTGTCGGCTGGGTTTTTCCATAGGAATGGTTTGATGTAGGTATACACCAATTAGCAAGCCTGCCGCTTACCGATTAC
>OZ024761.1:4814469-4831969 GCA_964016885.1 Eledone cirrhosa | reverse complement strand
CCAATCCACCGCCCTTTATATATTATATATATATATATAATATATATATATATAATATATAATATATATATATATATATTTTACACTCATTTGTTTTTCTTTACACTTATTTGCTTTTCTTCACTCTCAGTATTTTTTCTTACCTATATATTTCTACCCCCCATTGTTCTACCTACCGTTCCGACTTCCTCCCCCTCCCCCTCCCCTGTATCTTCTTTGACCTCATGCCCAGCTGTAGCTGGCACTACAAACGCTTGATTGGGGCTACTCCACCCCCTCCCCTCTTTCTCCTACTGGCAGGTTTAGGCACCATCTCCCTTACTAATTTGCAACCACAGAATTACTACTGATTTTTGACAATCACTTTGACCATATATGGAATTACCCCTTGAGAAGATCGGCTATTTAAATACCAGGATAAATTTTCATTTAGTCCAGAATTAGCCGTCGAAACGGCTTGAGCTCAGCTGTCGGGGTCTTACTGGTTCCTATATATATATATATATATATATATATATATATATATATATATATATATATATATATATATATATATATATATATATATACATATATATATATATGAAATACAATTAATCAAAATAGGGTTGAGTAGGACTCTTTAATGGTGAATGTCTTTGTTAGGGCCTGTGTACATTATTAAATGAAGGGATTTCAATATGAGATTGGTCTTTGTTAGGGACCTTGTACAGTATTAAATGAAGAGAGTCCAATCTTGGCTTGATGACAATGGAAGACCACTCTATCACAGGGTTCCCCAAACCTTTTCAAACGCGGAACCCTTTTTGGCTCAAAAAAGTTTGGGGTCCCCGAAGTCTAATACTGGTCGTATTAAAATACATTCCTCTACCCCTTTTAACGGAACCTCACACACTCCTGCAGAACCCACTTTGGGAACCACTGGTAGTGTATCTTGTGTTGTGTTGTGACACACTGTGATTGTCAATAAAATAACGATTTACTGCTGTGTGTCCTTCTCTTGAGAAATATATGTTAATTCTTTATTTCTATTTTATTTCTATTTTATTTTATTAACCCTTTAGCATTTAAATTACTCTATATTTACTGTCATATTTTCATGGTAAAGGTTTTACCTCACATAATTATTTCACATGGTATGGAATCTATGAGATTTTGATATTATTTATTTTGAGAACAATACCTTAATATCAGTATAAGTGGCCAATTACAGCCGGTTTGAAGAGAAAGAGGTGATAGATTTCTGGCCGGATATGAAAGGCGGGAAGTTGGCAGATCGTTAGAAGGTCCGATAAAATGCCTTGCGGTTTTAGTTCTGGTTCACAGAACTCTGACTTCGAAACTGGCCGAAGTCAATTTTGCTTTTCATCCATTAGGTTGTGATGTGTTGTAAGTCATGGGAAGTGTTGTGTGGCAGTGTATGTTGTTGTGATGTGTTGTGAGACATGGGAAGTGTTGTGTGGCAGTGTATGTCCTTGTGATGTGTTGTGAGACATGGGAAGTGTTGTGTGGCAGTGTATGTTGTTGTGATGTGTTGTGAGACATGGGAAGTGTTGTGTGGCAGTGTATGTCCTTGTGATGTGTTGTGAGACATGGGAAGTGTTGTGTGGCAGTGTATGTTGTTGTGATGTGTTGTGAGACATGGGAAGTGTTGTGTGGCAGTGTATGTCATTGTGATGTGTTGTGAGACATGGGAAGTGTTGTGTGGCAGTGTATGTCCTTGTGATGTGTTGTGAGATATGGGAAGTGTTGTGTGGCAGTGTATGTTGTTGTGATGTGTTGTAAGACATGGGAAGTGTTGTGTGGCAGTGTATGTCATTGTGATGTGTTGTGAGACATGGGAAGTGTTGTGTGGCAGTGTATGTTGTTGTGATGTGTTGTAAGGGAAGTGTTGTGTGGCAGTGTATGTTGTTGTGGTGTGTTGTGAGACACGGGAAGTGTGGTATGGCAGTGTATGTTGTGATGTGTTGTGAGACATGGGAAGTGTTGTGTGGCAGTGTATGTTGTTGTGGTGTGTTGTGAGACACGGGAAGAGTTGTGTGGTAGTGTGTGTCGCTGTGATGTGTTGAAAAACACGGGAAGTGTGGTGTGGCAGTGTATGTTGTGAGACATGGGAAGTGTTGTGTGGCAGTGTCTGTTGTTGAGATGTGTTGTAAGGTAAGTGTTGTGTGGCAGTGTATGTTGTTGTGATGTGTTGTGATACACGGGAAGTGTTGTGTGGCAGTGTATGTTGTTGTGATGTGTTGTAAGGGAAGCATTGTGTGGCAGTGTATGTTGTGATGTGTTGAGAGACACGGGAAGAGTTGTGTGGTAGTGTGTGTCGCTGTGATGTGTTGTATGACAGGGGAAGTGTGGTGTGGCAGTGTATGTTGTTGTGATGTGTTGTAAGGGAAGCGTTGTGTAGCAGTGTATGTTGTGATGTGTTGAGAGACTCGGGAAGAGTTGTGTGGTAGTGTGTGTCGCTGTGATGTGTTGTAAGACACGGGAAGTGTGGTGTGGCAGTGTATGTTGTTGTGATGTGTTGTAAGGGAAGCGTTGTGTGGCAGTGTATGTTGTTGTGATTTGTTGTAAGGGAAGCATTGTGTGGCAGTGTATGTTGTTGTGATGTGTTGTAAGGGAAGCGTTGTGTGGAAGTGTATGTTGTGATGTGTTGTGAGACATGGGAAGTGTTGTGTGGTAGTGTGTGTCGTTGTGATGTGTTGTATGACAGGGGAAGTGTGGTGTGGCAGTGTATGTTGTGATGTGTTGTGAGACATGGGAAGTGTTGTGTTGCAGTGTCTGTTGTTGAGATGTGTTGTAAGGGAAGTGTTGTGTGGCAGTGTATGTCGTTGTGATGTGTTGTAAGGGAAGCGTTGTGTGGCAGTGTATGTTGTGATGTGTTGTGAGACATGGGAAGTGTTGTGTGGTAGTGTGTGTCGTTGTGATGTGTTGTATGACAGAGGAAGTGTGGTGTGGCAGTGTATGTTGTGATGTGTTGTGAGACATGGGAAGTGTTGTGTTGCAGTGTCTGTTGTTGAGATGTATTGTAAGGGAAGTGTTGTGTGGCAGTGTATGTCGTTGTGATGTGTTGTAAGAAATGGGAAGTGTTGTGTGGTAGTGTATGTTGTTGTGATGTGTTGTGAGACATGGGAAGTATTGTGTGGCAGTGTATGTTGTTGTGATGTATTGTAAGGGAAGTGTTGTGTGGCAGTGTATGTTGTTGTGGTGTGTTGTGAGACACGGGAAGAGTTGTGTGGTAGTGTATCTTGTTGTGATGTGTTGTGATACACGAGAAGTGTGGTGTGGCAGTGTATGTTGTGGTGTGTTGTAAGACATGGGAAGTGTTGTGTGGCAGTGTCTGTTGTTGAGATGTGTTGTGATATACGGGAAGTTTTTTGTGGCACTGTATGTTGTTGTGATGTGTTGTAAGGGAAGCATTGTGTGGCAGTGTATGTTGTGATGTGTTGTAAGACATGGGAAGTGTTGTGTGCCAGTGTATGTCGTTGTGATGTGTTGTAAGGGAAGTGCTGTGTGGCAGTGTATGTTGTTGTGACGTGTTGTAAGGGAAGTGTTGTGTGGCAGTGTATGTTGTTGTGATGTGTTGTAAGGGAAGTGTTGTGTGGCAGTGTATGTTGTTGTGATGTGTTGTAAGGGAAGTGTTGTGTGGCAGTGTATGTTGTTGTGATGAGGAATTTGTAAATAAAAAAACACTGGCACTCAGTATTACACGAGTATTTCAATTGATACTTTCAACGGAATCTGCTCGCGAAATTGATGTGTAAATGGCTGAGCATTCCACAGACACGCGTACCATTAACTAAGTTCTCAGGGAGATTCAGCGTGTCACAGAATGTGTGTGTGCGTGAGTGTGTGTGTGTGTGTGTGAGAGAGAGAGAGAGAGAGAGATAGTGTGTGTGTGTTTGTGTGTGTGTGTGTGTGTGTGTGTGTGTGTAAAAAGTAATCAGAAATAACAAAGCAATAACACAGTACAATGAAGAAATATATTAGTTCAACGCTTGAAATAGCAGGAAGGGGGTCTTAACGTTTCAGACAATAGACCTTCATCAGAAAATAGAATGAGAAAGACAGATGAAATAGAAAGATAGAGAATGGGAAGAGGAAGGGACGGATTTGAGATGAGAAAAAAACAAAAAAAACACACGTGCGTATTCAGTCAGCCGCATTTTGGTAAACAGCAACTGTGTAGAAGTCCGTCAGATGATGCGTACATGTAATTGAAAGGGTTAACTTTGTCATACACTGGCACGGCCACTTTACTCAGCTCACGTATAAAGTTACACATATTTGTGGAGTTTTCAACACAGTTGTTTAATGAGAAATGTACTTCAGTTGAACGAACAAATAGAACATTCTTTTGTATAATACACAATTGGGGGTTTTAGTCCTGTTTATTATATATTTATTGACATTTTAATTAAGGTAAAGTATGTGTTACTTTATTGTCTGTGTGTGTGAGTGTGTTTATCTGCGTGTGTGTGTGTGTGTGTGTGAGTGTGTGTGTGTGTGTGTGTGTGTTTATCTGCCTGTGTGTGTGTGTGTGTGTGTATGTGTATGTGTATGTGTGTGTGTTTATCTGCTTGTGTGCGTGTGTGCGTTTATTATCTGCCTCTCTCTCTGTGTGTGTGTGTGTGTGTGTGTTTATTATCTGCCTCTGTGTGTGTGTGTATGTGTGTGTGTGTGTTTATTATCTGCTTGTGTAGTTTTATTACTATGTTTATAACTAGAATGGTTGTCATTATTTACCAGTAGGAATCTTTTTCACATAAATACTTCAACGATACAGTGAAAACATTTATTATTTAGATCGGACAAAATACTTTATGACATAGAGTTACGGCCCTTTATGTTCTGAGTTCAAATCTTGTCGAGGTTAGCTTTGCCTTTCATCCTTATATGGTTGATAAAATAAAGTACCAGTAACGCACTGGGGTCGATTTGTTCCACTTTCCTCTCCCCCGCTTTCCGCTTTGTACCTAAATCAGAATATAAATAATTCTTTCTACATTTGGCACAAGGCCAGCAATTACCAGTACATTACTGGTACTTTATTTTATCGACCCCATAAGGATGAAAGGCAAAGATAACCTCAGTGGGATTTGAACTCAGAATGGCAAGGGCCGTAACTCTATGCGTTAAAGCATGGCGTCCGAGCCTCTACCAATACTGCCAATCCACCAATGTACCTAGATTAATATATATAACAGTCATCATCATCAGTCCCTTGACCTCAGCAGGGGGGGGGGGTCCTACTACAACAGCAGCTCACACTCAAAATAGTCTATCAACGGCGGCCGACAACAAATCTGGTGACGTCATTGGCGTCCAACCAGTTTTTGCGTTGGTGTCCCATCCTGTCCCCCCCTTCAACGGTGCCTAACACGATGGTCTTACACAGGCTGTCATGTCATCTGATGTGGTCAAACTAGGCCAGTTTCCTCCTCTTTCACAGTATCATACTTGTTTCTACTTATGGCACAAGGCCAGCAATTATCCAGTGCATTACTGGTACTTTATTTTATAGACCCCCGTAAGGATGAAAGGCAAAGTTAACCTCGGTAGGATTTGAACTCAGTGAAATAATGGCGACCAGGATGGATTTATCCCCAAAGTTGCACTAATTAGTCTAAGGGCTGTTGGGAGGCCGGTGCTTATCTGTTTCTTTGGAGTGAAACGACTGACAGTACAAGACTTCCCCTTGGACAGGAAGCCAGTCTATCACAGGATTAATCACCCAGTTATTGCTGGTACTCCTTTATCTTTATCCTGTGCGCTCCCTACTTTGAATATATATATATATATATATATATATATATATATATATATTCACTAGCTCTGAGAGTTTGCAGGTAAAGAGTATACGATACTGATGAAGGGTAATAACCCAGAAATATTAGTGTCTGCAGTTCTGTTTACAGGCCAACACAAGAGCAAGAACGGCGGAGTCATTCTACTGACATGACTTTAAAGAGGCTGTTTGCATAATTGCAAACGAATCGATTCTTTGCCTTTCATCCTTACGGGGTCGATAAAATAAAGTACCAGTACTGCACTGGGTAATTGTTGGCCTTGTACCAAAAGTAGAAACAATTATTAATATTAAAAAAACTCAGATTTACATTTATTGTATATATATATTTCCCTTGCTGGAAATAACACGTGACAACTAAATATACGATTAGCTGCTGCTAGCGGCAACATTTAGCATCTCGCCCCGTTCTTTGGTAGAACGAAAACCTGTTGATGAATTGAATCCTCTGTTCGATCATGAATACCACGAGCTTGCCAGTTACGTAATTCTGATATTTGATTTCGATTTCATAGAAACACTTTAAACGTATAACGTTTTATTTGTACAGGTGTATTTGTCTCAACCTGTTTGTTCTTTCGTTACTTTGGTATATTGTGTGTTAGATTTTGCCTACCACAATGTTCAATTTGTCAAGCTATTTAAACGTATGTTATTACTCTAACGACCTACATTGTCCAGTGCTTTGCTAACTCATTCATATAGTAGGTCGAATTTGCTTGCACACCGCCAGAGATTCGATTTTACTAAGCCTCCAATTATATATTATATATATAGGCGGGGAACTGTATCGGTAGAGGGTATGACGCCATGCTTTGCAGCATAGAGTTACGGCCCTTTACGGTCTGAGTTCAAATCCCGCCGAGGTTAACTTTGCCTTTCATCCTTACGGGGTCGATAAAATAAAGTACCAGTAATACACAGGGAATATTGCTGGCCTTGTGCCAAAAGTAGAAACAATTATATATATGCGTGTGTGTGTGAGTATGCGTGTGTGTGTGTATGTGCGTGTGTGTATGTGTAGTGAATGTGTGCGTCTGTGTGTAATGTGTCTGTGTGTGTATGTGTGTGAGGTGTATCTGTTTGGTGTGTGTGTGTGTGGTGGATGTGTGTGTGACTGTGTGTGTGAGGTGTATGTGTTTGGTGTGTGTGTGTGTGTGTGGTGGGTGCGTGTGTGTGTATGTGTGTGAGGTGTATGTTTTTGGTGTGAGTGTGTGTGTGGGGGGTATGTGGTGTGTGGGGGGTCTGTATGGTGCGTGTGTGTGGTGTTAGGGGGGGGGGTAGTGTGTGTGGTGTGTGTGGTGTGTGTGTGTGGTGTGTGGTGTGCAGTGTGTGTGGTGTGTGGTGTGTGGTGTGTGTGGTGTGTGGTGTGTGTGTGGTGTGAGTGTGTGGTGTGTCGTGTGTGTGTGTGGTGTGTGGTGTGTGTGTGTGTGGTGTGTGTGTGTGTGTGGTGTGTGTGTGGTATGTGTGGTGTGTGTGGTGTGTGTGTGTGATGTGTGGTGTTTGGTGTGTGGTGTGTGGTGTGTGTGGTGTGTGGTGTGTGGTGTGTGTGGTGTGTGGTGTGTGGTGTGTGTGTGTGTGGTGTGTGTGGTGTGTGTGTGTGTGGTGTGTGTGGTGTGTAGTGTGTGTGTGTGGTGTGTGGTGTGTGGTGTGTGTGTCGTGTGTGTGGTGTGTGTGTGTGGTGTGTGGTGTGTGGTGTGTGTGGTGTGTGTGTGTGTGGTGTGTGGTGTGTGTGTGGTGTGTGGTGTGTGTGGTGTGTGTGATGTGTTGTGTGTGTGGTGTGTGGTGTGTGTGGTGTGTGTGTGTGGTGTGTGGTGTGTGTGTGGTGTGTGCTTGTGGTGTGTGGTGTGTGTGTGGTGTGTGTGGTGTGTGTGTGGTGTGTGTGGTGTATGTGTGTGTGTGTGGTGTGTGTGGTGTGTGGTGTGTGTGTGTGTGTGTGGTATGTGTGGTGTGTGGTGTGTGGTGTGTGTGGTGTATCTGTGTGTGTGGTGTGTGGTATGTGTGGTGTGTGTGTGTGATGTGTGTGATGTATGTGTGGTGTGTGTGGTGTGTGGTGTGTGTGGTGTGTGTGGTGTGTGTGTGGTGTGTGTGGTATGTGGTGTGTGTGGTGTGTGGTGTGTGTGGAATGTGTGTGTGGTGTGTGGTGTGTGTGGTGTGTGTGTGGTGTGCGTGTGTGGTGTGTGTGGAATGTGTGTGTGTGGAATGTGTGTGTGGTGTGTGGTGTGTGTGTGCGGTGTGTGTGGTGTGTGTGGGTGTTGTGTTGTGTGGTGTGTGTGTGGAATGTGTGTGTGTGTGGTGTGTGTGGTGTGTGGTGTGTGTGTGTGGTGTGTGTGTGTGATGTGTGTGATGTATGTGTGGTGTGTGTGGTGTGTGGTGTGTGGTGTGTGTGGTGTGTGTGTGGTGTGTGTGGTATGTGGTGTGTGTGGTGTGTGGTGTGTGTGGAATGTGTGTGTGGTGTGTGGTGTGTGTGGTGTGTGTGTGGTGTGCGTGTGTGGTGTGTGTGGAATGTGTGTGTGTGGAATGTGTGTGTGGTGTGTGGTGTGTGTGTGCGGTGTGTGTGGTGTGTGTGGGTGTTGTGTTGTGTGGTGTGTGTGTGGAATGTGTGTGTGTGTGGTGTGTGGTGTGTGTGGTGTGTGGTGTGTGTGTGTGGTGTGTGTGGTGTGTGGTGTGTGTGTGTGGTGTGTGTGGTGTGTGGTGTGTGTGGGTGTTGTGTGGTGTGTGTGTGGTGTGTGGTGTGTGTGTGTGGTGTGTGTGGTGTGTGGTGTGTGTGTGTGTGGTGTGTGTGTGATTTCCTCCCGCTATATCCTTTTGAAGAGAATAATAATTGTTTCTACTTTTGGCACAAGGCCAGCCATTAACCCAGTGTATTACTGGTACTTTATTTTATCGACTCCGTAAGGATGAAAGGCAAAGTTAGCCTCGGCAGGATTTGAACTCAGACGATAAAGGGCCGTAACTGTTTGCTGCAAAACATGGCGTCCGACCCTCCTCTACCGATACCGCCAATCCAGCGCCGTTTGAGGAGAATAATAATATGTTTAGACTGGAGACTGAGAAGAAGATGTTAGAGAGTTACGACAGAGAGAGAGGATTGAGGAATGTTCTAAATAGACAGTAACTTCTCATGATTCATGCTAAAGGACGGAAGTACGCTAACTAATGACAAAGTCAATTGGAAACAGATCTGAAGGTATTTCATTATTTCCTTTAATAGCACATACATACATACATACATACATACATACATACATACATACATACATACATACATACATACATACATACATACATACATACATACCTACATACATACATACATACATACATACATACATACATACATACATACATACATACATAAACAAAATGATTCAGGAAAAAACAACAAAGAATCGCAGAAACATGACTGTGGTGTGGCTGGACTATCAAAATGCATTTGATAGTGTACCTCATCGGTGGATTGTTAAGGCTTTACAGTTAGCTAAAGTCCCACAACCATTGGTAGCTGCTGTTGAACGCCTGACCAAGAACTGGTACACCAATTTGATCCTTAGAGGTGAGAAGTAGCAAGTTAAGACTGATAAGATACATTACCAGAAGGGCATCTTTCAGGGTGACAGCTTGTCAGTGCTACTCTTCGTTCTCTCACTGAATCCACTATCTTACCTACTCAGGAAACAAGGTGGACAAAGAAGTGGGCCCAGAAGTATCTCCCATCTTTTCTTTGTTGACGACCTGAAGTTGTATGGGCCAAATATCAATGACATCAAGAAACAATTGGACCTCATTACACATTTTTCAACCGACATCAAAATGAAATTTGGTGAGTCCAAGTGTGCATATTTGGCAGTAAAACGTGGAAGAGCTGTGCCCTCCTCTTGAAATCTAGAGATGAACGGCCTGACAATACAACCTCTACAGTCAGGTGACAACTACAGATATCTTGGACAGGATGAGAATGTCAAATATGATGGATCCATAAATAAGGAGAGAACCAGAACTGAATACCTCAGAAGAGTAAAGAAAATATGGTCATCAGAACTGTCAGCGTACAACAAATACATTGCCCACAATACTTATGCTGTGCCAATTCTAACGCCAACATTTGGCCTACTGAACTGGTCATTGCAAGAACTAAGTGAGATGGATGTTAGAACTCGAAAACTTCTCAGTGTTACTGGGAACTTTAACATCAATGGTGATGTGGATAGGCTATACTTCTCACGCAAGGAAGGTGGCCGGGGTCTAAAATCAATATTAACAACATATGAGACCCGGATAGTAACACTGAAGCAACACCTTCAACAGAGGAAAAAGGTTGGCAACCATCTTGCCCAGGATTATGAGCATGAAAAAAAAATATCATTAGATTAGCGACTGATCTGGAGGAGAGATATGGAATAAAGCCTGATATAAATCTCTCACCCAGAGAAATCGGAAGATCCTATTCAATGTTCAAACAAGATAAAAAAATTGACCAATTTACAGAAAAAGTTGTGCATGGATACTTGAGGCGTAAAACACAGACCATAGAGGGGATAAACCACTCAAAAAGCCTGGCATGGAGTTCCGACAAGTTTATGACATCACACCTTGAGGGATATCTCTATGCAATACAGGAACAAGAACTCCCTACCAAATATCTGCTGCACAAAAGAGGAGGGCCAGCAGCTGACAATAAATGTAGGCTATGTAAAACAAAGATCGAGGATGTAAGCCACATTGTTGCCAGCTGCGAAAGAATGTCATCTCGCTACTACCTCCACATGAGACACAATGGGATAGCTAGAACCATCTGGAACGCACTTCGGAAAACAAAATTAACAACAAACGAGGAAGAATATATTGAGACAGATGGCACTAAGGGATACTGGTGAAACCTGAAAATAAAAACTGCCACCAAATTAAAGCACAACCGGCCTGATATTGTTATTTGGGACCACACATTGAAAACGTTTTCTGTTGTGGAGATCAGCTGCCCACTTGATGTAAACGTTGTCAGAAAAATACAGGAGAAGGAAGGACATCTACGGACCATTGATGAGGAGTTTACAAATCCAGTATCCAAGATACACCTTTAGCTTCATACCCATCATTATTGGAGCTACGGGTTATATACCAACCCGCTTGGACCAAAGTATGACTGAACTTGGATCTGCGGACAAAATGCGCAGCTCCCTAATTCATAGTCTACAAATAGCTGCGATAGCTGGCACCTTCAAAATTTGCAAAACATTCTTGCGATTCAAGGGATGACAATTTCTTTTCTTTTACAACCTTGCCACCAGGAAGGTGTCGGTCAAAAAATATACTCGAAATTAAGAGAAAGAGATAACATACATACATACCTACCTACCTACATACATACATACCTACATACATACATACATACATACATACATACATACATACATACATACATACGTATATATATTTCTAATATAATACATACATACATACATACATACATACATACATACATACATACATACATACATACATACATACATACGTATATATATTTCTAATATAATATATATATATATAGGAAAATGTTTGACTCCGACGGCAGAGCTCAAGTCGTCGAAACGGCTTGAGCTCTGCCGTCCGGGTCAAACATTTTTCTATTACCCACTCTACTACCCTAAGTATTGAGTACTCTGGTGCGTTATGGTTCATCTGGTTCCTTACCACACCTCCTATATATATATATCATAAAACATGTCTATAGAATCACAAGATAAAATATATACCATTTCCTCTCCCAATTAGCATAATTAACTATATAAAAAATCGAATAGACCAGGCTATAAGAATGGGGCTTCTATGAAGAAATCTCCGACAAATAACCGAAACTAGCCCTTCGCGTCGGCCGCAACGGAATATTTATCGAATGTTTCGACAGCGTAATCGCCCAGATACAGTCAACTAAACAGAATTAGGTGTAAAATAAACTAGGAGAAAATAGAATACATTTAAATACCTCTACCATGGTTTCATCCGCGGATCCAATTGATTGGTCGTTATTCTCCTTGTCAAAAAACATTTTTAGCACCTCTTGTTTGAAAATAGCTTGGATGTTCGGTGACCAATGGAAGAAATTATATAAAAAGATAGATGATTATCAATTCTTCTCTATATTGAATTAGTAATTTTGCCATTTTGTTTTTTACTATAGAAAATAGTCTAATATGAATAAAGCTTATAAAGTGAAAAAATAAATTCTGGCACTCAAGCATAGTAAATAGACATTAAACGGTGATGATATATATATATATCATCATCATTGTTTAAAGACCATTTTTCTATGCTAGCATGGGTTAGACAAGTTGCCCCGTTGTGAGACAAGTCAGATCAGATGACTGTGTCTTGCTCAAAACAGTTCAATTCAGAAATGGGAGAATTTGAAATGTGTGCATTGCAATGCAAACGATTACTATAAATATATTTATAGTGATTGACTATTATTATGGTCATTTGCACTGGGACATACACATTGCACACATACACACGTAATATATATACAAACATACACACACACACTAAATATTGCAAATTTAGATGTTAAAGTTTAGGATAAGAGGCTGGAAATGACCATCTTAACAACAAGACATCTGTGCTATTTAACCCTTTAGCATTTAAACTGGCTGTATCTGGCCAGAATTATCTCACCCTTTTCTGTTCAAGCAGACTGTAACCTGCCACTTGATGTTAAGTTATTGTTCTCAAACTAAATAATATCAAAATCTGATAGATTGAATACAATGTGAGATATTATGTGAGGTAAAGCCTTTACCGTGAAAATACAATAGTAAATGTAGAGTAATGTAAATGCCTAAGGGTCAAGCAAACCATGATTTCTTCCAAAGTGATAAAGAGAGAGATGAGGAAGAGACAAAGAAGGAAGAGGATGATGATGATAAGAAGAAAAACTGAGCTGGAGTTGACAGTTGTTAGCAACATTTGAGATATTTTTCTTTCACCAATCTAGCTCAGTGGGGTAGCACCCAGTTAAGCAAGCATCACAATATCCACGTTTACCATCCTCTGCATTGAAAATAGCACCTTTTCTGACAGCTAATTGAAGCCCATAAACAGAGAGATATTCTAAGCTGTTGGCACCTCAGTGGAACCATACTTGTTTGCAATCAACTCTTCCCTAGTTGGGATATTTATACCCATATAACATGGGTGTTTAACAGCTGGAGAAGCCACTCTTATATGGACTTCAGTGGCTCCTGAAGACTTCAGTAGTTTAATGATAGGGGCCATCGTTGTTCCACGCATAATAGAATCATCAATAAGGACAATCCGTTTTCCCTTGACATTCTCAGTCAGGGCACCAAATTTCTTAGCAACACCAAGTTGTCGGAGTCTTAAGCTTGGTTGGATGAATGTACAACCGACATAGCGGTTTTTACACAGCACTTCACCACAAGGAATTCCGAGCATCTCAGCATAGGCTATAGCAGCAGGTGTTGGTGATTCTGGGACAGTACTGACCAGATCTACATCCACAGGAAATTCTATAGCCAGTTGTTGACCACACCTTTTTCTCACAGAATATACGATTTGACCTTCTATAATACTGTCTGGTCGTGCAAAATATACATATTCAAATATACAGAAAACAGTGTTTGTTGTCAGGACAGGGCATTCGACAAAGGGACTTAATTCCTGTTTGGCTAATTTCAACTATTTCACCAGGTAAAACTTCCCGGATATATTTGGCACAAAATTTTTAAGTAAAAAGAAATTCAAACACTCATATATGAAAAAACAACGTGAGCCCCCCCCCCCCCCCCCCCCCGCTTGTTTGAAGAACTTTGTAACGCGAACTGGCGCGAAATTTATTATACTTATTCATCAACCAATCAAATTACTTCTCTAAAAACCTGACGTTTCGAGCCACTTTTTTCCATATAAAACAAGTAACATTCAGAGACCAACCAGATGTGAGAAAAACCACAGACCCTCCATCTCAACTCTACTTTTTAAAGCAGAAGAATTGCATAACCGGTAAAGGAACCAAATAAATATATATATTTTTAAAAATAAGACTCCAGTTGCATTTTCGATTTCATCTTTTTTTCTTTATATATATATATATATATATATATATATATATATATATATATAAATGAAAAGTATAGAAATTATTGTAGCGAGAAGCTAACAGTATTCCATAATATATATATAACGAAGGAAATGTGGTAAGGAACCAGGTGGACCATAACGCACTAAAGTACTCAATACTTTGGGTAGTAGAGTGGGTAATAGGAACGAGTAGGACCCCGACGGCTGAGCTCAAGCCGTTTCTACGGCTAATTCTGGACTAATTCCAGAATTAGCCGTCGAAACGGCTTGAGCTCAGCTGTCGGGGTCCTACTCGTTCCTATATATATATATATATATATATATATATATATGCAAATGTTTTATTTAAAATTGTTGGGTTACAACGAGTAAATATTTTATAACTGATATAAAAGCACTCAACAAGTTTTGGAGTATTTTACGATATTAAACTAATGGAAACTACATTTATAAAACCATATCTATTTCATTATATATATTTCAGGGATATCCCTGAATTATATATAATGAAATAGATATGGTTTTATAAATGTAGTTTCCATTTGTTTAATATCGTATATATATATATATATATATATATATATATATATCTTTGCTCCCAAATACAGGAAGCCCTCAACCAATTCTAGCAGCTTCCCGCCTACATTGGTGATCCCCTCTGGCTTCTCAACATTCTCTACCAGATATTTTGTTTTAGTCTCATTCATTCTCAGCCCCACACTCATCGACACAGTCTCAACCTCCCGCATCAAATCCTCTGCCTCCTTCACTGTATTTGTCACCCAAACTATGTCGTCGGCAAATTCACCATCTGATACCTTTTTCGCCTTAACTCTCCTGTGGGAGCCGCTACATGGACACACTAGAAGAGGAAGACCAAGGTTAACGTATGTTGATGCCCTAAGGACAGACAGTGGTCTGTTGGAGACGCAGGACATGGCAGCGATAATGAGGGACAGAGACCGCTGGAGAGAACTCGTCCATGGATCTCGGGAATTTTGCCCGCCCTATATATATAATATTATTCAAAATATTAACAAATGAAGATATTCACATAATCAAAATATATGCTTTATTATATATATTTCGAAGGTACTGTGTTGTTGTTTTTCAGTACGTCCTCGTCAGATAAAATATATGATTTGATATATGACGTACCTCTATGGTCTTGATAGTTCAATTCCTGTATTGGCAGTGATTTATTTAATCAAATCTTAATAATATGATAAACATAAAGAAGAAAGGGACGTGGAGCGCATTAGAGATATAAGAGAGGGTTTAAAGAAGAGGAAGGCAAGAAAAAAGAAAGAAAGAAAGAAAGAAAGAAAGAAAGAAAGAAAGAAAGAAAGAAAGAAAGAAAGAAAGAAAGAAAGAAAGAAAGAAAGAAAGAAAAAAATAAGAAAAAATAGGAAAAATTAAATACATACATAAATATTTAAATGAATAAAAATAAATAAAAGGGTGGATGAATAGAGGAAGAAAAAAGGAAAAATAACGACAAAAGAGAGGGAACATAAAATATATGTTGGGATATATAGAAAAAACCGTTGTTTTCAAATATTAGGTCAATTGAGGCAACCAATCAATTACCATACACCATTGAATATCTCTTGTATTTGATTATGGTTAAGATAATTATACTTATATATTATATCAAAATTAGTCAATATACATTACTTTTTAGATTATAATTTTAGTTTAAGTAATATATATATATATATATATATATATATATATTTATTAAAATAACAGATTAAAGTTTAAGCAAAGAATCGCTGCTTTCACCCTTAACGGGATCTTCTGAAACTAACAAAGTCAATCTGTGAACACAGAAGTGAATATTTCAAAAAACGTTGCAACCGGAGGAAGACAGGAAGACGATACTTTGGTTCGTGGAAACGTTCCCTGGCAAAGAACGGGAAAAAACGAATATAATACGTCATTATTTGGAGCTGACTTCAAATCCCGCCGAGGTTGACTTTGCCTTTCATCCTTACGGGGTCGATAAAATAAAGTACCAGTAATGCACTGGGTAATTGCTGGCCTTGTGCCTAAAGTAGAAACAATTATTTGGATCGGTGAAAAACAATTACACGCAAAGACAAAACCAGGTTTATGGTATAAAAGAAGTCGTAGACTAATATTCTATTAGGTGGTTCATGGAGACGTTCTTTGGCAATGAACGAAAAAAAACGAAGATAATACGTCATATGTGGAGCGTGAGAACAATTACACGCAAAGACAAAACAACGTAAATGGTATAGCTGAAGTCGTAGACTAGAATTCTAACTAGGAAACCGAATGATTCTCGGCTTCAGAGTTAAGAATAAAGTAAATAAAATACAGATGTAATTGAAATTAAATAAATACATGCACGCACCCATATACGTACATACACAAGCATACTCGAAAACACTCCCCATAGGTATACAAATACACGCACGTACACACAAAAAACCCGCACGCACATACAGAACCCACGCAACGCCTGAACCGCACACATACGAATGTATACACCAAATACACATAAAAATATGTATAAAAAAAATATATATATGTGTGTGTGTGTGTGTGCGTGTATACATATAATTAAATAAACGTATATAAATAAATAAATACGTATATAACAAGCGTACACACATACCTACATGTAAATACACATATGTTCGGAGACGTACGTCAACCAAAACACAAAGTACACATAACCAAAAGCATATGTACCAGAATATATAATATATACGCCATAACATATACAATCAAATATACGTACGAGAAAGTATACGTACCTTATATATATATATATATATATATATATATATATATATATATATATATATATATATATATATATATATATATATATATATATATATATATATGCATATATATATGCATATATATATATATATATATATGCATATATATATATATATATATATGCATATATATATATATATGCATATATATATATATATATGCATATATATATATATATGCATATATATATATAAATATATATATATATATATATATATATATATATAATCAATATATATATATATATATATAATCAATATATATATATATATATATATAATCAATTCTATCCTGCAATGCCTGTGCTTGAAGATTTTTTAAAGTGAGGAAAGTCTGTGCACTGAGCCAATCCCATGCTCTGAGCGACAGTAGCTATAACTCGAAAAGAAGAAAAGATCAACATCATCGGTAACTACTGAGCCGCATGTTTTATGTCAGAGTTATCTGAGTTTCCTGGGTTGCCTTCTCCTAGAAGTATGCCCTGACAAAGGCTAGGGGTCCTTTACTCCCAGTGGTTTAACCGTGTGATCGGGTGTCCAGCCCGATTATTTCTATGTCCCCGCGCATATACATACACATGCATACATGTATATAGTATACATACATATATATCAATACATTATATATATATCATTATATTATATATATATCATTATATTATATATATGCCACACGTGAGACTGTTGCATACACTGGCTACTCCAAACTTTCCTTTTGCTTTATCTTAGTAGACTGCCAATGTTTTATTTTAATTTTTAATTTTAATTTTAACTTTAATTT
>OZ024761.1:4776969-4809469 GCA_964016885.1 Eledone cirrhosa | reverse complement strand
TGTGTGTGACAGCTCACACCTATGCAAGTTTAACTGGCCTCCTCCAAGTATATCTCGTTGGAGGTGTCTTGGGTAATTTAATGATAGGGACCCCAGTCCTATCATCTCATTTCTACAGCTGAGTAAACTGGAGCAACGTGAAATAAACACATCAAGGAAACAACACATCACCCAGTCCGAGAAATGAACTCACAACCTTTCTATTGCAAGTCCAATGTTCTAACCACTAAGCCATACGCCTTCACATCCTTTGAAATAGTTTTCATGTGACCTGGGAACTCCTGCATAACAATTATTATATACCATTATTAATATTTAATATTTTTATTTAGTCACGTGGTAAACATAATATATTTTCTTGGGATAACCAAGGATCTTCCAACAATATGTCGTACGTGTGTGGTAAAATTATGAATATGAAATTACTCAAAAATGTATTAGCTTATTTATCAGAGTTTCTCACGGAACCCCTAGCGACTTATTGCTGGCCCGTAGGCTTCAGAAGAACACTGGTTTAGAAACGTTGTTCTAGAGAGAAAATATTAGATATCAAAGAAATATCAATAACATTCTTGAGGAGAAACATTCCAAGACCTCGTCTTCAACAATTTTATAACTCTATGTGAAATGAAAGATAATTTATAACTCTATGTGAAATGAAAGACACAGCCTATAATTTCCAAATCCTTTTGAAAATAATAAAGCTGGGCTTACCTATAAACTAGATAAACTATAGCTTTGGGCCTCACATCCCAGCAGGGGTCCCATACTGGTAATCAGAGCTGGGTTTACCTATAAACTAGATAAACTATAGCTTTGGGCCTCACATCCTAGCAGGGGTCCCATACTGGTAATCATAGCTGGTTTTACCTACAAGCTATAGCCTTTGGCCTCACACCCCAGAGGGGTCTCAGTTTTAAAAATATATTTTTATTTTATATATTTTTAATTATTAAACATTAATTATTTATTCTTTATCATTAAAATTTATATGAAAAGTTATAATAATATTTTCTAGGGAAGGGCTTCAAATTTCATATAGATTAGGGCCTCTGCACGTGAAAGACTGGACCGGGGAAACAGGAATTTAGAGGGATTTTGTAATATAACATTTTTGTTTTTAAATTGCATCCCAGCAGCAATCGCCCACGAATAGGTCTTTTCTCATTCAAAGACACCTGGTGGCTTTCATTGAATCTTCGCTCGCAGATTGGAAGTTCTGACTATAGTGTCACTTATTGGAAGTTTTGACTATAATGTCACTTATTGGAAGTTCTAACTATAGTGTCACTTATTGGAAGTTCTGACTATAGTGTCACTTATTGGAAGTTCTAAATATAGTGTCACTTATTGGAAGTTCTGAATATAATGTCACTTATTGGAAGTTCTAACTATAGTGTCACTTATTGGAAGTTCTAACTATAATGTCACTTATTGGAAGTTCTGACTACAATGTCACTTATTAGAAGTTCTGACTATAATGTCACTTATTGGAAGTTCTGACTATAGTGTCACTTATTGGAAGTTCTGACTATAATGTCACTTACTGGAAGTTCTGACTATAGTGTCACTTATTGGAAGTTCTGACTATAATGTCACTTATTGGAAGTTCTGACTATAGTGTCACTTATTGGAAGTTCTGACTATAATGTCACTTATTGGAAGTTCTGACTATAGTGTCACGTATTGGAAGTTCTGACTATAATGTCACTTATTGGAAGTTCTGACTATAGTGTCACTTATTGGAAGTTCTGACTATAATGTCACTTATTGGAAGTTCTGACTATAATGTCACTTATTGGAAGTTCTGACTATAATGTCACTTATTGGAAGTTCTGACTATAGTGTCACGTATTGGAAGTTCTGATTATAATGTCACTTATTGGAAGTTCTGACTATAATGTCACTTATTGGAAGTTCTGAATATAATGTCACTTATTGGAAGTTCTGACTATAGTGTCACCTATTGGAAATTCTGACTATGATGTCACTTATTGGAAGTTCTAACTATAATGTCACTTATTGGAAGTTCTGACTATAATTTCACTTATAAGAAGTTCTGACTATAATGTCACTCATTGGAAGTTCTAACTATAATGTCACATATTGGAAGTTCTGACTATAATGTCACTTATTGGAAGTTCTAACTATAATGTCACTTATTGGAAGTTCTGACTATAGTGTCACTTATTGGAAGTTCTGACTATATTGTCACATATTGGAAGTTCTGACTAAAATGTCACTTATTGGAAGTTCTGACTATAGTGTCACTTATTGGAAGTTCTGACTATAGTGTCACTTATTGGAAGTTCTGACTATAATGTCACTTATTGGAAGTTCTGACTATAATGTCATTTATTGGAAGTTCTGACTATAATGTCACTTATTGGAAGTTCTGACTATAGTGTCACTTATTGGAAGTTTTGACTATAATGTCACTTATTGGAAGTTCTAACTATAGTGTCACTTATTGGAAGTTCTGACTATAGTGTCACTTATTGGAAGTTCTAAATATAGTGTCACTTATTGGAAGTTCTGAATATAATGTCACTTATTGGAAGTTCTAACTATAGTGTCACTTATTGGAAGTTCTAACTATAATGTCACTTATTGGAAGTTCTGACTACAATGTCACTTATTAGAAGTTCTGACTATAATGTCACTTATTGGAAGTTCTGACTATAGTGTCACTTATTGGAAGTTCTGACTATAATGTCACTTACTGGAAGTTCTGACTATAGTGTCACTTATTGGAAGTTCTGACTATAATGTCACTTATTGGAAGTTCTGACTATAGTGTCACTTATTGGAAGTTCTGACTATAATGTCACTTATTGGAAGTTCTGACTATAGTGTCACGTATTGGAAGTTCTGACTATAATGTCACTTATTGGAAGTTCTGACTATAGTGTCACTTATTGGAAGTTGTGACTATAATGTCACTTATTGGAAGTTCTTACTATAATGTCACTTATTGGAAGTTCTGACTATAATGTCACTTATTGGAAGTTCTGACTATAGTGTCACGTATTGGAAGTTCTGATTATAATGTCACTTATTGGAAGTTCTGACTATAATGTCACTTATTGGAAGTTCTGAATATAATGTCACTTATTGGAAGTTCTGACTATAGTGTCACCTATTGGAAATTCTGACTATGATGTCACTTATTGGAAGTTCTAACTATAATGTCACTTATTGGAAGTTCTGACTATAATTTCACTTATAAGAAGTTCTGACTATAATGTCACTCATTGGAAGTTCTAACTATAATGTCACATATTGGAAGTTCTGACTATAATGTCACTTATTGGAAGTTCTAACTATAATGTCACTTATTGGAAGTTCTGACTATAGTGTCACTTATTGGAAGTTCTGACTATATTGTCACATATTGGAAGTTCTGACTAAAATGTCACTTATTGGAAGTTCTGACTATAGTGTCACTTATTGGAAGTTCTGACTATAGTGTCACTTATTGGAAGTTCTGACTATAATGTCACTTATTGGAAGTTCTGACTATAATGTCATTTATTGGAAGTTCTGACTATAATGTCACTTATTGGAAGTTCTGACTATAGTGTCACTTATTGGAAGTTCTGACTATATTGTCACATATTGGAAGTTCTGACTAAAATGTCACTTATTGGAAGTTCTGACTATAGTGTCACTTATTGGAAGTTCTGACTATAGTGTCACTTGTTGGAAGTTCTGACTATAATGTCACTTATTGGAAGTTCTGACTATAATGTCACTTATTGGAAGTTCTGACTATAATGTCACTTATTGGAAGTTCTGACTATAGTGTCACTTATTGGAAGTTCTGACTATAGTGTCACTTATTGGAAGTTCTGACTATAATGTCACTTATTGGAAGTTCTGACTATAGTGTCACTTATTGGAAGTTCTGACTATAGTGTCACTTATTGGAAGTTCTGACTATAATGTCACATATTGGAAGTTCTGACTATAATGTCACTTTTTGGAAGTTCTGACTATATTGTCACTTACTGGAAGTTCTGACTATAATGTCACTTATTGGAAGTTCTAACTATAAGGTCACTTATTGGAAGTTCTGACTATAGTGTCACTTATTGGAAGTTCTGACTATAATGTCACATATTGGAAGTTCTGACTATAATGTCACTTATTGAAAGTTCTGACTATAATGTCACTTATTGGAAGTTCTAACTATAAGGTCACTTATTGGAAGTTCTGACTATAATGTCACTTATTGGAAGTTCTGACTATAGAGTCACTTATTGGAAGTTCTAACTATAATGTCACTTATTGGAAGTTCTGACTATAATGTCACTTATTGGAAGTTCTGACTATAATGTTGCATTCAAATATAGACCACAACAATAAAGTACCAGAAATTACCCCCAGTGTATTACTGGTACTTTATTTTATCGACCCCGTAAGGATGAAAGGCAAAGTTAACCTCGGCGGGATTTGAACTCAGACCATAAAGGGCCGTAGCTCTATGCTGCAAGGCATGGTGTCCGACTCTCTACCGATAATGACAATTACCGTTGCCATCGATACCGCCAAATGTTGAAATGTTAGTATCGTAAAATGGCTGACCTTCTAGAGTGTTGATAGTGACGTGGGAACTTTTCTTGGCTACAGCTACTGCATAGTAACCCTTTCCACCAGGCATGTTGTTATATTTTTCAGCCAAAATTGGTTTCAGGCCATAACACCTACAAAACAAGAATGATCTCTTAGACAGAACGGCCGGTAGCTTGGGAAGTGTGTGTGTACGTGTGTGTGTGTGTGTAAGGGCCGGTAGCTTGGGAAGAGTGTGTGTATGTGTGTGTGTGTGTGTGTGTGTGTGTGTGTGTGTGTGTGTGTGTGTGTGTGTGTGTGTGTGTGTGTGTGTGTTTAAGGGCCGGTAGCTTGGGTGGAGTGTATGTATTTGTGTGTGTATTTGTGTGTGTGTGTGTGTGTGTGTAAGGGTCGGTAACTTTGGTTGAGTGTGTGTATTCGTGCGTGTGGATGTGTGTGTATGTGTGTGTGTGTGTATGTATGTGTGTGTGTATGTACATATGTATACATTTATATGTATGAATATATAAATATAAACATGCAGACACAGACACACAAAAATACACACTCAGACATACATTCACACAAACACACATACATTCACACACACACACACATACATTCACACAAGCACACACACATACATTCATACAAACACATACATTCACACAAACACACACTCTTTCACACAAACACATACATTCACACAAACACACACATACATTCACACAAACACATACATTTACACAAACACATACATTCACACAAACACACACATACATTCACACATACACACAGCATAACAAATGGAACGCCATCCATTATTTTGCTATAGTTTTTTCACCACCCCTTCCTCCCTTTTACACACACATACATTCACACAGGCAGCAGAGGTAAAGAGAGAGGAGTAGTATGAGGTAGTCAACCTACTCCCCTCTCTTTATATGTTGTACACAGGCAGTAGAGGTAAAGAGAGAGGAGTAGTATGAGGTAGTCAAACTACTCCTCTCTCTTTACATGTTGTACACAGGCAGCAGAGGTAAAGAGAGAGGGGTAGTATGAGGTAGTCAAACTACACCTCTCTCTTTATATGTTGTGACAGAATCGCAGAAATTTATATATAGATGAAATTTAATTTTTTTTAAATCTTACTTTCCGGCTCTGTAAATATATCCGCCATCAAGGGAAGTTACACCATGCAATGGGCTTCCACTGATTTTCTTCATACAATCCAGAGCATCGGAGCCTATCAAACACATGATGTTGTGAAAGGTCTTACACTTTTGTAGTTCTGCCATTGATGTCACGCAAAGCATTGGTATAGTTGGTACAGCAATCACTGGAACATCAAAGTAGGAGATGATAAAACCAGTCTCTCTCTCTCTCTCTCTCTCTCTCTCTCTCTCTCTCTATATATATATATATATATATATATATATATATATATATATATATATATATATATATATATATATATATATATATATATACATTAAAATATATGATAAACACGAAATGTGTTTACATTGCAACAGACAAAGTTAGCTATTAATGAAATAAACTAATTAAAGTGAATACAATTTGTCTGTCTCGATATAAGTCAATAAAGACAAGCTTATATTGGCAAAGGCCATGATTCCTGGACAAATTTAAATTTCAAAATCCAAACCTGTTCTGTAGACGAATTTGAACCTCGAAACCTAAATCCGTTTCGCAACGGTGGTACGTGAATTGAAAAATAAAGAGAATCGAAATGGAATTGAAATAAAAAGTGAAATATCCAAATCTTCTGTGCTTATCAACAGGAACCCAGTAAAATTAGTATATTTCACATCAAAGATTTAGCAGGTCTGACTACACGTGTGCAGCCAGGCCAAATTAGCCGTCCCGCATTCCCGGTGCTAGAAATAACAGCCGTTTATGCGGGATTAAAGATCAGCTCTACAGTTAAGGAGCAATATACTATATTATATTTTGTGTTTATCATATATTTTAATGTATTTAACTGCTCGGAAATGTCCCTTTTCTTGGAGCTGGATTATTGTAAACGACTGAGAGTTTATTCTCAAAATATAATATAGTATATATATATATATATATATATATATATATATATATATATATTTATACATATATATATATATATATATATATATATATATATATATATATATATATATATATATATATATGTATATAACCAAATGTTAAACAAGGTTCATTGATTACTCAATGAATATAGTTTTACAATAGATTAAAAGCACTCAACAATGAAGTTTCATGGAGTTATTAATATTATTCAAAATATTAAGAAATGGATACATTCACATAATCAAAATATATGTTTTATTATATATATTTCGGAGGTATTGTGCTGTTTTTTCAGTACGTCCTCATCAGATAAAATACATAAATTGATGTACGAAATACCTCAACTGTGCTGATGGTTCAATTCCAGTCTTGGAAGTGATTTATTACAACAAAACTCAATATTTATATACCACAAGTAAAAGTGTGACAAACTAAATATGATGGAGAGGGGTAAGTAGCGAGAAATAAGTATTAGGAGTGGCTGAGTAGGAGAAAGTATAGAATAAATAAATAAAAAAAATAAAAAAACATATAAGTATATAAATGTTAAATATTTAAATATGTAAATATCCGTGTTATAGAAAAAAAAACAAAAGAGAGAGAGAGCTAAATAGAAGAGAAAAGGGAAAAAGATAAAAAGATGAAGATAAAAAGAAGGAAGAGCAAGATAGAGATGATAGAATATATAACTGTATAAGGGAAAGAGATAAAAAAAGAAAGAAAGAAGAAAGGGACATGATGCATGACCATTTTTTTTTTCAAATATTGTACTTGTAATTTCCTAACTAGTTGTGTTCTTTCTGTTCCTGTGAAACCCAGCTTCTCAAGATTTGTATTGAGGCAGTTACTAACATATCCCAGTGCCCCAATAATCACAGGCATAAATCTGAAGGTATAGTCAGGGTAAAATATATGCAGATTTCTCATCAGTTAAATATTCTCTTTTTCGCTAATCTTTAATATTATATTGGCATCTGCTGGGCATCTAACTTCCACTACTGTGCATGCCTTCTTTTTCCTGTCCCATATCATAATATCTGGTCTGTTATGCCTGCATTTTATTGGGGTTTTACTGGAATATTCCACCAGTATTCTTTCATATTATGCATATGTATGTCTTCCACATTGCTGTAGCTTTTAATGTGTTTATTATTGGGGCTTTGTATGTATGTATGTATGTATGTATGTATGTATGTATGTATTCGGGAGAGATGACCCCTTAGCCTTTGTCAAGGCAGAATTCTAGGAGAAGGAAAACTCTGATATAAAACCTGGAACCCTGATGGTATCCAATGATGTTGACTTGTTCTTCTTTTTGGTAAATATCATCTTGGTTAAGAGAGTGGGACTGGCTTTGTGCAGTGCCTTTGCTCACTATAAAAGCTTCACGGCACAGGCATTGCTTTATATGTGGAGATCTCTCTGCACTTGTCGTCACATGGTACAATGGGCCCAGCACTATGTGGAGATCTCTCTGCACTTGTCGTCACATGGTACAATGGGCCCAGCACTATGTGTCAATAATTGTCACAAGTGTAGTGTTTGTGCCAGAGTTTTCAAGTCGCTGGCTGGACTAAAAAGTCACACTCGTTCAGCGCATCGGTAGGGGTTCTCCTACGTGGATATAAAGTAGTGGCCGTAATCGAAAACGAGTTGGCAGCCACCATGTATGTATGTATGTATGTATGTATGTATGTATGTATGTATGTATGTATGTATGTATGTATGTATGTATGTATGCATGCATGTATGTATGTTGGTTCGGGGGTCATAGAAATAGTCGCGCTGGATATTCGATCGCGCGGTTAAACCACTGGGAGTGAAGGACCCCTAGCCTTTGTCAGGGCATTCTTCTAGGAGAAGGCAACTCAGGAAACTGGGATAACTCCGACATAAAACCTGCGGCTCAGTAGTTACCGATGATGTTGATCTTTTCTTCTTTTCGGGTTATAGCTACTGTAGCTCAGAGAGTGGGATTGGCTCAGTGCACAGTATTTCCTCACTTTAAAAATTCTTCACGCACAGGCATTGCACGATAGAATTAATTAATAATTACTAATAATATTATATCGTGCAATGACCATACTCGATAACGAGGGCGCAGTCATCATGTGTATATATATATATATATATATATATATATATATATATATATATATATATATATATATATATATATATATATATATATATATATATATATATATATATATATATATATATATATATATATATATATATATATATATATATATATATATATATATATATATATATATATATATATATATATATGTATGTATGTATGTATGGTAATGTGAAGGCGTGTTGCTGAGTGGTTAGAGAATCGGTTTCGCAATGGCGAGGTTGTGATTTCGATTCCCAGACCGGGCGACCAATAGATAGTATTAGCAATGGGATCAATTCCAAAGGTTTCCAAGCTCTATTGAACTGTGGTGGAACTGTGGTGGAACTGTCAGGAGCTGTTAATTACCTGACAGAGTTTCTCAACTCTTTAGAACCACCAGAAATGCCTCCACATGTCTTTCACCATAAAGAAGGAAGACCCATCATGTTATTGAGGAATTTGGACCCTCCAAGGCTATGCAATGGCACTCGACTGGTTGTGAAAAATATGTATCTACACATGATTCAAGCCACCATTTCAACAGGATGTGGTAGGGGAGAGGAAGGCTTCTTTTCAAGAATTCCTCTTATCCCCTCTGATGTCCTATTTCAATTCAAACAACTTCGATTTCTAGTGAGTCTTAGTTTTGCCATGACCATCAACAAATCACAAAGACAAACATTTTCAGTTTCTGGTTGACATGTTGAAGAGCCCTGCTTCACCCATGCTCAGATTACGTTGGATGTTCAAGAGTAGGAAGTGAAGAAAATCTCTACATCTCTGCACCAGATAGAAAGACAACTAACATTGTTTATACAAACATTGTAATTGACCCGATTAATAAAGAAATCCGTTCTCATCAAGGGGACTACCCTTCGGGAGAGACATGGCATAAAAAAATTGAAATAAAGTCATACTATTGTGATTATTGCCCAGTAACGACGGGCTACTCAGCTAGTATGTATCAGGATTAAACCAGTATTAAACTAATTATACCATTATTCAACATGTGGAGCAACGATGCTGTATAAAGTTGGGAAACAGCTTGGAAATGCCCAAACGGAAACCAACAGGTTTTCGGTGGCACGGCCATGGGTTGAATATATATATATATATATATATATGTATGGGGGGGGGGGGGTAGTACAGTGAGTTGCTGGTGTTGGTACCAAATCAAGTACTCTATACACATTCATATATATATTATTTTTTTGCCACATCGCCAGTCTGAGGAACAGATCGATAATGGAGTCGGGTCCATAAAACCTATGGGTTACTTTGAGCCAATCCTCTGCGAAACGCGCGTAACAATAAACATATTTTACATGTAAACAAAACTTCCTCGTTTTTTTCTATTATATACATATATACATACATGTATATATATATATATATATATATATATATATATATATATATATATATATATATATATATATATATATTTACACACACATGTGTGTGTCTGTAAAACTATGGGCTATGTACTAAAACCGTACGAATATGAATACGTACCTTATATATGAGGTCTGTTGAAAGAGTAAACGACATTATAATTTTTTTTCGGTGGGAAACAATGGCATTAGGGAGACAAAAATATGCAGAGTGGAGCCGCATATATTTATACACATGCGTGGTTTTTAGTCAGCTCTCTGGGTACACCAGACACTTGACAGTGTGTGAAGTGCTCTACCTCTTCCACGTCACATCATCATTTCGTCTGTGATAACCAAACATGTGGAGCAACGATGCTATATAAAGTTGGGAAACAACTTGGAGATGCCCAAACGGAAACCATTCGTGAGATTCAACAGGTTTTCGGTGGCACGGCCATGGGTGGGACGGCCAAATAGAAGACTGGTACAACGGGGTTTCGGTGGGACGGCCAAATAGAAGACTGGTACAACAGGGTTTCGGTGGCACGGCCATGGGTGGCAAGGCCAAATAGAAGACTGATACAACGGGGTTTCGGTGGGACGGCCAAATAGAAGACTGGTACAACAGGATTTCGGTGGCACGGCCATGGGTGGCAAGGCCAAATAGAAGACTGATACAACAGGGTTTCGGTGGCCCGGCCAAATAGAGTGACCTGCGTTCCGGGAGATGACCAGCAAGCCGCAATACAATTGTTATGGAGGATGTGGAACGGTCTTCTGTCGGTTACGACGATGAGTATTCCAGTTGTTCAATCAACGCAACAGCCCTGCTTATGAAATTGTCATGTAAGTGACACGTGTACACTTACTGTAATTCTCAGGGAAATTCAGTATGAAAGTGTGTAACAAGGCTGGACCTCTGAATTATAGGTATGGCTCATGAAATTAACGTCTAAGTGGCCGAGCATTCTATAGACCCGTGGCGCCTTAACGTAATTCTCTCGGGGAGATATAGTCAGACGACTGTCTATACCTGTAATTCTCTCGGGAAGATATAGTCAGACGAACTGTCTATACCTGTAATTCTCTCGGGGAGGTATAGTCAGACGACTGTCTATACCTGTAATTCTATCGGGGAGATAGAGTCAGACGACTGTCTATACCTGTAATTCTCTCGGGGAGATATAGTCACACGACTGTCTATACCTGTAATTCTCTCGGGGAGATATAGTCAGACGGACTGTCTATACCTGTAATTCTCTCGGGTAGATATACTCACATGACTGTCTATACCTGTAATTCACAGAATTACATGTATAGACCGTCTCCGTCAGACGGGCTTCAAAACTGTTTCTGTCTGCCAAATCTCACTTACAACAGATGGCAGGACCACCACCCGTGACTATAGGGATTGACACTTGCTTAAGATGTTGTTAGATCGAACTCGGGGCTTAATCGAACCTCTTAAACCTTCGATGAACTGCGACCACAATTTTCGGCACTAAATTATGGAAGACTAAACTGGCACTTCGTCAGTTACGACAAGTGATCAACTGAACAGCCTGCTCGTGAAATTAACGTGGAAGTGGCTGAGCATTCCACAGACACGCGTCCCCTTAACGGAGTTCTCAGGGAAATTCAGTGTGACACAGAATATGACAAGGCTGGCCCTTCGAATTACAGGTACAACTCATTTATTCCAGCTGAGTGGACTGGAGCAACGTGAAATAAAATGTCTTGCTTAAGGACACAGTGGACTGGAGTAACGTGAAATAAAGTGTCTTGCTTAAGGACACAGTGGACTGGAGCAACGTGAAATAAAGTGTCTTGCTTAAGGACACAGTGGACTGGAGCAACGTGAAATAAAGCGCGACAACGGGAATCGAACTGACAACCTTACGAACATAAGCCGAATACCGTAACCAGTGAGCCTGACGCTATGGAAGGCTAACATGAAATGTGAAACAACAACAAAGAAAGTCTCCTACCTGCTTGTGATGCCAATACTATCAACACCAATAATTGGAATGGCCTGGGAGATTCCATTGTTCTTTCTAGTTCTGTCTCTGTTGACTCAGTTGTGTGTTATGCTGCTTATTTGGTTCCGACTGTCTCTGCTGTTGAAATCTACCGTATTTTATACCTGCAACCACCTAGACACCCCACCACAGGACACCTGGTCACTCCACACCTAGACACGTCACTCCAACACAGCTAGACACCCCACCACCCGGTCACCTAGACGCGCCACCACAGGTCACCTGGTCACTCCACACCTAGACACCCCACCACCCGGTCACCTAGACACCCCACCACAGGACACCTGGTCACTCCACACCTAGACACGTCACTCCAACACAGCTAGACACCCCACCACCCGGTTACCTAGACGCCCCACCAAAGGTCACCTGGTCACTCCACACCTAGACACGTCACTCCAACACAGCTAGACACCCCACCACCCGGTTACCTAGACGCCCCACCAAAGGTCACCTGGTCACTCCACACCTAGACACGTCACTCCAACACAGCTAGACACCCCACCACCCGGTCACCTAGACGCCCCACCACCAAGAGATGCTTTCAATCAAATATTTTCTGTTCTATTCTTGTTACTGTTGTTGTTGTTATCGTTGTTGTTACTGTTGTTACTTTGGTTACTGTTGTTGTTGTTGTTGTTAGTGTTGTTGTTGTTTCTGTTGTTATTGTTGTTGTTGTTGTTGTTTCTGTTGTTATTGTTGTTGTTGTTGTTGTAACTGTTGTTACTGTTGTTGTTGTTTTTGTTACTGTTGTTGTTGTTATTGTTGGTGATGTTAGTGTGACTAAATTATAATTATAGTCATCATCATCATTCGTCGACTACTGTCGAGATGATGGATCTCACTCTCATGCCCCAGAATTCCCTGTCCCCCATCGCTGCCCCTAGGTCCTGTCTACTGATTCCCGTATCCCTAGAGATAACGTCAGGGAATGACAGCTTCCTACTCCTAGTCAGGCTGGAGTCAGGGTTCCAGAGCAAGAGAGCGGATATGATTTCATTGCTGGCACGGTGACAGTGGCCAGCAAATTGAGCTCTCCGGGATTTTAGAAGGGCAGAGGCTCGAGGGAGTTTGCCATAGATTTTAGACAAGGTGGGATGTCGTTTCCAGGATAGGTTTTGCACTCTCATTAAGAGGCGGGTATATGTGCCATCCAATCTCCTCTCAAGTTGTGATGTTAGTGTCCAAGTTTCGGATCCATAAAGTAATATGGGCTTAATGGTTGCTTGGAATATTTCCAGTTTTAGCTTGTTGGTAAGTTGAGATGTCCATATGGCGTGCATGTCATTGCACGCTGACCCTGCCATACCCTTCCTGGTTAGAAAATATTTTTTGGAGGAGGAGATATATGAGCCAAGATACTTGTAATCTTCCACCTGCTTAAGGGTGGTACCATTAAGGGTTCTGGTGGGGTAGTTTGGGCTGTTTGCGCATCTGTTCACATACTCATAATTATAGTAGTAGTAGTAGTAGTAGTAGTAGTAGTAGTAGTAGTAGTAGTAGTAGTAGTGGTAGTAGTGGTAGTAGTGGTAGTAGTAGTGGTGGTGGTGGTGGTGGTGGTGGTGGTGGTGGTACAGAGCAGTACGAGGACTCTGAGAAACTAGGAGCCAATCACCAGACCTTGTCATTGTATAGTTTCCCTTGACAATATCATTTATTAACAACAAAATATAACCCCCACCCCGCCACCCCACCAACACACCACCACCAACACACCACCACCAACATACCACCACCACAACCACCACTACTACCATCACCACTACCACCACACTGATTTGATACCCCACACCACCACCACCACCGCCACACTGATTTGATCCCCCCGCCCCACCACCAACACCAACATCCCACCCCAACCCCACCACCTCCAACACAAATACCCCACCGACCCCCTACCCCGACCACCGCCACCACACTCTTCTGATCCACCCCACCTCACCACCGCCACCATCAGTTTAAGCCTATAACCGAATTAAGACACCAAACAATAGAATCATCAGAGGGAGCCACTGTGTGGTTACTAGACTAACTAGAACTATCCGCTAATATACCCTCATCATCACCCACCACCACCACCACCACTGGTACAAAAAACTAATATTCTATGACCTCTACCAACAAGTTCTTAACGGGGATACACTTATACCAGAATGGCTGACATTAGCACAAACGTTACTGGTCCCCAAGAACAAAGACACCCACTTGGCAAAAAACTACCGACTCATTGCATGCCAGAACCTGATGTATAAGATGTATACAGCCTGCCTGAACCTATTCCTCCAAGATCACTGTGAAAATAATAACATCATCACAGATGAACAAGCAGCTGGAAAGAAAAGGGTTTGGGGATATGCTGAACAACTCCTAATCAACAAAACTGCGATGTCCGGAGGTGCGACAACTTAGGAGGAATATGACTACAGTCTGGCTGGACTACAAGAAAGCTTTCGATTCTGTTCCCCACTCTTGGATGATAGAGGCCCTCCAACTTGCTAAAGTCCCAGACATTATTGTCAGAGCCATAGAGAGGCTGTCTTCTTCTTGGGCTACTATCCTAAGGTTAAAGACAGAGAGGGAGAACTCTATTTTCACTGATAAAATAAAATATTGCAGGGGTATATTTCAGGGGGACAGTCTCTCTGTGATAGTGTTCATCTTGTCATTAAACCCCTTGTCCTTTCTGCTTAAGAAATGTGAGGGATACATCATTGGCTCTCCGGAGGATAGAAATACGAACCTAACCCATAACTTCTTTGTGGACGATCTAAAACTCTATGCCAAGAACATGGATGGGATGAAGAAAAATCTTGACCTGGTTACAACGTTCTCAAAGGATATAGGAATAGAGTTTGGCCAAGATAAATGCTCATACATGACTGTAAAGCGGGGAAAAACAACAACCCAATCTAGCAACATTGTCATCAATGGTATAACTTTTTCACCGATATCTGATGAGGACTGCTACAGATACCTGGGGATAGATGAGAACATATCCTATAATGGTATCTGTAATAAAGAACGCGTAACCAGGGAATACTACACCCGATTAAGAAAGATCTGGTCATCGGAACTCTCTGCGCAAAACAAAACAGTGGCTCACATTGTGTTTGCTGTGCCTGTCCTAACACCAACGTTTGGAATACTCAATTGGACGATAGACGAAATCCGAGCAGTTGATGTTGGAACTCGAAAAATACTGAACAACACCGGAAACTTCCACATCAACAGTGACATAGACCGCCTTTAAGGATGTTACTACAGGCAACTGATGTCTACCTCAATTATAGAATCTCTCACTACAGGCAACTCTATGTCACTGCAGGCAACTCTATGTCACTACAGGCAACTCTATTTTACTACAGGCAACTCTATGTCACTAAAGGCAACTCTATGTCACTACAGGCAACTCTATGTCACTACAGACAACTCTATGTCACTGCAGGCAACTCTATGTCACTACAGGCAACTCTATGTCACTAAAGGCAACTCTATGTCACTGCAGGAAACTCTATGTCATTGCAGGCAACTCTATGTCACTACAGGCAACTCTATGTCACTAAAGGCAACTCTATGTCACTGCAGGCAACTATATGTCACCACAGCCAACTCTGTGACTATCTATATGATAGTACACACTATAGGCAACTCTATGCCACTGCAGGCAACTCTATGTCACTGCAGGCAACTCTATGTCACCACAGGCAACTCTATGACTACCTATATGATAGTACACACTATAGGCAACTCTATGTCACTACAGGCAACTCTATGTTGAAAATAAAGGAATGAAAATGGGAATGAAGTAAGAAGACCTGACAAAATAAATGTCTACCCCAGGTACCCCAGGGGTCTGAAACCCGCGGCCCGCAAACCACTTTTCTATGGTTGCCGGCAGAACCATTTTTGTGACTAACATTTTCCTAAAACTTGATAAGTTGCCCCCACCCCTTCCATACTCTTGCAGCAGTATTAAATAAATATCAGCCTATCAACTATATTGAAATCACACCCCTCCACATTTCACTTCTGGCCCGCTGTGTATGACCCTCAGGACGTAATGTCCCTCGTGAGTCCGTCAGTTTGAGACCCCTAATTTATACTGTTATCTTATATTGCATATTTCGGTGTTAACACACCCTTTTCAAAAGAAAAGTAGAATGGTGTGCGATGGTAGTGGCGAAGTCCAAAATGTATTAACAATAAGAGTTCTTCTTTCAGACAAAAATCTCCTTGCAAGGGCAATGGGCTGGGTCCACTGCTGGATCCAGCAGAATCAAACTACCACTATCAAAGTATCGGTCGTTCTCCGACAGCTTCGTGGCTGAAACTATAGCAGTAGAGACTTCCAGCGTTGTTGGTCCTCTCAACACTTCTCTTCTCACTACTATCGGGGCTGACGCGTATGTGGATATGTATATGTGCCTGTGTATGTGTATGTGTATATGTGCCTGTGTATGTGTATGTGTATATGTGCCTGTGTATGTGTAAATGTATATGTGCCTGTGTGTGTGTGTGTATATGTGCCTGTGTATGTGTATATGTATATGTGCGTGTGAATGTGTATATGTATATGTGCGTGTGAATGTGTATGTGTATATGCATTTATATGTATGAGTATATAAATATAAACACAGACACACTTACAAAAATACAAACACAGGCATACATTCACACAAACATACACACATACATTCACAAAAACACACAGACATACATTCACCCAAACACACACACATACATTCACACAAACACAGACATACATTCACACAAACACACACAGACATACATTCACACAAACACACACATATATTCACACAAACACACAGACATACATTCATACAAACACACAGACATACATTCACACAAACACACAGACATACATTCACCCAAACACACACATACATTCACACAAACACACACATACATTCACACAAACGCACACAGACATACATTCTCACAAACATACAGACATACATTCACCCAAACACACAGACATACATTCACACAAACACACACATACATACATTCACACAAACACACAGACATACATTCACACAAACACACATACATACATTCACCCAAACACACACATACATTCACCCAAACACACACAGACATACATTCACACAAACACACAGACATACATTCACACAAACGCACACAGACATACATTCACACAAACACACAGACATACATTCACCCAAACACACACATACATTCACACAAACACACACAGACATACATTCACACAAACACACACAGACATACATTCACACAAACACACACATATATTCACACAAACACACACAGACATACATTCACACAAACGCACACAGACATACATTCCCACAAACACACAGACATACATTCACACAAACACACACATACATTCACACAAACACACAGGCATACATTCACCCAAACACACAGACATACATTCACACAAACGCACACAGACATACATTCACACAAACACACAGACATACATTCACCCAAACACACAGACGTATATTCACACAAACACACACAGACATTCACCCAAACACACACAGACATACATTCACACAAACACACAGACATACATTCACACAAACGCACACAGACATACATTCACACAAACACACAGACATACATTCACCCAAACACACACATACATTCACACAAACACACACAGACATACATTCACACAAACACACACAGACATACATTCACACAAACACACACATATATTCACACAAACACACACAGACATACATTCACACAAACGCACACAGACATACATTCCCACAAACACACAGACATACATTCACACAAACACACACATACATTCACACAAACACACAGACATACATTCACACAAACACACAGGCATACATTCACCGAAACACACAGACATACATTCACACAAACGCACACAGACATACATTCACACAAACACACAGACATACATTCACCCAAACACACAAATACATTCACACAAACACACACAGACATTCACACAAACGCACACAGACATACATTCACACAAACACACAGACATACATTCACACAAACACACACAGACATACATTCACACAAACACACACAGACATACATTCACACAAACACACACACATACATTCACACAAACACACACAGACATACATTCACCCAAACACAGACATACATTCACACAAACACACACAGACATACATTCACACAAACACACACATACATTCACAGAAACATACACAGACATACATTCACACAAACACACACAGATATACATTCACACAAACACACACAGACATACATTCACCCAAACACAGACATACATTCACACAAACACACACATACATTCACACAAACACACAGACATACATTCACACAAACACACACAGACATACATTCACACATCACACACATACATTCACCCAAACACACACATACATTCACACAAAAACACACAGACGTACATTCACACAAACACACACATACATTCACACAAACACACACACATACATTCACCCAAACACACAGACATACATTCACCCAAACACACAGACATACATTCACACAAACACACACATATATTCACACAAACACACAGACATACATTCACACAAACACACACATATATTCACACAACATACAGACATACATTCACACAAACACACACATATATTCACACAAACACACAGACATACATTCACACAAACACACACAGACATACATTCACACAAACACACACACATACATTCACCCAAACACACAGACATACATTCACACAACCACACACAGACATACATTCACACAAACACACACAGACATACATTCACACATACATTCACCCAAACACACACATACATTCACACAAACACACACAGACATAGATTCACACAAACATACAGACATACAATCACACAAACACACAGACATACATTCACACAAACACACATTCACACAAACACACACATATATTCACACAAACACACACATATATTCACACAAACACACACACATACATTCACACAAACACATACACATACATTCAGAGAATCACACACACATACATTCACACAAACACACGCATACATTCACACAAACACCCGAATACATACACATAAACACAGACATGCATTCACACAAACACACGCATACATTCACACAAACACACATACATACATTCACAGCATAGCATATGGAACGCCAGCCAATATTTTATATGTATGTATGTGTGTATGTATGTATGTATGTATGTATGTTTTCTCTTTCTCTTAATTTCTAGTATATTTTTTTGACCGGCCACCTTCCTGGTGGCAAGGTTGTAAAAGAAAAGAAATTGTCATCCCTTGAATCGCAAGAATGTTTTGCAAATTTTGAAGGTGCCAGCTATCGCAACCATTGTAGACTATGAATTAGGGAGCTGCCCTTTTTGTCCGCAAATCCAAGTTCAGTCATACTTTGGTGCAAGCGGGTTGGTATATAACCGGTAGCACCAATAATGATGGGTATGAAGCTAAAGGTGTATCTTGGATACTGGATTTGTAAACTCCTCATCAATGGTCCGTAGATGTCCTCCTTCTCCTGTATTTTTCTGACAACGTTTACATCAAGTGGGCAGCTGATCTCCACAACAGAACACGTTTTCAATGTGTGGTCCCAAACTAGAATATCAGGCCGGTTGTGCTTTAATTTGGTGGCAGTTTTTATTTTCAGGTTCCACCAGTATTCCTTAGTGCCATCTGTCTCAATATATTCTTCTTCGTTTGTTGTTAATTTTGTTTTCCGAAGTGCGTTCCAGATGGTTCTAGCTATCCTATCGTGTCTCATGGGGAGGTAGTAGCGAGATGACATTCTTTCGCAGCTGGCAACAATGTGGCTTACATCCTCGATCTTTGTTTTACATAGCCTACACTTATTGTCAGCTGCTGGCCCTCCTCTTTTGTGCAACAGATATTTGATAGGGAGTTCTTGTTCCTGTATTGCATAGAGTTATCCCTCAAGGTGTGATGTCATAAACTTGTCGGAACTCCATGCCAGGCTTTTTGAATGGTTTATCCCCTCTATGGTCTGTGTTTTACGTCTCAAGTATCCATGCACAACTTTTTCTATAAATTGGTCAATTTTTTTTATCTTGTTTGAACATTGAATAGGATCTTCCGATTTCTCTGGGTGAGAGATTTATATCAGGCTTTATTCCATATCTCTCCTCCAGATCAGTCGCTATTCTAATGATATTTATTTTTTCATGCTCATAAACGTGGGCAAGATGGTTGCCAACCTTTTTCCTCTGTTGAAGGTGTTGCTTCAGTGTTACTATCCGGGTCTCATATGTTGTTAATATTGATTTTAGACCCCGGCCACCTTCCTTGCGTGAGAAGTATAGCCTATCCACATCACCATTGATGTTAAAGTTCCCAGTAACACTGAGAAGTTTTCGAGTTCTAACATCCATCTCACTTAGTTCTTGCAATGACCAGTTCAGTAGGCCAAATGTTGGCGTTAGAATTGGCACAGCATAAGTATTGTGGGTAATGTATTTGTTGTATGCTGACAGTTCTGATGACCATATTTTCTTTACTCTTCTGAGGTATTCAGTTCTGGTTCTCTCCTTATTTATGGGTCCATCATATCTGACATTCTCATCCTGTCCAAGATATCTGTAGTTGTCACCTGACTGCAGAGGTTGTATTGTCAGGCCGTTCATCTCTAGATTCCTAGAGGAGGGCACAGCTCTTCCACGTTTTACTGCCAAATATGCACACTTGGACTCACCAAATTTCATTTTGATGTCGGTTGAAAATTGTGTAATGAGGTCCAATTGTTTCTTGATGTCATTGATATTTGGCCCATACAACTTCAGGTCATCAACAAAGAAAAGATGGGAGATACTTCTGGGCCCACTTCTTTGTCCACCTTGTTTCCTGAGTAGGTAAGATAGTGGATTCAGTGAGAGAACGAAGAGTAGCACTGACAAGCCATCACCCTGAAAGATGCCCTTCTGGTAATGTATCTTATCAGTCTTAACCTGCTTCTGCTCACCTCTAAGGATCAAACTGGTGTACCAGTTCTTGGTCAGGCGTTCAACAGCAGCTACCAATGGTTGTGGGACTTTAGCTAACTGTAAAGCCTTAACAATCCACCCATGAGGTACACTATCAAATGCTTTTTGATAGTCCAGCCACACGACAGTCATGTTTCTGCGATTCTTTGTTGTTTTTTCCTGAATCATTTTGTTAGTTAGTAGGTGATCTATGCAATCCCACACCTCCCTCTTTCCACCAGCCTGCTCAGGTGTTATGATGTTGTTGGTAGCACAGTGATCCTGTAAGAACAGGTTAAGGCACCCAGTATATAATTTATACATGATGTTTTGGCAGGCAATTGGGCGGTAATTTTTAGCAAGGGTGGTTTGGCTATTTTGGGGAATGAGGAGAGTAGAGGCAGTTGATAACCACCTGGGCAGTTCTTGTGTGCCCTTAATGGTTTCTGTAAACAGCCGTATGAGATCTTGCCGATAGAAAGTGAAATTCTTCAACCAGTATCCTGTAATGAGGTCTGGGCCTGGCGATTTCCTATTCGACATTTTCTGTAGAGCTGTTTCCAGTATTGACCCATCTATGTCATATTGTTTTGTCTGGACATGTTGGCAGTAGTCCTGTTCCAGTTCTTTTAGCCAATTAGCTTGTCTGTTGAATCCGTCATCCGTTTCCCATACAGATCTCCAGTAGCTCTCAACCTGTTCTTTTGAAGGGGTGTCATTTACAGAGATTGAGCTTTTGCCACCGAAGCTGCGATAAACTGATTTAGGATCTCTGGCAAACAATCTATTTAGCACTTGTCGTTTATGTGCTGTTGACTTATATTTCAGTCTTTCTGTTGTAGCTGTGAGTTGTTGTTTCAACTGGTGTAATTTGGAGTTCAAAGTTTTAAATTTTGTATCTCCAAATCGTCTCTCTAACTTTTTCTTTAGGTCTTCCTGGTGTCGTGTGAAGTTCCTCTCTATGTTGCATTTCATAACGACTGCGATGTGTGAGATACTTCGTCTCAGGGACAAAATTTTGGATTTTAAATTTCGCATCCACGCTGGTTCAGGCTTTCTGCTTGTATCTTGATTGCGTGGTTTTAGATGTGTGTTATATGATAGCAATGTGACAGCTGAAACATAACAAAACATTAAGCGTTTCAAATGTCGTTTCTACACCTTTAGATCGTATAGCCTTCAGATAACTGCCAGCTATTTCGTTCACCACTTCCAATTCCAATTTAGTGGGTTCTTTACTGACTCTAGTGTTGTATGGTCTGTCACTCACATTAAGGCTGTATATCTCTTGAAACATATCGTTCCATATCACTTGTAGGGTGTCCACAAGTTTTTGGTGCTCTGTTTGTTCAGTAGAGTCATGAATTTCAGCCTCGTTGTTGATGTGGTGACAATTACTACTAGAGTCAGCTGACCTTTCTCGCTCTTCTTCAGTGGAAGTGGGATGGATTTCAGCAAAATTGTTGGTGAGCTGTTCACTGTTAGATTTAGCTGGCCATTCTCTTTGTCTGTCAGTGGAGGTGGGGTGGTTGTCTACAAGGGCTGTATTTGTGGTATCACTCAATTCCGTATGTATGTATGTATGTATGTATGTATGTACGTTTGTATGTATGTATGTATGTATGTATGTATGTATGTATGTATGTATGTATGTATGTGTGTATGTGTGTATGTATGTAATTATGTATGTTTGTATGTATGTATGTATGTATGTATGTGTGTATGTATGTATGTATGTATGTATGTGTGTATGTATGTATGTTGGTGCTACTGGTAACATGTATCCCAGTACAACCTGTCTCATGGTCGGGTCGTTGGCGACTAAACTGGCAACCCCACCAAGGTTTCTTGGTGAGGAGGGTGACTGGACATCCTGCAGGACTAAAAACAAAACCTCTCAAAGGGCAAAGGAGCTCTTAAGAGTCAATGGCCATCCAAAATCACCGGGAGAGATGACCCCTTAGCCTTTGTCAAAGCAGAATTCTAGGAGAAGGAAAACTCTGATATAACACCTGCAACCCTGATGGTATCCAATGATTTCGACTTGTTCTTCTTTTTGGTAAATATCATCTTGGTTAAGAGAGTGGGACTGGCTTTGTGAAGTGCCTTTGCTCACTATAAAAGCTTCACGGCACAGGCATTGCTTTATATCTGGAGATCTCTCTGCATTTGTCGTCACATGGTACCATGGGCCCAGCACTATGTGTCAATAATTGTCACAAGTGTAGTGTTTGTACCAGAGTTATCAAGTCGCTGGCTGGACTAAAAAGTCACACTCGTTCAGCGCATCGGTAGGGGTTCTCCTACATGGATATAAAGTAGTGGCCGTACTCGAAAACGAGTTGGCAGCCACCATGTATATGTATGTATGTATGCATGTTGTGCCTTGAAGAAGTTGACCAATGATTAAAGTTCCAACTACGACCCTCCCATTATATTTTTGTCTAAGCTGTTTAATGATTCATTTTGAAACCAGTTGGGTGTGATTGGAGGGAAATTAAACTGCGATTTCTTGCGGTTTCGGTAACCCGAGAAGGGCTCTCATCTTTGTTTTACACACTCGCATATATGTGTATATGTATGTATGTGTGTGTATGTCTGTGAGTGTGTATGTGTTAGAGTGTATGTATGTGTGTCAGTGTGTGTCAGTGTGTGTCGGTGTGTGTATGTGTTACAGTGTATGCGCTAGACTCTACCATACAAAACCAGACCAGAAGCTGTAGAAGGATTAAGAGAAGATTTAGAACAACAGCAATCAAAAGACAACAAGCTGACATATTTGTGATGTCCTGTTTGAGGTTTTGGGGGAGTTTCATTTGTTGGTCTTTCAAGGTCACAACATTTCTAAAGATTTGGGAAAATTCCCACTTAAAGCGTTGTAGAAAAACAACCAATGAAAATGACGTATTTCCGTGACGTTATCATATTACTGCCAAAAAACATCTGCTACTGACCTTTCTCTCTATCTATCTCTATCTATCTATCTCTCTCTTACTCCCCCCTATCTCTCCCTTACTCCCCTTTCTCTCTCGCTCTTTCTCCCCCTCTCCCTCTCACTCTCTCTCTTACTCCCCCCTCTCTCTCTTCTCTCTCTCTCTCTCTCTCTCTCTCTCTCTCTCTCTCTCTTCTCTCTCTCTCATCTCTCCTCCTCTTCTCTCTCTGTCTCCCTTAACAGGATCTTCTGAAACTAACTTAGTTTCAGAAGATCCCGTTAAGGGTGAAAGCAGCGATTCTTTGCTTAAACTTAATCTGTTATTTTAATAAATATTTGCTCTACGGTTCTTATATATTTAATATATATTTATCCTTATCGAGCCCTCTTTGGATTTTAGTCTTCAAATTTATTATTATTACTATATATATATATATAGTGACGAAACATAAGTCAATTGCATGAACTCATAATCCTTTATTTACTGCTATATATATTTCGATGATAGCCATTGAATGACTATGACCTCATCAGGCAGTTAGTCAGTTCTTAGATATGCCAGCTCTGTGTTTATGGTGTTGATGGTATCAGAGCCTTGGGACATATGAGCTTGTTAGGAATAATTTAATGTTGTCAGCAGGAAAAATCTTAATTCTCATTGGTCAGTTTGTAGATGCTAGTAGGGTTGGTATTTTACCTCAAAGAGGCAGGTGGTGTTGTAAAGTTCAAACCGTCAGGCAAGATAACAATAGTTCCATATGACTGATTTTCACAAAAAGCATTCCTGGTCAGATATATATTCAATTGAGGTTTATAGTATGAAATTCGATACTACAGGTCATTCTTAAATTGAGGAATTTATGTGGGGTGGTATTACTGAAAATTATGGTTAGAGTAGAATACTAGAAAATTTACATATAAAAAGACTTATGTTGGTTGACTTGCACATACACTCACACCCACCCCCTCAGACACACACATCCACACATACAAATTGAGGAATTTATGTGGGGTTGTAATACTGAAAATTATGGTTAGATTAAAATACTTACAAAGTTTAGAAATAAAAAGACTTATGTTGGTTGACTTGCACATACACTCACACCCACCCCCTCAGACACACACATCCACACATACAGATTGAGGAATTTATGTGGGGTTGTAATACTGAAAATTATGGTTAGATTAAAATACTTACAAAGTTTAGAAATAAAAAGACTTATGTTGGTTGACTTGTACATACACTCACACCTACCCCCTCAGACACACACACACATCTACACACACAAATCCATACAGGTGTGTATATATATATGTACGCACATGTGCATATATATATACAACAGAGGCCCCCAAATCGAAGTATAAGGCAGACATAAAACTAGGTGGGTGTTATTTTTTAAAGAAAAGTAAAGTGGGTGTTTGGAAAAGTTATTGTTTAGACTAGATAAAGGTAGAGTGTGATAATACTTGGGGGCTTTGGAGCTTAGGCGAATCCCTTAGTACAGACATATATACCCACCCACACTTTTATATCTCTGGATGCGTGTGTATGTCTATATACACATGTGCACTCATACAAGAGAGCATATACAAATATACTCTTAAACATACACTCGAACATTTTTCAAATGCAACCTGGGGTATTAGTATTTCGTTGCGTTCACATGAGTGTGTACATTCACGTAATCCCAGTATACACACACAGTGCACGGTTGCGGGCACTCATTCATGCGTATAGGGTTAGTACTTTGGGATAATTGTTCTTCCTGTGTGGGCCACTCCCGGGGTGGGGGTTTCTCAGGTTCAATAAACGTGGTTTTGTTGACTCCTAACCAGTAGAGGATCCGGTGGACAATCCACCGTAGGGACCATAAACTATGGGTGGTTGTTGTTATTCATTGGTCATTGGTACGGGATGTAGGGGACCTACAGGGGGGGGGGGGTTGTGGGAGGCCATAACCGGAGTTTATCCATATAGCTTGAGGAAAGTACCCGTCCTTAGGTGTCTGCAGGCGCCGAATAAGTCGGCCCTTCTGTTTAATAGCTTGGTTCCGCCATGAAGTATCTCGAGTGTCTCACTAAGACAGAGGTTGCAAATACCAGACCCACCTCTGTCTGGGGGAACCTTTCTAACCACGGACGAGACCAGAGAGTGCGGGGGTCTTTTCAAGTTTGAGCTTCCAGATCAATTCAGAAAGGGCCGTACATTTCCTCTTTTCTATTCTGTTAAAGGAATGGCGATGGTTATACCACCGATCTTTGAAGCTCGTCGCCGTGGTTCCTATGTAGTGGTGCTCCGAGTTAGGGGTTGTGACCTTGCACCTGTAGACTACGTTTTTCGTCATGCAAGTGAGTGAGAGAGAGGGATATATACATACACTCACATATATATATATATATATATATATATATATCCCTCTCTCTCACTCACCACTCTCACTCTCTCTCTATACATATATATATACATCCCTCCCTCCCTCCCTTCTCTCCCACTCTCTCACTCTCTCACTCTCTACATCTATCTCTATCTCAATACTGCCCTACCTACCAACTCCCATCAATCCTCTCTCTAATTCTTCTGTAATCTACCAACTGACTTCGTCTGTTTTCTCTGCTCCGTCTCTTATCTCTTAATATTGGTTCCAGCTCATTGCTCGACCTTCAATTATCGGATTGTAGATACTTCGTCTTCCTTTCTTCTCTAACGTCTCTTATCTTTTCACCCCAAATTGCTATCTTCTTTTCCATTCTATTTATACATTGGGGAAACAGTCCCGTCTTTGAATCCGACACTATAATGGTGCCCATAAGACAGTTGACGAGCGGAAATTGTCCACGTGCTTGTTCCTATCGAGTTTTCTGTTTTCTTTAAATGTCCCACTTTTCTTGCTTTTTTACCCCTTTCTTTTAACGTTCTTTCACTCATGTTTCACGTGCTATGTGAGACACCATACTTTTCCCCCTAACGTCACACAACATTCTATGTTTTCTAGCTTAACGGTTATATATTACTATTTTGTCTCTTGTCTCTGACTCCATTGGACAGTGTTTGGCTTATGTCAGACGCTGTGACCCCGGATGGACCAGCAGTACCGTTGGTAGGGGTGGAAACTGCCCAAGTCTATCTCAACAGCCGATGACCATGGAGTTCCGTGTCCTTCGTTTGTATATTTATTTTTAAAAAATAATTCTTTAAGGTTTCCCCTTAAAAAATTGTTTTTCGTTTTGTTTTGGTTCCTTTCGTTTTCTTGTCCTCTCTTTGTTAATTTTCTTGAGTCTATATATATATATGTAGCGAAATCTATCCGCGCCTTGAATCTTGAGTGACACCTAAAGATCAAATTCTAGGTCACCACATTTATTGTGTTAACAAGTTCATGCGTGGGCTGTCCCCTCAGGTTGGGGGACAGGAAGTGACAGCTATATATAGAGCCTGTATGAAGCTATTTTTGGCGGATACATCGGAGCATTACACCTATAACTAACTATGTAAAGATTCACCACTATCAACAGACCCCGTGAGGTTTACAGATACACCCAGAGCGATTGGAGCCCTATTACTACAGAACACCCTTAGAGATAGTATTAGTATTCATTTTCGGGATTCTGAATTATTATTTCGTATTAGTTTATGTTTTGCACTGGGTAATTGCTGGCCTTGTGCCTAGGGTAGAAGCAATTATTTCGTATTAGTTTCGGGACTCTGAATTATTATTTCGTGGTAGTTTCTTTAGTATTTTGGCCCCCTACTTGTTGACCTGTCACTGTAAGATATACTCGGTTGATTACTACTAACTCAAAATTGTCTCACTACAATTCCGTCCCACCTAGTAAACATTTCTATAGTTTAGCAGTATCAGTGAGAGACTTGATGATTGTGGTTAGGGAATAGTAACCAGAAATTGTTTTTTTATATTTTTAACAATCTTGGTATTCTTCTATATATTTACTCCATATTGATTTACTTATTGTTTCGACTTCCTCATCCCCCCCCCCCCCCTCCCTAGTATACTTGCTTGACCTCCTGCCCTTAGGATCCTGCTGTAGTTGGCAATATCAACGCACGACTGGGTTTCCTCCACTCCCACTCCCTCTTTCTTCTACTGGCAGGTTCAGCTACAAATTGCCATGATAGAATTATGTGATTCAACAACAAACTTTTGACCAATCCTTGTGACAATCACTTTTACCATATATGGAATTACCCCCTGAGAAGCTCGGCTATTCATATACCAGGATAAAAATGTTCATTTAGTCCAGAATTACCCGTCGAAACGGCTTGAGCTCAGCGGTCGGGGTCCTACTCGTTCCTATTACCCACTCTACTACCCTAAGTATTGAGTACTTTAGTGCGTTTTGGTCCACCTGGTTCCTTACCACATTTCCTTCGTTATATATATATATTTCAATATTTTTCAATTTTTTCGGACATTCATTTGCATACTCACACAGAACTTTGAATTATCCTCTATAACAATTTTTTCCACTATCCAGCGAACCTTCAACCGTCAAGGTTGTTTTTCTAAGGGTATGTCAACATTTATAAAACAAATTTTGCATTTTATCTGATGAAAGCGCACCAAAACTGCCTTGGTTGCCCTTGAAATATATATAATAAAATAATTATGGTTTTATAAATATAGTTTCCATTTATTAATATATTGTATATATATATATATATATATATATATATATATATATATATATATATATATAGTGAAAGAGAGAATAACATGGTTGGGTGTACAACCCCGGACCTACCTTTCTAGACATTTGGAACACACAGGTCCTTTTGGTCCTCCAACTACTTAGTGGGCAATGTAGTCAAGAGCTATGAGAAAAATGAAGGCGCACCAACATGTCACCGTATAAGACTACTCCCTCAACCATCTTTCAACTCAAATACTTCGGTTTCACTATTCAATTCTTCTTCTTGTCATGTCCCCCAGAGTGTCAGTTACAAAGCTTGGCTAGATGTGGTTCTGTCACAGCTGAGCATATTGCTGTCCTTTTGTCCCCTAGAGTGTCAGTTACAAAGCTTGGCTAGATGTGGTTCTGCCAGAACACATTGCTGTCCTCTTTTGTCCCCTAGAGTATCAGTTACAACGCTTGGCTAGATGTGGTTCCACCACAGCTGAACACATTGCTGTCCTTTTGTCCCCCAGAGTGTCAGTTACAAAGCTTGGCTAGATGTGGTTCCACCACAGCTGAACACATTGCTGTCCTTTTGTCCCCCAGAGTGTCAGTTACAAAGCTTGGCTAGATGTGGTTCTGCCTGAACACATTGCTGTCCTTTTGTCCCCCAGAGTGTCAGTTACAAAGCTTGGCTAGATGTGGTTCTGCCAGAACACATTGCTGTCCTTTTGCCCCCTAGAGTGTCAGTTACAAAGCTTGGCCAGATGTGGTTCCACCACAGCTGAACACATTGCTGTCCTTTCTCATTAAACTCTGCCAAGTCCAATACTGAGCTGGGGTGTTCCAGCAGGGGTCATATCAGGAGGTGCTGCGTAGTCTGTGGTTCAATGCCACAGTCACACACAACGTCCCCATCCTTTAAATATCACCATTTTGCAAGAGTGACTTTAGCAATTCAACACCAGATCTTAGTCTGTTTAGACATTTCCACACTGCATAGTTTGTATCTGCTCCAGGAGGGCAGTGCCTTACTTGCTTTTAGCTCCAGGGGAAATGCCTCGCTTGCCTTTAGCTCCAGGGGGCCAGTGCCTCACTTGCCTTTAGCTCCAGGGGGCAGTGCCTCGCTCACCTTTAACTCCAGGGAGCAGTGCCTCACTTGCCTTTAGCTCCAGGGGTCAGTGCCTCATTTGCCTTTAGCTCCAGGGCAGTGTCTCGCTCACCTTTACCTCCAGGGGGCAGTGCCTCACTTGCATTTAGCTCCAGGGGTCAGTACCTCATTTGCCTTTAGCTCCAGGGACAGTGCTTCGCTCGCCTTTAGTTCCATTGTTGTTACAGATGGGGAGGGGTTGTTAAGTTTTTCTTCCCAGCGAGTGACTCTTTCACTAATTATGCTTGATGTTCCAAGGGATGTGACGCTCTTTAGGACACTTTTCCTGGATTTAAGGTGTCTTTTTTCTGGTACATGGCCGAAGAGAGGATGTCGTTGACATTCTCTTTTGCTTGTTGCACTTCGTTGTATCTCGATAGTTAGAATGACATGAGGAGAGATTTCCTATGGCATCAAGATAATTTTATCTTGTTGAATTGAATCAAATGCGTTGTCAAAGTCGATAAACATCAAACACAGCGGACCTATTGGTCTTCTTTACCTCATCTACTATTACCTGAAGAGCCACCATATGCGAGACAATTGGTATCTGTTCTGGTTGTATTTGAGATTTGGGGATCAATACCAACCTTACCCGATTAAGTATGGATTAATTATAGAGCATTGCTGAGACATGCTGATGTGATGGTAGCTGACGGTCTTGATAGAAATCCGGATTGGGGTGGGGGTGGGGCATTATCGAAAGAGTCTCCTGTGGTAGTTTTTCGCCCTTCCTCAGTGTTGTGTTGCAGATGTTTTGCACGATACCATCCAGGCAGGGCCAATTTAATATTTCTTCTATACTTACCTAGAGATAATTCTTGAACACCTCAGATGGGATCCCATCAGGTTTTCTAACTTTTTCCTTGTCTCCGAGAATTCCTGGGCCTTTCAGGTCTACTATGGGCCATCATTATCAGTACCAGTAATACTCGAAGGCATGTCTCTATCTTCCAGGTCTGCTATGGGTTATCAGTACCAGTAATACTGGTAGGGATATCTCTATCTTCACCACTATTAAAGAGTTCAGCCTGTAAGTGTTTTGTCTCAGAGAGCTCCTGGCCTTCTTCAGCATCACTATGAGTCTTCAATATCAGTACCAGTGATACTCGTAGCTTACCTACACACCTCACACTCATCGGCCAGGCTGTGGAAAAGGACAATTGTCTAAAGCGCCAGACAGCAGAATCAAAACCAGGGTCACCAGGGTCAGATTAAGTCCTTTTGATACTCTAATTACTTAAAAGATTACGATACACTTTCACCCCACCCCCAGTAAATGTATGTATGGACCCGTAACTCGTGCTGGAGTCGTAGGGGCGTTGTCATGACATAGGGCGTGCTTTGGTCACTTTAAACCTGGCGGAGCGCATCACCTCTGAACACGGCCGATTTCTATCAGAGCAGGAAAGAGAACGAGAGAGAGAGGAAGTGATAAAGAGATATATATGAAGAATCGAACCAGTACATGACTGGTACTTTTACTAACTTCGATAAGATAAAAGATGGTAGGATTTGAACTCATATTTCACAGCCATGTAACTTATGTTTGGAATTGCAAGCTCTCTATATTCTCATCAAATTTCACAGCTATGTAACTTATGTTTGGAATTGCAAGCTCTCTATATTCTCATCAAATTTCACAGCTATGTAACTTATGTTTGTAATTGCAAGCTTTCTATATTGTCATCAAATTTCACAGCCATGTAACTTATGTTTGGAATTGAAAGCTCTCTATATTCTCATCAAATTTCACAGCTATGTAACTTATGTTTGGAATTGCAATCTCTCTATATTCTCATCAAATTTCACAGCTATGTAACTTATGTTTGTAATTGCAAGCTCTCTATATTCTCATCAAATTTCACAGCTATGTAACTTATGTTTGGAATTGCAAGCTCTCTATATTCTCATCAAATTTCACAGCTATGTAACTTATGTTTGGAATTGCAAGCTCTCTATATTCTCATCAAATTTCACAGCTATGTAACTTATGTTTGGAATTGCAAGCTCTCTATATTCTCATCAAATTTCACAGCTATGTAACTTATGTTTGTAATTGCAATCTCTCTATATTGTCATCAAATTTCACAGCCATGTAACTTATGTTTGGAATTGCAAGCTCTCTATATTCTCATCAAATTTCACAGCTATGTAACTTATGTTTGGAATTGCAAGCTCTCTATATTCTCATCAAATTTCACAGCTATGTAACTTATGTTTGTAATTGCAATCTCTCTATATTGTCATCAAATTTCACAGCCATGTAACTTATGTTTGGAATTGCAAAGCTCTCTATATTGTCATCAAATTTCACAGCCATGTAACTTATGTTTGGAATTGCAATCTCTCTATATTCTCATCATATTTCACAGCCATGTAACTTATGTTTGGAATTGCAATCTCTCTATATTGTCATCAAATTTCACAGCTATGTAACTTATGTTTGGAATTGCAATTTCTCTATATTGTCATCAAATTTCACAGCCATGTAACTTATGTTTGGAATTGCAAAGCTCTCTATATTGTCAAAATATTTCTTTCGGAAAAAATGTGAACTTTGCTTTTAT
>OZ024761.1:4746969-4774469 GCA_964016885.1 Eledone cirrhosa | reverse complement strand
ATATATACATGTAGATATGATACATCAAATAAAATCGCCACCGGAAGTGTTGACATCACACACTCTCTTTTTATATATATGGTAGTTGAAGTGGTGGTGGTGGCAACGATATACCGGAAGTCCAACTTTGAAAAGAAGCCAATTTTAAATTATTGATTTTTATGAAATTATTTTTGTTTACGAAATTTAGTAGATAAATTATGTAATATTCATTCATTATTTATTCAAGTAATGCACTGGGTAATTGATGGCCTTGTGCCTAAAGTAGAAACAATTATTTATTCAAATGTAATCCAACTTATTTTACTAACGGGATAAAAAAAAATAAACCGTACGCAGTCCCACAGACTTCCTTTATTATAGTTTATATATATATATATATATATATATATATATATATATATATATATATATATATATACGTTTGAATATGTGTAATAAGGCCAAAACAATGCAGGTATGGACATAGAAAAAAGAATGCAATAGTAAAAGATATTGTTGAGAATTTGTCTTTCACCTTGAATTTATTTAAATGTCCTTAATTTTCGAGATAATATCTCTTCTTCGGAGGGAAGTAAAGGTCTCAAACCAGCGTCTTAAATCTCTAGCCAAGCCATGCTGACCGGAAATAGTATAGAGTATCTGTTCTAACTCTAATATCAAAGAATTAAAATTAGGTGGATAAAGAGTAGTCTCCCTTTAAGAGGGGTTTGTTAAGGGTTTTTTTTTTGTTTTTTTGGTTTTTTGGTTTTTTTTTATTTTATATACGTGCCTGTATATGTGTGTGGGAGAATGCATGAAGGTGTAGGTATGTGGGTGTGTGTGTGTGAGTGTGGGAAGAAAGGTCTAATCGTAAAAGTGTGGGGTAGGTGTTATCTGGTGTTAGAACTGGTTTTGTGTGTGTATGTGTGAGAGAGAATAAGTGGAGGTGTAAGCGTGTGTGGGTGCGTGTGCGTGTGTGTGGGGTGTGTAAATATGGGGCTAGAGGCCCTATCAGGTTATAAATTTGGTGTTGAGCTCTAGTCTATTATTGATTGGAGGATGTGTTTTATCTATAATAAGTGCTTCCTTAATTCTAAGATTGCCGAGGTTTCTTTCCTTAGTTTCTATCCTAACTGTTATGTTTTTATCTGAGTTTTTGCATTTAACTAGGTGTTTCTTAAATGAGCAAGCGTTAGTATTGAGGTGTTCTTTTATTCTTATGTGGAGTGGTCTGGTGGTGCTACCTACGTAGAAGTTGTTGCATTTGTCACACTCTAGTCTGTATACTACGTAAGCCTGGTGGCATAGGTCTGTGTAGTTGATAGGGCAGTTGGCTAGTCTGCAGCAGTTGTCATGTCTGGTGATGTCCTAGAATACCGATAATACCACAGATGTCCTAGAATACCGATAATACCAACAGATGTCCTAGAATACTGATAATACAAACAGATGTCCTAGAATACCGATAATACCAACAGATGTCCTAGAATACTGATAATACCAACAGATGTCCTAGAATACTGATAATACCAACAGATGTCCTAGAATACTGATAATACCACAGATTCCTAGAATACCGATAATACCAACAGATGTCCTAGAATACCGATAATACCAACAGATGTCCTAGAATACCGATAATACCAACAGATGTTCTAGAATACCGATAATACCAACAGATGTCCTAGAATTCAGATAATACCAACAGATGTCCTAGAATACAGATAATACCAACAGATGTGCTAGAGTACCGATAATACCAACATATGTCCTAGAATACCGATAATACCAACAGATGTCCTAGAATACCGATAATACCAACAGATGTCCTAGAATACAGATAATACTAACAGAAATCCTAGAATACAGATAATACCAACATATGTCCTAGAATACCGATAATACCAACAGATGTGCTAGAATACCTATAATACCAACAGATGTCCTAGAATACCTATAATACCAACATATGTCATAGAATACCTATAATACCAACAGATGTCCTAGAGTACTGATAATACCAACAGATGTCCTAGAATACCTATAATACCAACAGATGACCTAGAGTACCTATAATACCAACAGATGTCCTAGAATACCGATAATACCAACAGATGTCCTAGAATACCGATAATGCCAACAAATGTCCTAGAGTACCGATAATACCAACAGATGTCCTAGAGTACCTATAATACCAACAGATGTCCTAGAGTACCGATAATACCAACATATGTCGTAGAGTACCGATAATACCAACAGATGTCCTAGAGTACCTATAATACCAACAGATGTCCTAGAGTACCGATAATACCAAGAGATGTCCTAGAATACTGATAATACCAACAGATATCCTAGAGTACCGATAATACCAACATATGTCCTAGAGTACCGATAATACCAACAGATGTCCCCTTCCATTTCAAATGATGCCATTCCCAGTGAGAGTCAGTTACATAATGACCATTAACAAGTCCCAAGATCAAACCCTGCAGGTTGTCATCTCCATCTAGAAGAGAGATGTTTCTTACATGGTCCATTGTATGTAAATTATTCCAGACTAGGAAAGCCCAACAAACTCTTCATATATGCTCCTAAGAAAAAAGTTACCAACATTTTATATACTGAAGTTCTGTAAATGTTTTATAATTTCCATAGACTTCATTTTTCTGTTATTTTCTTTATTACTTTCTCTATTTAGATATTCTAAATAGATTTTTAAAATTATGTTATGCCATATTTAAATACCATTTAACATCTTTTAATGAAACTAGAGACTACGACAGATGGCAATAGGTGTCTTATGAATAGACTTAAGCACAGACGAGAGCGAAGGCTGGGAGGGTGCTAGCATATATATATAATGGTGACACAGCTAAAGTCAACACTTTCTAAGGTCAACATTGCTTGTTCAGGATTTGTTACAGATTCGTGTGGCTGGTCGTAGCCTACAAGTGCACCAAACTCTATAATCTGACAAGCGATTGCAGTACTCTTAGCTGAGTTTGTAACCATCATATATGTATGTATGTATGTTCTTCTGGTTTTATAATTTTACAAAGTTTTACCAATAGAGAGAGAGTCGGTTTCTAACATAGACACAAGACTCTCTCATTGGAATTTACACAACATCAACTAGGTAGATATGTATGTATGCATGCATGTGTAGATATGGATGTTATTGTATGTGTGGATGTGTATGTTTTGAGTTGTATGTGTGCATGTGTATATGCTTTGTATCTGTACATGTGTATATGCAGTTATTAGATGCAAAATTTTTGGAATGTTTTACATATTTTTACTGTTCCATTAATGGATTGTACTTGTAGTTTCGTAACTAGTTGTGTTCTTTCTGTTCCTGTGAAGCCTAGCTTCTCAAGATTTGTATTGAGGCAGTTACTAACATATCCCAGTGCCCTAATAATCACAGGCATAAATCTGAAAGTGTAATCAGGGTGGAGTATCTGCAGATTTCTCATTAGTTCTGCATAAATATTCTCCTTTTCACTAATCATTGATATTATATTGGCATCTGTTGGGCAGCTAATTTCCACTACTGTGCATGCTTTCTTCTCTCTGTCCCATATCATAATATCTGGTCTGTTATGCCTGCATTTTATTGGGGTTTTCACTGGAACATTCCACCAGTACTCTTTCATATTATGTACATGGATGTCTTCCACATTGTTGTAGCTTTTAATGTGTTTATTATCGGGGTTATCTTTTTTACGAACTGCATTGTACAGTGTTTTGGCCACTACATCATGCCTCATAGGTAGATAGTACCGCGATGACAATCTTTGGGCAGCTGCTGATGTCATGGGTGATATCCTCGATGTTAGTTCTGCAGAGTTTGCACTTGTTATCACATCTAGGTGTTTTGCCTGCATCCCTATCTCTTTTGTGAATAAGGTATTTCGTGTTAATCTCCTGTTCTTGGATTGCAAAAGCGTATCCTTCAAAGTGGGAGCCAATATAGCGGTTGTTGGTCCAAGATAGACTACTTTCCTTATCTATATTACTCTCACGCTGGAGCTTCCTGGCAACATATCCATGCATGATTTTTTGCTGATAAGCATGCAGTTTTTCATCCATGGATTCACTGCGATACTGCTGAGCGACTTCGCTGGGTGTGAGTTTTGATTATCACACAGGGAATATCTCTCGAGGAGTTCCTTCCCAACTCTCATGATCTTATCTATTTCATGCAGATAGAATTGCTCAAGAAACGGGCTCCTACGCTTCGAGGTTCGTAGATGTTGTCAGAGAGATATGATTCGACATTCAAATGTTGTCTGGACTGATGTTAGGCCTCTGCCTCCCTGCTTATGTTTCAAGTAAAGCGGTCTATGTCACTGTTGATGTGGAAGTTTCCGGTGTATGTATGTATGTATGTATGTATGTAAGTATGTATGTATGTATGTATAACAAAACGACACGTGATATAGAATAAATAGAAAAATTTATTTCCGTAAAAAAAATTAAGAAATGTAAAAGTTATAATGAATAGTTTTCTATGATTGGAGTCTATAAGATGTTACATTACATTTCTGATATTTCTATTATAGTTAAGTAAATGAGATGTTACATCACATTTCTGATAATTCCACTAATATATTGAAGTACCAAAAGTCGTTGGTATCTTAACATGAAACTTCTGGCAGGGCGTTCATGTATTGGGGACCTAAAAAATCTATGTATGAGGTGTTTTGCGCCATCAAGTAATCAGTGTTGTCGGAAAATATCAGGTTTTTACCGTATTGCGTAGAAAATAGTATTTCGTCGCTCATGCTATTAAAACTTTCAAAAATGTCTTCAATTTGATCGGAGCGTAAGCTGTTGCAGCCGACAATAGCATGAGAAGGAGTTGCGGCTAAATGACAGGTTTCATAATCGTCAATGTTTGCAGTGGTACCATCCCAACACAGTAGCTCATAGTTACCCTTGTCAGCCTCGTTCAGGAATGTTGTATGCTTCACAAAGGCAACATCGGCGTCAGTCTCTTTCAGGCATCTAGCTGCTCCATCGTACCCGTAGTAAAGGTTATCACTGTTCCGTTTGCAGTTTGGAGTACACAACCTACACATATTTGTACCGCTCATTGCTCCGGGCACACAGCTAGCAGTGAAGAAATTCGAGGCTTGTTCTAACTGGTTGTTTTTATCACTAAATAAAACACTCATTGGGATAAACCATCCGGCAGTTTTATTCAGACCAGTGTGACAAGATTTCTTACCTAGATAGGAAATAAAGACAAGGAATATAGAATATGGGAATATTTTGTGAAAACGTTAGATACCAAATAAATATCAGGAACATTCTAGAACAGCGTTTCCCAGCCTTTTTAACCTTGTATGTGTAGTGTGTGTGTGTGACAGCTCACACCTATGCAAGTTTAACTGGCCTCCTCCAAGTATATCTCGTTGGAGGTGTCTTGGGTAATTTAATGATAGGGAACCCAGTCCTATCATCTCATTTCTACAGCTGAGTAAACTGGAGCAACGTGAAATAAACACATCAAGGAAACAACACATCACCCAATTCGAGAAATGAACTCACAACCTTTCTATTGCAAGTCCAATGTTCTAACGACTAAGCCATACGCCTTCACATCCTTTGAAATAGTTTTCATGTGACCTGGAAACTCCTGCATAAAAATTATTATATACCATGATTAATATTTAATATTTTTTATTGTAGTCACGTGGTAAACATAATATATTTTCTTGGGATAACCAAGGATCTTCCAACAATATGTCATACGTGTGTGGTAAAATTATGAATATGAAATTACTCAAAAATGTATTAGCTTATTTATCAGAGTTTCTCACGGAACCCCTAGCGACTTATTGCTGGACCCTAGGGTTCTGAGGAACACTGGTTTAGAAACGTTGTTCTAGAGAGAAAACATTAGATATCAAAGAAATATCAATAACATTCTTGAGAAGAAACATTCCAAGACCTCGTCTTCAACAATTTTATAACTCTATGTGAAATGAAAGATAATTTATAACTCTATGTGAAATGAAAGATAATTTATAACTCTATGTGAAATGAAAGACACAGCCTATAATTTCCAAATCCTTTTGAAAATAATAAAGCTGGGCTTACCTATAAACTAGATAAGCTATAGCCTTTGGTCTCACACCCCAGTGGGGTCTCATACTGGTAATCAGAGCTGGGCTTACCTATAAACTAGATAAACTATAGCTTTGGACCTCACATCCCAGCAGGGGTCCCATACTGGTAATCAGAGCTGGGTTTACCTACAAACTAGATAAACTATAGCTTTGGACCTCACATCCCAGCAGGGGTCCCATACTGGTAATCAGAGCTGGGTTTACCTATAAACTAGATAAACTATAGCTTTGGGCCTCACATCCCAGCAGGGGTCCCATACTGGTAATCAGAGCTGGGCTTACCTATAAACGAAATAAATTATAGCTTTGGACCTCACATCCCAGCAGGGGTCCCATACTGGTAATCAGAGCTGGGTTTACCTACAAGCTGTACCCTTTGGCCTCACACCCCAGAGGGGTCTCAGTTTTAAAAAAATCTTTTTATTTTATTAATTTTTAATTATTAAACATTAATTATTTATTCTTTATCATTAAAATTTATATGAAAAGTTATAATAATATTTTCTAGGGAAGGGCTTAAAATTTCATAGAGATTAGGGCCTATGCACGTGAAAGATAGGCCCTAGGAAACAGGAATTTAGAGGGATTTTGTAATATAACATTTTGGCTTTTAAGTTGCATCCCAGCAGCAATCGCCCACGAATGGGTCTTTTCACATTCAAAGACACCTGGTGGCTTTCATTGAATCTTCGCCCGCAGATTGGAAGTTCTGACTATAGTGTCACTTATTGTAAGTTCTGACTATAATGTCACTTATTGGAAGTTATGACTATAATGTCACTTATTGGAAGTTTTGACTATAATGTCACTTATTGGAAGTTCTAACTATAGTGTCACTTATTGGAAGTTCTGACTATAATGTCACTTATTTGAAGTTCTAACTATAACGTCACTTATTGGAAGTTCTGACAATAGTGTCACTTATTGGAAGTTCTGACAATAATGTCACTTATTGGAAGTTCTGACTATAGTGGCACTTATTGGAAGTTCTAACTATAGTGTCACCTATTGGAAGTTCTGAATATAATGTCACATATCGGAAGTTCTGACGATAATGTCACTTATGTGAAGTTCTAAATATAATGTCACATATTAGAAGTTCTGATTATAATGTCACTTATTGGAAGTTCTGACTATAGTGTCACTTATTGGAAGTTCTGACTATAGTGGCACTTATTGGAAGTTCTGACTATAGTGTCACCTATTGGAAGTTCTGAATATAATGTCACATATTGGAAGTTCTGACTATAATGTCACTTATGTGAAGTTCTAAATATAATGTCACATATTAGAAGTTCTGATTATAATGTCACTTATTGGAAGTTCTGACTATAGTGTCACTTATTGGAAGTTCTGACTATAGTGTCACTTATTGGAAGTTCTGACTATAGTGTCACTTATTGGAAGTTCTTAGTATAATGTCACTTATTGGAAGTTCTGACTATAATGTCACTTATTGGAAGTTCTGACTATAATGTCACTTATTGGAAGTTCTGACTATAATGTCACTTATTGGAAGTTCTGACTATAGTGGCACTTATTGGAAGTTCTAACTATAGTGTCACCTATTGGAAGTTCTGAATATAATGTCACATATTGGAAGTTCTGACTATAATGTCACTTATGTGAAGTTCTAACTATAATGTCACTTACTGGAAGTTCTGAATATAGTGTCACTTATTGGAAGTTCTGACTATAGTGTCACTTATTGGAAGTTCCAAATATAGTGGCACTTATTGGAAGTTCTGACTATAGTGTCACTTATTGGAAGTTCTGACTATAGTGTAACTTATTGGAAGTTCTGAATATAGTGTAACTTATTGGAAGTTCTGACTATAATGTCACTTACTGGAAGTTTTGACTATAATGTCACTTATTGGAAGTTATGACTATAGTGTCACTTATTGGAAGTTCTGACTATAGTGTCACTTATTGGAAGTTGTGACTATAATGTCACTTATTGGAAGTTCTGACTATAATGTCACTTATTAGAAGTTCTAACTATAATGTCACATATTGGAAATTCTGACTATAGTGTCACTTATTGGAAGTTCTGACTATATTGTCACTTGTTGGAAGTTCTGACTATAATGTCACCTATTGGAAGTTCTGACTATATTGTCACTTATTGGAAGTTCTGACTATAATGTCACTTATTGGAAGCTCTGGCTATAGTGTCACTTATTGGAAGTTCTGTCTATAATGTCACTTATTGGAAGTTCTGATTATAATGTCACTTATTGGAAGTTCTGACTATAATGTCTCTTATTGGAAGTTCTGACTATAATGTCACTTATTGGAAGTTCTGACTATAATGTCACTTATTGGAAGTTCTGATTATAATGTCACTTATTGGAAGTTCTGACTATAATGTCACTTATTGGAAGTTCTGACTATAGTGTCACTTATTGGAAGTTCTGACTATAATGTCACTTATTGGAAGTTCTAACTATTATGTCACATATTGGAAGTTCTGACTATAATGTCACTTATTGGAAGTTCTGACTATAGTGTCACTTATTGGAAGTTCTGACTATAGTGTCACCTATTGGAAGTTCTGACTATAATGTCACTTATTGGAAGTTCTGAATATAATGTCACTTATTGGAAGTTCTGACAATAGTGTCACTTATTGGAAGTTCTGACTATAGTGTCACTTATTGGAAGTTCTGACTATAATGTCACTTATTGGAAGTTCTGACTATAATGTCACTTATTGGAAGTTCTGACTATAATGTCACTTATTGGAAGTTCTGACTATAAGGTCACTGATTGGAAGTTCTAACTATAATGTCACTTATTGGAAATTCTAACTATAATGTCACTTATTGGAAGTTCTAACTATAATGTCACTTATTGGAAGTTCTGACCATAGTGTCACTTATTGGAAGTTCTAACTATAATGTCACTTATTGGAAGTTCTAACTATAATGTCACATATTGGAAGTTCTGACTATAGTGTCACTTATTGGAAGTTCTGACTATAGTGTCACTTATTGGAAGTTCTGACTATAATGGTACTTATTGGAAGTTCTGACTATAGTGTCACTCACTGGAAGTTCTGACTATAATGTCACATATTGGAAGTTCTAACTATAGTGTCACCTATTGGAAATTCTGACTATAATATCACTTATTGGAAGTTCTGACTATAATGTCACTTATTGGAAGTTCTGACTATAGTGTCACTTATTGGAAGTTCTGACTATAATGTCACATATTGGAAGTTCTGACTATAATGTCACTTATTGGAAGTTCTGGCTATAGTGTCACTTATTGGAAGTTCTGACTATAATGTCACTTATTGGAAGTTCTGATTATAATGTCACTTATTGGAAGTTCTGACTATAGTGTCACTTATTGGAAGTTCTGACTATAATGTCACTTATGTGAAGTTCTGACTATAATGTCACTTATGTGAAGTTCTGACTATAATGTCACTCATTGAAAGTTCTGACTATAATGTCATGTTTGTGAAGTTCTAACTATAGTGTCACTTATTGGAAGTTCTAACTATAATGTCACATATTGGAAGTTCTGACTATAATGTCACTTATGTGAAGTTCTGACTATAATGTCACTTATGTGAAGTTCTGACTATAATGTCACTTATGTGAAGTTCTGACTATAATGTCACTTATTGGAAGTTCTGACTATAATGTCACTTATTGGAAGTTCTAAATATAATGTCACATATTGGAAGTTCTGACTATAGTGTCACTTATTGGAAGTTCTGACTATAATGTCACTTATTGGAAGTTCTGACTATAGTGGCACTTATTGGAAGTTCTAACTATAGTGTCACCTATTGGAAGTTCTGAATATAATGTCACATATTGGAAGTTCTGACTATAATGTCACTTATGTGAAGTTCTAACTATAATGTCACTTACTGGAAGTTCTGACTATAGTGTCACTTATTGGAAGTTCTGACTATAGTGTCACTTATTGGAAGTTCCAAATATAGTGGCACTTATTGGAAGTTCTGACTATAGTGTCACTTATTGGAAGTTCTGACTATAGTGTAACTTATTGGAAGTTCTGACTATAGTGTAACTTATTGGAAGTTCTGACTATAATGTCACTTACTGGAAGTTTTGACTATAATGTCACTTATTGGAAGTTATGACTATAGTGTCACTTATTGGAAGTTCTGACTATAGTGTCACTTATTGGAAGTTGTGACTATAATGTCACTTATTGGAAGTTCTGACTATAATGTCACTTATTAGAAGTTCTAACTATAATGTCACATATTGGAAATTCTGACTATAGTGTCACTTATTGGAAGTTCTGACTATATTGTCACTTGTTGGAAGTTCTGACTATAATGTCACCTATTGGAAGTTCTGACTATATTGTCACTTATTGGAAGTTCTGACTATAATGTCACTTATTGGAAGCTCTGGCTATAGTGTCACTTATTGGAAGTTCTGTCTATAATGTCACTTATTGGAAGTTCTGACTATAATGTCACTTATTGGAAGTTCTGACTATAGTGTCACTTATTGGAAGTTCTGACTATAATGTCACTTATTGGAAGTTCTAACTATTATGTCACATATTGGAAGTTCTGACTATAATGTCACTTATTGGAAGTTCTGACTATAGTGTCACTTATTGGAAGTTCTGACTATAGTGTCACCTATTGGAAGTTCTGACTATAATGTCACTTATTGGAAGTTCTGAATATAATGTCACTTATTGGAAGTTCTGACGATAGTGTCACTTATTGGAAGTTCTGACTATAGTGTCACTTATTGGAAGTTCTGACTATAATGTCACTTATTGGAAGTTCTGACTATAATGTCACTTATTGGAAGTTCTGACTATAATGTCACTTATTGGAAGTTCTGACTATAAGGTCACTGATTGGAAGTTCTAACTATAATGTCACTTATTGGAAATTCTAACTATAATGTCACTTATTGGAAGTTCTAACTATAATGTCACTTATTGGAAGTTCTGACCATAGTGTCACTTATTGGAAGTTCTAACTATAATGTCACTTATTGGAAGTTCTAACTATAATGTCACATATTGGAAGTTCTGACTATAGTGTCACTTATTGGAAGTTCTGACTATAGTGTCACTTATTGGAAGTTCTGTCTATAATGGTACTTATTGGAAGTTCTGACTATAGTGTCACTCACTGGAAGTTCTGACTATAATGTCACATATTGGAAGTTCTAACTATAGTGTCACCTATTGGAAATTCTGACTATAATGTCACTTATTGGAAGTTCTGACTATAATGTCACTTATTGGAAGTTCTGACTATAGTGTCACTTATTGGAAGTTCTGACTATAATGTCACTTATTGGAAGTTCTGACTATAATGTCACTTATTGGAAGTTCTGGCTATAGTGTCACTTATTGGAAGTTCTGACTATAATGTCACTTATTGGAAGTTCTGATTATAATGTCACTTATTGGAAGTTCTGACTATAGTGTCACTTATTGGAAGTTCTGACTATAATGTCACTTATGTGAAGTTCTGACTATAATGTCACTCATTGAAAGTTCTGACTATAATGTCATGTTTGTGAAGTTCTAACTATAGTGTCACTTATTGGAAGTTCTAACTATAATGTCACATATTGGAAGTTCTGACTATAATGTCACTTATGTGAAGTTCTGACTATAATGTCACTTATGTGAAGTTCTGACTATAATGTCACTTATGTGAAGTTCTGACTATAATGTCACTTATTGGAAGTTCTGACTATAATGTCACTTATTGGAAGTTCTAAATATAATGTCACATATTGGAAGTTCTGACTATAGTGTCACTTATTGGAAGTTCTGACTATAATGTCACTTATTGGAAGTTCTGACTATAGTGGCACTTATTGGAAGTTCTAACTATAGTGTCACCTATTGGAAGTTCTGAATATAATGTCACATATTGGAAGTTCTGACTATAATGTCACTTATGTGAAGTTCTAACTATAATGTCACTTACTGAAAGTTCTGACTATAGTGTCACTTATTGGAAGTTCTGACTATAGTGTCACTTATTGGAAGTTCCAAATATAGTGGCACTTATTGGAAGTTCTGACTATAGTGTCACTTATTGGAAGTTCTGACTATAGTGTAACTTATTGGAAGTTCTGACTATAGTGTAACTTATTGGAAGTTCTGACTATAATGTCACTTACTGGAAGTTTTGACTATAATGTCACTTATTGGAAGTTATGACTATAGTGTCACTTATTGGAAGTTCTGACTATAGTGTCACTTATTGGAAGTTGTGACTATAATGTCACTTATTGGAAGTTCTGACTATAATGTCACTTATTAGAAGTTCTAACTATAATGTCACATATTGGAAATTCTGACTATAGTGTCACTTATTGGAAGTTCTGACTATAGTGTCACCTATTGGAAGTTCTGACTATAATGTCACTTATTGGAAGTTCTGAATATAATGTCACTTATTGGAAGTTCTGACAATAGTGTCACTTATTGGAAGTTCTGACTATAGTGTCACTTATTGGAAGTTCTGACTATAATGTCACTTATTGGAAGTTCTGACTATAATGTCACTTATTGGAAGTTCTGACTATAATGTCACTTATTGGAAGTTCTGACTATAAGGTCACTGATTGGAAGTTCTAACTATAATGTCACTTATTGGAAATTCTAACTATAATGTCACTTATTGGAAGTTCTAACTATAATGTCACTTATTGGAAGTTCTGACCATAGTGTCACTTATTGGAAGTTCTAACTATAATGTCACTTATTGGAAGTTCTAACTATAATGTCACATATTGGAAGTTCTGACTATAGTGTCACTTATTGGAAGTTCTGACTATAGTGTCACTTATTGGAAGTTCTGACTATAATGGTACTTATTGGAAGTTCTGACTATAGTGTCACTCACTGGAAGTTCTGACTATAATGTCACATATTGGAAGTTCTAACTATAGTGTCACCTATTGGAAATTCTGACTATAATGTCACTTATTGGAAGTTCTGACTATAATGTCACTTATTGGAAGTTCTGACTATAGTGTCACTTATTGGAAGTTCTGACTATAATGTCACTTATTGGAAGTTCTGACTATAATGTCACTTATTGGAAGTTCTGGCTATAGTGTCACTTATTGGAAGTTCTGACTATAATGTCACTTATTGGAAGTTCTGATTATAATGTCACTTATTGGAAGTTCTGACTATAGTGTCACTTATTGAAAGTTCTGACTATAATGTCACTTATGTGAAGTTCTGACTATAATGTCACTTATGTGAAGTTCTGACTATAATGTCACTCATTGAAAGTTCTGACTATAATGTCATGTTTGTGAAGTTCTAACTATAGTGTCACTTATTGGAAGTTCTAACTATAATGTCACATATTGGAAGTTCTGACTATAATGTCACTTATGTGAAGTTCTGACTATAATGTCACTTATGTGAAGTTCTGACTATAATGTCACTTATGTGAAGTTCTGACTATAATGTCACTTATTAGAAGTTCTGACTATAATGTCACTTATTGGAAGTTCTAAATATAATGTCACATATTGGAAGTTCTGACTATAGTGTCACTTATTGGAAGTTCTGACTATAATGTCACTTATTGGAAGTTCTGACTATAGTGGCACTTATTGGAAGTTCTAACTATAGTGTCACCTATTGGAAGTTCTGAATATAATGTCACATATTGGAAGTTCTGACTATAATGTCACTTATGTGAAGTTCTAACTATAATGTCACTTACTGGAAGTTCTGACTATAGTGTCACTTATTGGAAGTTCTGACTATAGTGTCACTTATTGGAAGTTCCAAATATAGTGGCACTTATTGGAAGTTCTGACTATAGTGTCACTTATTGGAAGTTCTGACTATAGTGTAACTTATTGGAAGTTCTGACTATAGTGTAACTTATTGGAAGTTCTGACTATAATGTCACTTACTGGAAGTTTTGACTATAATGTCACTTATTGGAAGTTATGACTATAGTGTCACTTATTGGAAGTTCTGACTATAGTGTCACTTATTGGAAGTTGTGACTATAATGTAACTTATTGGAAGTTCTGACTATAATGTCACTTATTAGAAGTTCTAACTATAATGTCACATATTGGAAGTTCTGACTATAGTGTCACTTATTGGAAGTTCTGACTATATTGTCACTTGTTGGAAGTTCTGACTATAATGTCACCTATTGGAAGTTCTGACTATATTGTCACTTATTGGAAGTTCTGACTATAATGTCACTTATTGGAAGCTCTGGCTATAGTGTCACTTATTGGAAGTTCTGACTATAATGTCACTTATTGGAAGTTCTGATTATAATGTCACTTATTGGAAGTTCTGACTATAATGTCTCTTATTGGAAGTTTTGACTATAATGTCACTTATTGGAAGTTCTGACTATAATGTCACTTATTGGAAGTTCTGACTATAGTGTCACTTATTGGAAGTTCTGACTATAATGTCACTTATTGGAAGTTCTAACTATAATGTCACATATTGGAAGTTCTGACTATAATGTCACTTATTGGAAGTTCTGACTATAGTGTCACTTATTGGAAGTTCTGACTATAGTGTCACCTATTGGAAGTTCTGACTATAATGTCACTTATTGGAAGTTCTGAATATAATGTCACTTATTGGAAGTTCTGACTATAATGTCATTTATGTGAAGTTCTGACTATAATGTCACTTATGTGAAGTTCTGACTATAATGTCACTTATTGGAAGTTCTGACTATAATGTCACTTATTGGAAGTTCTAAATATAATGTCACATATTGGAAGTTCTGACTATAGTGTCACTTATTGGAAGTTCTGACTATAATGTCACTTATTGGAAGTTCTAACTATAGTGTCTCTTATTGGAAGTTCTGACTATAATGTCACTTATTGGTAGTTCTGACAATAGTGTCACTTATTGGAAGTTCTGACTATAATGTCACTTATGTGAAGTTCTGACTATAATGTCACTTATGTGAAGTTCTGACTATAATGTCACTTATGTGAAGTTCTGACTATAATGTCACTTATTGGAAGTTCTGACTATAATGTCACTTATTGGAAGTTCTAAATATAATGTCACATATTGGAAGTTCTGACTATAGTGTCACTTATTGGAAGTTCTGACTATAATGTCACTTATTGGAAGTTCTAACTATAGTGTCTCTTATTGGAAGTTCTGACTATAATGTCACTTATTGGTAGTTCTGACAATAGTGTCACTTATTGGAAGTTCTGACTATAATGTCACATATTGGAAGTTCTGACTATAGTGTCACTTATTGGAAGTTCTGACTATAATGTCACTTATTGGAAGTTCTCATTATAATGTCACTTATTGGAAGTTCTAACTATAATGTCACTTATTGGAAGTTCTAACTATAGTGTCACTTATTGGAAGTTCTGACTATAATGTCACATATTGGAAGTTCTGACTATAATGTCACTTATTGGAAGTTCTGACAATAGTGTCACTTATTGGAAGTTCTGACTATAATGTCACATATTGGAAGTTCTGACTATAGTGTCAGTTATTGGAAGTTCTGACTATAATGTCACTTATTGGAAGTTCTGAATATAATGTCACTTATTGGAAGTTCTGACTATAGTGTCACTTATTGGAAGTTCTGACTATAATGTCACTTATTGGAAGTTATGACTATAATGTCACTTATTGGAAGTTCTAACTATAATGTCACAGATTGGAAGTTCTGACTATAATGTCACTTATTGGAAGTTCTGACTATAATGTCACTTATTGGAAGTTCTGATTATAATGTCACATATTGGAAGTTCTAACTATAGTGTCACTTATTGGAAGTTCTGCCTATAGTGTCACTTATTGGAAATTCGGACTATAATGTCACTTATGTGAAGTTCTGACTATAATGTCACTTATGTGAAGTTCTGACTATAATGTCACTCATTGGAAGTTCTGACTATAATGTCATGTTTGTGAAGTTCTAACTATAGTGTCACTTATTGGAAGTTCTAACTATAATGTCACATATTGGAAGTTCTGACTATAATGTCACTTATGTGAAGTTCTGACTATAATGTCACTTATGTGAAGTTCTGACTATAATGTCACTTATTGGAAGTTCTGACTATAATGTCACTTATTGGAAGTTCTAACTATAGTGTCACTTATTGGAAGTTCTGACTATAGTGTCACTTATTGGAAGTTCTGACTATAGTGTCACTTATTGGAAGTTCTGACTATAGTGTCACTTATTGGAAGTTCTAACTATAGTGGCACTTATTGGAAGTTCTAACTATAGTGGCACTTATTGGAAGTTCTGACTATAATGTCACTTATTGGAAGTTCTGACTATAATGTCACTTATTGGAAGTTCTGACTATAATGTCACTTACTGGAAGTTTTGACTATAATGTCACTTATTGGAAGTTCTGACTATAATGTCACTTATTGGAAGTTCTGACTATAGTGTCACTTATTGGAAGTTCTGACTATAATGTCACTTATTGGAAGTTCTGACTATAATGTCACTTATTGGAAGTTCTGGCTATAGTGTCACTTATTGGAAGTTCTGACTATAATGTCACTTATTGGAAGTTCTGATTATAATGTCACTTATTGGAAGTTCTGACTATAGTGTCACTTATTGAAAGTTCTGACTATAATGTCACTTATGTGAAGTTCTGACTATAATGTCACTTATGTGAAGTTCTGACTATAATGTCACTCATTGAAAGTTCTGACTATAATGTCATGTTTGTGAAGTTCTAACTATAGTGTCACTTATTGGAAGTTCTAACTATAATGTCACATATTGGAAGTTCTGACTATAATGTCACTTATGTGAAGTTCTGACTATAATGTCACTTATGTGAAGTTCTGACTATAATGTCACTTATGTGAAGTTCTGACTATAATGTCACTTATTAGAAGTTCTGACTATAATGTCACTTATTGGAAGTTCTAAATATAATGTCACATATTGGAAGTTCTGACTATAGTGTCACTTATTGGAAGTTCTGACTATAATGTCACTTATTGGAAGTTCTGACTATAGTGGCACTTATTGGAAGTTCTAACTATAGTGTCACCTATTGGAAGTTCTGAATATAATGTCACATATTGGAAGTTCTGACTATAATGTCACTTATGTGAAGTTCTAACTATAATGTCACTTACTGGAAGTTCTGACTATAGTGTCACTTATTGGAAGTTCTGACTATAGTGTCACTTATTGGAAGTTCCAAATATAGTGGCACTTATTGGAAGTTCTGACTATAGTGTCACTTATTGGAAGTTCTGACTATAGTGTAACTTATTGGAAGTTCTGACTATAGTGTAACTTATTGGAAGTTCTGACTATAATGTCACTTACTGGAAGTTTTGACTATAATGTCACTTATTGGAAGTTATGACTATAGTGTCACTTATTGGAAGTTCTGACTATAGTGTCACTTATTGGAAGTTGTGACTATAATGTAACTTATTGGAAGTTCTGACTATAATGTCACTTATTAGAAGTTCTAACTATAATGTCACATATTGGAAGTTCTGACTATAGTGTCACTTATTGGAAGTTCTGACTATATTGTCACTTGTTGGAAGTTCTGACTATAATGTCACCTATTGGAAGTTCTGACTATATTGTCACTTATTGGAAGTTCTGACTATAATGTCACTTATTGGAAGCTCTGGCTATAGTGTCACTTATTGGAAGTTCTGACTATAATGTCACTTATTGGAAGTTCTGATTATAATGTCACTTATTGGAAGTTCTGACTATAATGTCTCTTATTGGAAGTTTTGACTATAATGTCACTTATTGGAAGTTCTGACTATAATGTCACTTATTGGAAGTTCTGACTATAGTGTCACTTATTGGAAGTTCTGACTATAATGTCACTTATTGGAAGTTCTAACTATAATGTCACATATTGGAAGTTCTGACTATAATGTCACTTATTGGAAGTTCTGACTATAGTGTCACTTATTGGAAGTTCTGACTATAGTGTCACCTATTGGAAGTTCTGACTATAATGTCACTTATTGGAAGTTCTGAATATAATGTCACTTATTGGAAGTTCTGACTATAATGTCATTTATGTGAAGTTCTGACTATAATGTCACTTATGTGAAGTTCTGACTATAATGTCACTTATTGGAAGTTCTGACTATAATGTCACTTATTGGAAGTTCTAAATATAATGTCACATATTGGAAGTTCTGACTATAGTGTCACTTATTGGAAGTTCTGACTATAATGTCACTTATTGGAAGTTCTAACTATAGTGTCTCTTATTGGAAGTTCTGACTATAATGTCACTTATTGGTAGTTCTGACAATAGTGTCACTTATTGGAAGTTCTGACTATAATGTCACTTATGTGAAGTTCTGACTATAATGTCACTTATGTGAAGTTCTGACTATAATGTCACTTATGTGAAGTTCTGACTATAATGTCACTTATTGGAAGTTCTGACTATAATGTCACTTATTGGAAGTTCTAAATATAATGTCACATATTGGAAGTTCTGACTATAGTGTCACTTATTGGAAGTTCTGACTATAATGTCACTTATTGGAAGTTCTAACTATAGTGTCTCTTATTGGAAGTTCTGACTATAATGTCACTTATTGGTAGTTCTGACAATAGTGTCACTTATTGGAAGTTCTGACTATAATGTCACATATTGGAAGTTCTGACTATAGTGTCACTTATTGGAAGTTCTGACTATAATGTCACTTATTGGAAGTTCTCATTATAATGTCACTTATTGGAAGTTCTAACTATAATGTCACTTATTGGAAGTTCTAACTATAGTGTCACTTATTGGAAGTTCTGACTATAATGTCACATATTGGAAGTTCTGACTATAATGTCACTTATTGGAAGTTCTGACAATAGTGTCACTTATTGGAAGTTCTGACTATAATGTCACATATTGGAAGTTCTGACTATAGTGTCAGTTATTGGAAGTTCTGACTATAATGTCACTTATTGGAAGTTCTGAATATAATGTCACTTATTGGAAGTTCTGACTATAGTGTCACTTATTGGAAGTTCTGACTATAATGTCACTTATTGGAAGTTATGACTATAATGTCACTTATTGGAAGTTCTAACTATAATGTCACAGATTGGAAGTTCTGACTATAATGTCACTTATTGGAAGTTCTGACTATAATGTCACTTATTGGAAGTTCTGATTATAATGTCACATATTGGAAGTTCTAACTATAGTGTCACTTATTGGAAGTTCTGCCTATAGTGTCACTTATTGGAAGTTCGGACTATAATGTCACTTATGTGAAGTTCTGACTATAATGTCACTTATGTGAAGTTCTGACTATAATGTCACTCATTGGAAGTTCTGACTATAATGTCATGTTTGTGAAGTTCTAACTATAGTGTCACTTATTGGAAGTTCTAACTATAATGTCACATATTGGAAGTTCTGACTATAATGTCACTTATGTGAAGTTCTGACTATAATGTCACTTATGTGAAGTTCTGACTATAATGTCACTTATTGGAAGTTCTGACTATAATGTCACTTATTGGAAGTTCTAACTATAGTGTCACTTATTGGAAGTTCTGACTATAGTGTCACTTATTGGAAGTTCTGACTATAGTGTCACTTATTGGAAGTTCTGACTATAGTGTCACTTATTGGAAGTTCTAACTATAGTGGCACTTATTGGAAGTTCTAACTATAGTGGCACTTATTGGAAGTTCTGACTATAATGTCACTTATTGGAAGTTCTGACTATAATGTCACTTATTGGAAGTTCTGACTATAATGTCACTTACTGGAAGTTTTGACTATAATGTCACTTATTGGAAGTTCTGACTATAATGTCACTTATTGGAAGTTTTGACTATAGTGTCACTTATTGGAAGTTCTGGCTATAGTGTCACTTATTGGAAGTTCTGACTATAATGTCACTTATTGGAAGTTCTGACTATAGTGTCACCTATTGAAAGTTCTGACTATAATGTCACTTATTGGAAGTTCTGACTATAATGTCACTTATTGGAAGTTCTGACTATAATGTCACTTATTGGAAGTTCTGACTATAATGTCACTTATTGGAAGTTCTGACTATAATGTCACTTATTGGAAGTTCTGACTATAATGTCACTTATTGGACGTTCTGACTATAATGTCACTTATTGGAAGTTCTGACTATAGTGTCACTTATTGGAAGTTCTGGCTATAGTGTCACTTATTGGAAGTTCTGACTATAATGTCACTTATTGGAAGTTCTGCCTATAATGTCGCATTCAAATATAGACTACAACAATTGAAACGTAGCCTTGAAATTAAACCTGCGCTTATGACTGGTATCATTTGTGGAATAGACTTGCAGAAACGACAGCCTGAGCTACTAAAGACTTTACGGTGTTTAACTAATAATTGTTTCTACTTTTGGCACAAGGCCAGCAATTACCCCAGTGCATTACTGGTACTTTATTTTATCGACCACGTAAAGATGAAAGGCCAAGCTAACCTCGGCGGAATTTGAACTCAGAACGAAAGGGCCGTAACTATATGCCGCAAATTATTTTGTCCGGTCTAAATAATTGTTTCTACATTTGGTACAAGGCCAGCAATTTGAAGGGATGGGGAAAGTCGACTATATCGACCCCAGTGCGGGGGATTTGAACTCAGAACGTAAAGGGCCATAACTAAATACTGCAAAGCATTTTGTCCATCGTTCTACCGATTCTGCCAATCCAACGCCCTTGACCGATCTAAATAATAAATGCGCAGGTGCGCTTGTAAAGGGCCGCGTGCAGTCCGCGGGCCGCATGTATGAAATTCCTGCTGTAAAGCATTCTATCCGACGTCTTAACGACTCTGACAGTTCGCCGCTTTATATTTATATACTCATACATATAAATGTATGAAATGCACATACACACACGTACACACATTTACACATACACGTCAGCGTATTGAAATAATTGTTTCTACTTTTGGCACAAGGCCAGCAATTACCACCAGTGTATTACTGGTACTTTATTTTATCGACCCCGTAAGGTTGAAAGGCAAAGTTAACCTCGGCGGGATTTGAACTCAGACTGCAAAGGGACGTAGCTCTATGCTGCAAGACATGGTGTCCGACTCTCTACCGATACTGCCAATTACCGTTGCCGTCGATACTGCCAAGTGTTGGAATGTTAGTATCGTAAAATGGCTGACCTTCTAGAGTGTTGATAGTGACGTGGGAACTTTTCTTGGCTACAGCTACTGCATAGTAACCCTTTCCACCAGGCATGTTGTTATATTTTTCAGTCAAGATTGGTTTCAGGCCATAACACCTACAAAACAAGAATGATCTCTTAGACAGAACGGCCGGTTGCTTGGGAAGTGTGTGTGTGTGTGTGTGTAAGGGCCGGTAGCTTGGGAAGAGTGTGTGTATGTGTATGTGTGTGTGTAAGGGCCGGTAGCTTGGGTAGAGTGTGTGTATTTGTGTGTGTGTGTGTGTGTGTGTGTAAGGGTCGGTAACTTGGGGAGAGTGTGTGTATTTGTGCGTTGGGATGTGTGTGTATGTGTGTGTATGTATGTGTGCGTGTGTATGTACATATGTATACATTTATATATATGAGTATATAAATATAAACATGCAAACACAGACACACAAAATACACACTCAGACATACATTCACACAAACACACACATACATTCACACAGACACACACACATACATTCACACAAACACACATACATTAACACAAACATACATTCACACAAACACACACATACTTTCACACAAACACACACATACATTCACACAAACACACACACATACATTCACACAAACACACACATACTTTCACACAAACACACACATACATTCACACAAACACACACACATACATTCACACAAACACACACACATACATTCACACAAACACACACATACTTTCACACAAACACATACATTCACACAAACACATACATTCACACAAACACACACATACTTACACACAAACACATACATTCACACAAATATACACATGCATACACACAAATACATACATTCACACAAATATACACATACATACACACAAACACACATACATTCACACATACACACAGCATAACAAATGGAACGCCATCCATTATTTTGCTATAGTTTTTTCAGCACCCCCTTCCTCCCTTTTACACACACATACATTCACACAGGCAGCAGACCTAAAGAGAGGGGAGTAGTATGAGGTAGTCAAACTACTCCTCTCTCTTTACATGTTGTACACAGGCAGCAGAGGCAAAGAGAGAGGAGTAGTATGAGGTAGTCAAACTACTCCTCTCTCTTTACATGTTGTACACAGGCAGCAGAGGTAAAGAGAGAGGAGTAGTATGAGGTAGTCAAACTACTCCTCTCTCTTTACATGTTGTACACAGGCAGCAGAGGTAAAGAGAGAGGACTAGTATGAGGTAGTCAAACTACTCCTCTCTCTTTACATGTTGTACACAGGCAGCAGAGGTAAAGAGAGAGGAGTAGTATGAGGTAGTCAAACTACTCCTCTCTCTTTACATGTTGTACACAGCCAGCAAAGGCAAAGAGAGAGGAGTAGTATGAGGTAGTCAAACTACTCCTCTCTCTTTACATGTTGTACATAGGCAGCAAAGGCAAAGAGAGAGGAGTAGTATGAGGTAGTCAAACTACTCCTCTCTCTTTACATGTTGTACATATGCAGCAGAGGTAAAGAGAGAGGAGTAGTATGAGGTAGTCAAACTACACCTCTCTCTTTACATGTTGTACACAGACAGCAGAGGTAAAGAGAGAGGAGTAGTATGAGGTAGTCAAACTACACCTCTCTCTTTACATGTTGTACATATGCAACAGGGGTAAAGAGAGAGGAGTAGTATGAGGTAGTCAAACTACACCTCTCTCTTTACATATTGTGACAGAATCGCAGAAATTTATATATAGATGAAATTTAATTAAAAAAAAATCTTACTTTCCGGCTCTGTAAATATATCCGCCATCAAGGGAAGTTATATCAGCTACTTTTGTCTTGATTTTCTTCATACAATCCAGACCATCGGAGCCTAGGACACATGTCATGTTGTAAAAGGTGTTACACTTTTGTTGTTCTGCCATTGATGTCACGCAAAGTCTTGGCTCAGCAATCACTGGAACATCAAAGTAGGAGATGATAAAACCAGTCTCTCTCTCTCCCCTCTCTCTCTCTCTCTCTCTCTCTCTCTCTCTCTCTCTCTCTCTCTCTATATATATATATATATATATATATATATATATATATATATATATATATATATATATATATATATATATATGTATATATATATATATATATATATATATATATATATATATATGTATATATATATAAATAAATATATATATATATATATATATATATATATATATATATATATGTATATATATATGTATATAACCAAATGTTAAACAAGGTTCATTGATTACTCAATGAATATAGTTTTACAATAGATTAAAAGCACTCAACAATGAAGTTTTCTGGAGTTATTAGTATTACTTCAAAATATTAATAAATGGATACATTCACATAATCAAAATATATGTTTTATTATATATATTTCGGAGGTATTGTGGTGTTTTTTTCAGTACGTCCTCATCAGATAAAATACATAAATTGATGTGTGACATACCTCAACTGTGCTGATGGTTCAATTCCAGTCTTGGAAGTGATTTATTACAACAAAACTCAATATTTATATACCACAAGTAAAAGTGTGACAAACTAAATATGATGGAGAGGGGTAAGTAGCGAGAAATAAGTATTAGGAGTGGCTGAGTAGGAGAAAGTATAGAATAAATAAATAAAAAAATAAAAAAACACATAAGTATATAAATGTTAAATATTTAAATATGTAATTATCCGTGTTATAAAAAAAAAAAAGAGAGAGAGAGAGAGAGAGAGACAGAGAGAGAGAGAGAGAGAGAGAGAGAGAGAGAGAGAGAGAGAGAGAGAGAGAGAGGAGAGAGAGAGAGAGAGAGTGAGAGAGAGAGAGAGCTAAATAGAAGAGAAAAGGGAAAAAGATAAAAAGATGAAGATAAAAAGAAGGGAGAGCAAGATAGAGATGATAGTATATATAACTGAATAAGGAAAAGAGATAAAAAAGAAAGAAAGAAAGAAGAAAGGGACATGATGCGTGGCCATTTTTTTTTTCCAATATTGTACTTGTAATTTTCTAACTAGTTGTGTTCTTTCTGTTCCTGTGAAACCCAGCTTCTCAAGATTTGTACTGAGGCAGTTACTAACATATCCCAGTGCCCCAATAATCACAGGTATAAATCTGAAGGTATAGTCAGGGTGGAATATATGCAGATCTCTCATCGGTTAAATATTCTCTTTTTCGCTAATCTTTGATATTATATTGGCATCTGCTGGGCATCTAACTTCCACTACTGTGCATGCCTTCTTCCCCCTGTCCCATATCATAATATCTGGTCTGTTATGCCTGCATTTTATTGGGGTTTTTTACTGGAACATTCCACCAGTATTCTTTCATATGTATATGTATGTCTTCCACATTGCTGTAGCTTTTAATGTGTTTATTATTGGGGCTTTGTTTGTATGTATGTATGTATGTATGTATGTATGTATGTATGTATGTATGTATTCGGGAGAGATGACCCCTTAGCCGTTGTCAAGGCAGAATTCTAGGAGAAGGAAAACTCTGATATAACACCTGCAACTCTGATGGAATCCAATGATGTTGACTTGTTCTTCTTTTTGGTAAATATCATCTTGGTTAACAGAGTGGGACTGGCTTTGTGCAGTGCCTTTGCTCACTATAAAAGCTTCATGGCACAGGCATTGCTTTATATCTGGAGATCTCTCTGCACTTGTCGTCACATGGTACCATGGGCCCAGCACTATGTGTCAATAATTGTCACAAGTGTAGTGTTTGTGCCAGAGTTTTCAAGTCGCTGGCTGGACTAAAAAGTCACACTCGTTCAGCGCATCGGTAGGGGTTCTCCTACGTGGATATAAAGTAGTGGCCGTACTCGAAAACGAGTTGGCAGCCACCATGTATGTATGTATGTATGTATGTATGTATGTATGTATGTATGTATGTATGTATGTATGTATGTTGGTTCGGGGGTCATAGAAATAGTCGCGCTGGATATTCGATCGCGCGGTTAAACCACTGGGAGTGAAGGACCCCTAGCCTTTGTCAGGGCATTCTTCTAGGAGAACGCAACTCAGGAAACTGGGATAACTCCGACATAAAACCTGCGGCTCAGTAGTTACCGATGATGTTGATCTTTTCTTCTTTTCGGGTTATAGCTACTGTAGCTCAGTGCACAGTCTTTCCTCACTTTAAAAATTCTTCACGCACAGGCATTGCACGATAGAATTAATTAATAATTACTAATAATATTATATCGTGCAATGACCATATTCGATAACGAGGGCGCAGTCATCATGTGTATATATATATATATATATATATATATATATATATATCCGAACTTAGAAATATTATAGAACAGTATAGCAAGAAGCTTAATAGAATGGAGGCCCAGCAACTGGGAGAAAAATCTGCAAATGGCTTGCGTAAGCTCATGCAGCACTCACGTAATGGAGAGATAACATGCTTTCCAACAGACAAGTCTGGCAGAATGTCGGTTGACAGCCTGCCAAACTACATCCAGGCAATGCAACCCCACATCACTAACACAAGAGAGGTAACACCACAGGAGCATGAGGATAGAGAAAAAGCCCTCAATGCCCATATGGTGATGTGGACGAATATAATGCAGCCCAACAAAAGGACTGCCAACAACTTCCAGGCCTGGAACAATGACGTGCCGGCGTTGTATGGGCTTCGAAAAGACCATAAAACAGGCTGTGACCCTGTCGCGGGACCACCAACACGGCCAGTCTGTGGAGCTAACATTGCTAGTAACTACATACTGTCCTACTTCCTCTCCCTGATCATACGCCCCATCATTGAATTGTACCCAGATGTATGTGACAGCACGGAGGACCTCCTCAGCAGAATCGGCGTGAGTAACCGATCTGGGGACCTAACAAACTGCATAATAGGCAGTATGGATGTTGTGTCCCTGTATCCATCTATTGACGTGGATTTTGCTGTGGAGAAATGCGTAGAAATGATCAGTGAGAGCAAGGTTGAGTTCCGTGGGATTGACACCAGTGAGCTGGGACTCTTACTTAAGCTTACCTATAGTAATAGTTACCTAGACACATATGACCTTAGCAACCTTTGCCCTACAAGACCAGCAAGAGGCAGACCACCTACCATTACCTCAATGGCCAAGAAAACCCACACAGATAGATGGAACGGGTGGACCAGAGCCATACGGACACCCGAAAACCACGATGAACTGAAGAAAATGATTGCACATGCGGTAGGGGCCAGCATAAAACTAACCCTTAAGGAACATATGTTCAAATTTAATGGAAAAACATATGCCCAAGAGGAAGGAGCAGCTATTGGTGTTAGCTAACTTATTCATGGTATGGTGGGACAGTAGACTTAAACTCAAACTTAAAGAACAATTAGAAGACCCCTTAACCCTGATAATGTACTCCCGCTACGTAGATGATATAAACATTGTAGTTAAGACACCACCACTAGAGAACTAGAGAAAAACACAATGGAAAGCATCCAGCAAATAGCAAACTCCATCCACCAGAGCATTAGAGTTACTATAGACTACCCAAGTAAACACCCCAACCATCGATTACCTGTACTAGACACAGAGCTCTGGTTAGATACCATTAACAACAAAAAACAAATCCTCCATTCCCATTATGCCAAACCCATGACTTCCAAACATCTGATCCACCGAAACTCGGCCATTTCGGACCATACCAAAATCAACATACTGATTGCGGATTTGGTACGGGTGATGAAAAATGTGTCCCGCATGTGCAACCCCGAAGAACTAGAGAGACACATACAACACTTCATCCACCGTATGCAGTTCTCTGGCTACAATCAGAGAGATAAAATCAGAGTGTATAGAGGAGCCAGAACCAAATGGGAAAAAATGGTAAATAATGACATAAATGGGACCTGCCCCTTGTATAGGAGCAAATTTTGGAATAGAATAGAAAGAACTAGGAACAAGGCTAATAGAATAAACTCATGGTATGATAGCAATAAATACCAGAGTGTAATGTTCATCAATACAACCCCTAGAGGTGAATTAGCTTACAAATTTAGAAGGGCCCTAAATAAACATAAACTCAATATTAAGATAGTAGAAAGACCAGGTACCTCCGTAAAAACACTTATTAGCAAGACATACCCTTTTCAAAGACCCTCATGTATAGATAAGAAATGTATAACCTGTAAAATAAGCCTCCATATTAACTGTAAAACTAGAAATGTAGTGTATAGCATAAGATGTACTGA
>OZ024761.1:4736969-4741969 GCA_964016885.1 Eledone cirrhosa | reverse complement strand
TGACAGTGTGTGAGGTGCTCTACCTCTTCCACGTCACATCATCATTTCGTCTGTGATAACCAAACATGTGGAGCAACGATGCTATATAAAGTTGGGAAACAACTTGGAGATGCCCAAACGGAAACCATTCGTGAGATTCAACAGGTTTTCGGTGGCACGGCCATGGGTGGGACGGTCAAATAGAAGACTGGTACAACAGGTTTTCGGTGGAACGGCCAAATAGAAGACTGGTACAACAGGGTTTCGGTGGCACGGCCATGGGTGGCAAGGCCAAATAGAAGACTGATACAACGGGGGTTTCGGTGGCACGGCCAAATAGAGTGACCTGCGTTTCCGGGAGATGACTAGTAAGCCGCAACACAATTGTTATGGAGGATGTGGAACGGTCTCTGTCGGTTACGACGATGAGTATTCCAGTTGTTCAATCAACGCAACAGCCCTGCTCATGAAATTGTCATGTAAGTGACTGAGCATGCCAAGACACGCGTACACTTACTGTAATTCTCAGGGTATATCAGTATGAAAGTGTGTGACAAGGCTGGTCCTCTGAATTATAGGTATGGCTCATGAAATTAACGTCTAAGTGGCCGAGCATTCTATAAACCCGTAGCGCCTTAACGTAATTCTCTCGGGGAGGATTATAGTCAGACGAACTGTCTATACCTGTAATTCTCTCGGGGAGATATAGTCAGACGGACTGTCTATACCTGTAATTCTCTCGGGGAGATATAGTCAGACGACTGTCTATACCTGTAATTCTCTCGGGTAGATATAGTCACACGACTGTCTATACCTGTAATTCTCTCGGGTAGATATAGTCAAACGACTGTCTATACCTGTAATTCTCTCGGGGACATATAGTCACACGACTGTCTATACCTGTAATTCACAGAATTACATGTATAGACAGTCCGTCAGACGGGCTTCAAAACTGTTTCTGTCTGCCAAATCTCACTTACAACAGATGGCTGGACCACCACCCGTGACTATAGGGATTGACACTTGCTTAAGATGTTGTTAGATCGAACTCGGGCTTAATCGAACCTTTTAAACCTTCGATCAACTGCGACCACAATTTTCGGCACTAAATTATGGAAGACTAAACTGGCACTTCGTCAGTTACGACGAGTGATCAACTGAACAGCCTGCTCGTGAAATTAACGTGGAAGTGGCTGAGCATTCCACAGACACGCGTCCCCTTAACGGAGTTCTCATGGAAATTCAGTGTGACACAGAATATGACAAGGCTGGCCCTTCGAATTACAGGTACAACTCATTTATTCCAGCTGAGTGGACTGGAGCAACGTGAAATAAAGTGTCTTGCTTATGGACACAGTGGACTGGAGCAACGTGAAATAAAGTGTCTTGCTTAAGGACACAGTGGACTGGAGCAACGTGAAATAAAGTGTCTTGCTTAAGGACACAGTGGACTGGAGCAGGGTGAAATAAAGTGTCTTGCTTAAGGACACAGTGGATTGGAGCAACGTGAAATAAAGTGTCTTGCTTAAGGACACAGTGGACTGGAGCAACGTGAAATAAAGCGTCTTGCTTAAGGACACAGTGGACTGGAGCAACGTGAAATAAAGTGTCTTGCTTAAGGACACAGTGGACTGGAGCAACGGGAAATAAAGTGTCTTGCTTAAGGACACAGTGAAATAAAGCGCGACATCGGGAATCGAACTGACAACCTTACGAACATAAGCCGAATACCGTAACCAGTGAGCCTGACGCTATGGAAGGCTAACATGAAATGTCCAAACAACAACAAAGAAAGTCTCCTACCTGCTTGTGATGCCAATACTATCAACACCAATAATTGGAATGGCCTGGGAGATTCCATTGTTCTTTCTAGTTCTGTCTCTGTTGACTCAGTTGTGTGTTATGCTGCTTATTTGGTTCCGACTGTCTCTGCTGTTGAAATCTACCGTATTTTATACCTGCAACCACCTAGACACCCCACCACAGGACACCTGGTCACTCCACCTAGACACGTCACTCCAACACAGCTAGACACCCCACCACCCGGTCACCTAGACGCCCCACCACAGGACACCTGGTCACTCCACACCTAGACACGTCACTCCAACACAGCTAGACACCCCACCACCCGGTCACCTAGACACCCCACCACCAAGAGATGCTTTCAATCAAATATTTTCTGTTCCATTCTTGTTACTGTTGTTGTTGTTGTTATTGTTGTTGTTACTGTTGTTACTTTGGTTACTGTTGTTGTTGTTGTTAGTGTTGTTGTTACTGTTGTTATTGTTGTTGTTGTTGTTGTTGTTGTTGTTGTAACTGTTGTTACTGTTGTTGTTTTTGTTACTGTTGTTGTTGTTATTGTTGGTGATGTTAGTGTGACTAAATTATAATTATAGTCATCATCATCATCATTCGTCGACTACTGTCGAGATGATGGATCTCACTCTCATGCCCCAGAATTCCCTGTCCCCCATCGCTGCCCCCAGGTCCTGTCTACTGATTCCCGTATCCCTAGAGATAACGTCAGGGAATGACAGCTTCCTACTCCTAGTCAGGCTGGAGTCAGGGTTCCAGAGCAAGAGAGCGGATATGATTTCATTGCTGGCACGGTGAGAGTGGCCAGCAGATTGAGCTCTCCGGGATTTTAGAAGGGCAGAGGCTCGAGGGAGTTTGCCATAGATTTTAGACAAGGTGGGATGTCGTTTCCAGGATAGGTTTTGCACTCTCATTAAGTGGCGGGTATATGTGCCATCCAATCTCCTCTCAAGTTGTGATGTTAGTGTCCAAGTTTCAGATCCATAAAGTAATATGGGCTTAATGGTTGCTTGGAATATTTCCAGTATTAGCTTGTTGGAAAGTTGAGATGTCCATATGGCGTGCATGTCATTGCACGCTGACCATGCCATACCCTTCCTGGTTAGAAAATATTTTTTGGAGGAGGAGATATGTGAGCCAAGATACTTGTAATCTTCCACCTGCCTAAGGGTGGTACCATTAAGGGTTCTGGTGGGGTAGTTTGGGCTGTTTGCGCATCTGTTCACATACTCATAATTATAGTAGTAGTAGTAGTAGTAGTAGTAGTAGTAGTAGTAGTAGTAGTAGTAGTAGTAGCAGCAGCAGTAGTAGTAGTAGTAGTAGTGGTAGTAGTGGTAGTAGTGGTGGTGGTGGTGGTGGTGGTGGTACAGAGCAGTACGAGGACTCTGAGAAACTAGGAGCCAATCACCAGACCTTGTCATTGTATAGTTTCCCTTGACAATATCATTTATTAACAACAAAATATAACCCCCACCCCGCCACCCCACCAACACACCACCACCAACATACCACCACCACAACCAACTCTACTACCACCACCACTACCATCACACTGATTTGATACCCCACACCACCACCACCACCGCCACACTGATTTGATCCCCCCGCCCCACCACCACCGCTACCACATGTTCTCATCCACCCCACCACCACCAACACCAACATCCCACCCCAACCCCACCACCTCCAACACAAATACCCCACCGATCCCCTACCCCCACCACCGCCACCACACTCTTCTGATCCACCCCACCTCACCACAGCCACCATCAGTTTAAGCCTATAACCGGATTAAGACACCAAACAATAGAATCATCAGAGGGAGCCACTGTGTGGTTACTAGACTAACTAGAACTATCCGCTAATATACCCTCATCATCACCCACCACCACCACCACCACCACTGGTACAAAAAACTAATATTCTATGACCTCTACCAACAAGTTCTTAACGGAGATACACTTATACCAGAATGGCTGACATTAGCACAAACGTTACTGGTCCCCAAGAACAAAGACACCCACTTGGCAAAAAACTACCGACTCATTGCATGCCAGAACCTGATGTATAAGATGTATACAGCCTGCCTGAACCTATTCCTCCAAGATCACTGTGAAAATAATAACATCATCACAGATGAACAAGCAGCTGGAAAGAAAAGGGTTTGGGATGTGCTGAACAACTCCTAATCAACAAAACTGCGATGTCGGAGGTGCGACAACTTAGGAGGAATATGACTACAGTCTGGCTGGACTACAAGAAAGCTTTCGATTCTGTTCCCCACTCTTGGATGATAGAGGCCCTCCAACTTGCTAAAGTCCCAGACATTATTGTCAGAGCCATAGAGAGGCTGTCTTCTTCTTGGGCTACTATCCTAAGATTAAAGACAGAGAGGAAGGATTCTATTTTCACTGATAAAATAAAATATTGCAGGGGTATATTTCAGGGGGACAGTCTCTCTGTGATATTGTTCATCTTGTCATTAAACCCCTTGTCCTTTCTGCTTAAGAAATGTGAGGGATACATCATTGGCTCACAGGAGGATAGAAATACGAACCTAACCCATAACTTCTTTGTGGACGATCTAAAACTCTATGCCAAGAACATGGATGGGATGAAGAAAAATCTTGACCTGATTACAACGTTCTCAAAGGATATAGGAATGGAGTTTGGCCAAGATAAATGCTCATACATGACTGTAAAGCGGGGAAAAACAACAACCCAATCTAGCAACATTGTCATCAATGGTCTAACTTTATCACCGATATCTGATGAGGACTGCTACAGATACCTGGGGATAGATGAGAACATATCCTATAATGGTATCTGTAATAAGGAACGCGTAACCAGGGAATACTACACCCGATTAAGAAAGATCTGGTCATCGGAACTCTCTGCGCAAAACAAAACAGTGGCTCACAATGTGTTTGCTGTGCCTGTCCTAACACCAACGTTTGGGATACTCAATTGGACGATAGACGAAATCCGAGCAGTTGATGTTGGAACTCGAAAAATACTGAACAACACCGGAAACTTCCACATCAACAGTGACATAGACCGCCTTTAAGGATGTTACTACAGGCAACTGATGTCTACCTCAATTATAGAATCTCTCACTACAGGCAACTCTATTTCACTACAGGCAACTCTATGTCACTAAAGGCAACTCTATGTCACTACAGGCAACTCTATGTCACTACAGGCAA
>OZ024761.1:4716969-4731969 GCA_964016885.1 Eledone cirrhosa | reverse complement strand
CTCACTCTCTCACTCTCTCTCTCTTACTCCCTCTCTCTCTCTTCTCTCTCTCTCTCTCTCTCTCTCTCCTTCTCTCTCTCTCTCTCTCTCTCTCTCTCTCTCTCTCATCTCTCCTCCTCTTCTCTCTCTGTCTCCCTTAACAGGATCTTCTGAAACTAACTTAGTTTCAGAAGATCCCGTTAAGGGTGAAAGCAGCGATTCTTTGCTTAAACTTTAATCTGTTATTTTAATAAATATTTGCTCTACGGTTCTTATATATTTGATATATATTTATCCTTATCGAGCCCTCTTTGGATTTTAGTCTTCAAATTTATTATTATTACTATATATATATATATAGTGACGAAACATAAGTCAATTGCATGAACTCATAATCCTTTATTTACTGCTATATATATTTCGATGATAGCCATTGAATGACTATGACCTCATCAGGCAGTTAGTCAGTTCTTAGATATGCCAGCTCTGTGTTTATGGTGTTGATGGTATCAGAGCCTTGGGACATATGAGCTTGTTAGGAATAATTTAATGTTGTCAGCAGGAAAAATCTTAATTCTCATTGGTCAGTTTGTAGATGCTAGTAGGGTTGGTATTTTACCTCAAAGAGGCAGGTGGTGTTGTAAAGTTCAAACCGTCAGGCAAGATAACAATAGTTCCATATGACTGATTTTCACAAAAAGCATTCCTGGTCAGATATATATTCAATTGAGGTTTATAGTATGAAATTCGATACTACAGGTCATTCTTAAATTGAGGAATTTATGTGGGGTGGTATTACTGAAAATTATGGTTAGAGTAGAATACTAGAAAATTTACATATAAAAAGACTTATGTTGGTTGACTTGCACATACACTCACACCCACCCCCTCAGACACACACACACATCCACACATACAGATTGAGGAATTTATGTGGGGTTGTAATACTGAAAATTATGGTTAGAATAAAATACTTACAAAGTTTAGAAATAAAAAGACTTATGTTGGTTGACTTGTACATACACTCACACCTACCCCCTCAGACACACACACACATCTACACACACAAATCCATACAGGTGTGTATATATATATGTACGCACATGTGCATATATATATACAACAGAGGCCCCCAAATCGAAGTATAAGGCAGACATAAAACTAGGTGGGTGTTATTTTTTAAAGAAAAGTAAAGTGGGTGTTTGGAAAAGTTATTGTTTAGACTAGATAAAGGTAGAGTGTGATATATATCTTCACAGCAATAACTTGGGGGCTTTGGAGCTTAGGCGAATCCCTTACTACAGACATATATACCCACCCACACTTTTATACCTCTGGATGCGTGTGTATGTCTATATACACATGTGCACTCATACAAGAGAGCATATACAAATATACTCTTAAGCATACACTCGAACATTTTTCAAATGTAACCTGGGGTATTAGTATTTCGTTGCGTTCACATGAGTCTGTACATTCACGTAATCCTAGTATACACACACAGTGCACGGTTGCGGGCACTCATTCATGCGTATAGGGTTAGTACCTTGGGATAATTGTTCTTCCTGTGTGGGCCACTCCCGGGGTGGGGGTTTCTCAGGTTCAATAAACGTGGTTTTGTTGACTCCTAACCAGTAGAGGATCCAGTGGACAATCCACCGTAGGGACCATAAACTATGGGTGGTTGTTGTTATTCATTGGTCATTGGTACGGGATGTAGGGGACCTACAGGGGTGGGGGGGGGCGTTGTGGGAGGCCATAACCGGAGTTTATCCATATAGCTTGAGGAAAGTACCCGTCCTTAGGTGTCTGCAGGCGCCGAATAAGTCGGCCCTTCTGTTTAATAGCTTGGTTCCGCCATGAAGTATCTCGAGTGTCTCACTAAGACAGAGGTTGCAAATACCAGACCCACCTCTGTCTGGGGGAACCTTTCTAACCACGGACGAGACCAGAGAGTGCGGGGGTCTTTTCAAGTTTGAGCTTCCAGATCAATTCAGAAAGGGCCGTACATTTCCTCTTTTCTATTCTGTTAAAGGAATGGCGATGGTTATACCACCTATCTTTGAAGCTCGTCGCCGTGGTTCCTATGTAGTGGTGCTCCGAGTTAGGGGTTGTGACCTTGCACCTGTAGACTACGTTTTTCGTCATGCAAGTGAGTGAGAGAGAGGGATATATACATACACATATATATATATATATATATATATATATATATATATCCCTCTCTCTCACTCACCACTCTCACTCTCTCTCTATACATATATATATACATCCCTCCCTCCCTTTACTTCTCTCCCACTCTCTCACTCTCTCACTCTCTATCTATCTATCTATATCTATCTCTATCTCAATACTGCCCTACCTACCAACTCCCATCAATCCTCTCTCTAATTCTTCTGTAATCTACCAACTGACTTCGTCTGTTCTCTCTGCTCCGTCTCTTATCTCTTAATATTGGTTCCAGCTCATTGCTCGACCTTCAATTATCGGATTGTAGATACTTCGTCTTCCTTTCTTCTCTAACGTCTCTTATCTTTTCACCCCAAATTGCTATCTTCTTTTCCATTCTATTTATACATTGGGGAAACAGTCCCGTCTTTGAATCCGACACTATAATGGTGCCCATAAGACAGTCGACGAGCGGAAATTGTCCACGTGCTTGTTCCTATCGAGTTTTCTGTTTTCTTTAAATGTCCCACTTGTCTTGCTTTTTTTCCCCTTTCTTTTAACGTTCTTTCACTCATGTTTCACGTGCTATGTGAGACACCATACTTTTCCCCCTAACGTCACACAACATTCTATGTTTTCTAGCTTAACGGTTATATATTACTATTTTGTCTCTTGTCTCTGACTCCATTGGACAGTGTTTGGCTTATGTCAGACGCTGTGACCCCGGATGGACCAACAGCACCGTTGGTAGGGGTGGAAACTGCCCAAGTCTATCTCAACAGCCGATGACCATGGAGTTCCGTGTCCTTCGTTTGTATATTTATTTTTAAAAATTAATTCTTTAAGGTTTCCCCTTAAAAAATTGTTTTTCGTTTTGTTTTGTTTCCTTTCGTTTTCTTGTCCTCTCTTTGTTAATTTTCTTGAGTCTCTATATATATATATGTAGCGAAATCTATCCGCGCCTTGAATCTTGAGTGACACCTAAAGATCAAATTCTAGGTCACCACATTTATTGTGTTAACAAGTTCATGCGTGGGCTGTCCCCTCAGGTTGGGGGACAGGAAGTGACAGCTATATATAGAGCCTGTATGAAGCTATTTTTGGCGGATACATCGGAGCATTACACCTATAACTAACTATGTAAAGATTCACCACTATTCAACAGACCCCGTGAGGTCTACAGATACACCCAGAGCGATTGGAGCCCTATTACTACAGAACACCCTTAGAGATAGTATTAGTATTTATTTTCGGGATTCTGAATTATTATTTCGTATTAGTTTATGTTTTGCACTGGGTAATTGCTGGCCTTGTGCCTAGCGTAGAAGCAATTATTTCGTATTAGTTTATGTTTTGCACTGGGTAATTGCTGGCCTTGTGCCTAGGGTAGAAGCAATTATTTCGTATTAGTTTCGGGACTCTGAATTATTATTTCGTGGTAGTTTCTTTAGTATTTTGGCCCCTACTTGTTGACCTGTCACTGTAAGATACACTCGGTTGATTACTACTAACTCAAAATTGTCTCACTACAATTCCGTCCCACCTAGTAAACATTTCTATAGTTTAGCAGTATCAGTGAGAGACTTGATGATTGTGGTTAGGGAATAGTAACCAGAAATTGTTTTTTTATATTTTTAACAATCTTGGTATTCTTCTATATATTTACTCCATATTGATTTACTTATTGTTTCGACTTCCACATTCCCCCCCCTCCCTCCCTAGTATACTTGCTTGACCTCCTGCCCTTAGGATCCTGCTGTAGTTGGCAATATCAACGCACGACTGGGTTTCCTCCACTCCCACTCCCTCTTTCTTCTACTGGCAGGTTCAGCTACAAATTGCCATGATGGAATTATGTGATTCAACAACAAACTTTTGACCAATCCTTGTGACAATCACTTTTACCATATATGAAATTACCCCCTGAGAAGCTCGGCTATTCATATACCAGGATAAAAATGTTCATTTAGTCCAGAATTACCCGTCGAAACGGCTTGAGCTCAGCCGTCGGGGTCCTACTCGTTCCTATTACCCACTCTACTACCCTAAGTATTGAGTACTTTAGTGCGTTTTGGTCCACCTGGTTCCTTACCACATTTCCTTCGTTATATATATATATATTTCAATATTTTTCAATTTTTTCGGACATTCATTTGCATACTCACACAGAACTTTGAATTATCCTCAATAACAATTTTTTCCACTATCCAGCGAACCTTCAACCGTCAAGGTTGTTTTTCTAAGGGTATGTCAACATTTATAAAACAAATTTTGCATTTTATCTGATGAAAGCGCACCAAAACTGCCTTGGTTGCCCTTGAAATATATATAATAAAATAATTATGGTTTTATAAATATAGTTTCCATTTATTAATATATTGTATATATATATATATATATATATATATATATATATATATATATATATATATATATATATATATATATATATAGTGAAAGAGAGAATAACATGGTTGGGTGTACAACCCCGGACCTACCTTTCTAGACATTTGGAACACACAGGTCCTTTTGGTCCTCCAACTACTTAGTGGGCAATGTAGTCAAGAGCAATGAGAAAAATGAAGGCGCACCAACATGTCACCGTATAAGACTACTCCCTCAACCATCTTTCAACTCAAATACTTCGGTTTCACTATTCAATTCTTCTTCTTGTCATGTCCCCCAGAGTGTCAGTTACAAAGCTTGGCTAGATGTGGTTCTGTCACAGCTGAGCATATTGCTGTCCTTTTGTCCCCTAGAGTGTCAGTTACAAAGCTTGGCTAGATGTGGTTCTGCCAGAACACATTGCTGTCCTCTTTTGTCCCCTAGAGTATCAGTTACAACGCTTGGCTAGATGTGGTTCCACCACAGCTGAACACATTGCTGTCCTTTTGTCCCCCAGAGTGTCAGTTACAAAGCTTGGCTAGATGTGGTTCCACCACAGCTGAACACATTGCTGTCCTTTTGTCCCCCAGAGTGTTAGTTACAAAGCTTGGCTAGATGTGGTTCTGCCTGAACACATTGCTGTCCTTTTGTCCCCCAGAGTGTCAGTTACAAAGCTTGGCTAGATGTGGTTCTGCCAGAACACATTGCTGTCCTTTTGCCCCCTAGAGTGTCAGTTACAAAGCTTGGCCAGATGTGGTTCCACCACAGCTGAACACATTGCTGTCCTTTCTCATTAAACTCTGCCAAGTCCAATACTGAGCTGGGGTGTTCCAGCAGGGGTCATATCAGGAGGTGCTGCGTAGTCTGTGGTTCAATGCCAAAGTCACACACAACGTCCCCATCCTTTAAATATCACCATTTTGCAAGAGTGACTTTAGCAATTCAACACCAGATCTTAGTCTGTTTAGACATTTCCACTCTGCATAGTTTGTATCTGCTCCAGGAGGGCAGTGCCTTACTTGCTTTTAGCTCCAGGGGAAATGCCTCGCTTGCCTTTAGCTCCAGGGGGCCAGTGCCTCACTTGCCTTTAGCTCCAGGGGGCAGTGCCTCGCTCACCTTTAACTCCAGGGAGCAGTGCCTCACTTGCCTTTAGCTCCAGGGGTCAGTGCCTCATTTGCCTTTAGCTCCAGGGCAGTGTCTCGCTCACCTTTACCTCCAGGGGGCAGTGCCTCACTTGCATTTAGCTCCAGGGGTCAGTACCTCATTTGCCTTTAGCTCCAGGGACAGTGCTTCGCTCGCCTTTAGCTCCATTGTTGTTACAGATGGGGAGGGGTTGTTAAGTTTTTCTTCCCAGCGAGTGACTCTTTCACTAATTATGCTTGATGTTCCAAGGGATGTGACGCTCTTTAGGACACTTTTCCTGGATTTAAGGTGTCTTTTTTATGGTACATGGCCGAAGAGAGGATGTCGTTGACATTCTCTTTTGCTTGTTACACTTCGTTGTATCTCGATAGTTAGAATGACATGAGGAGAGATTTCCTATGGCATCAAGATAATTTTATCTTGTTGAATTGAATCAAATGCGTTGTCAAAGTCGATAAACATCAAACACAGCGGACCTATTGGTCTTCTTTACCTCGTCTACTATTACCTGAAGAGCCACCATATGCGAGACAATTGGTATCTGTTCTGGTTGTATTTGAGATTTGGGGATCAATACCAACCTTACCCGATTAAGTATGGATTAATTATAGAGCATTGCTGAGACATGCTGATGTGATGGTAGCTGACGGTCTTGATAGAAATCCGGATTGGGGTGGGGGTGGGGCATTATCGAAAGAGTCTCCTGTGGTAGTTTTTCGCCCTTCCTCAGTGTTGTGTTGCAGATGTTTTGCACGATACCATCCAGGCAGGGCCAATTTAATATTTCTTCTATACTTACCTAGAGATAATTCTTGAACACCTCAGATGGGATCCCATCAGGTTTTCTAACTTTTTCCTTGTCTCCGAGAATTCCTGGGCCTTTCAGGTCTACTATGGGCCATCATTATCAGTACCAGTAATACTCGAAGGCATGTCTCTATCTTCCAGGTCTGCTATGGGTTATCAGTACCAGTAATACTGGTAGGGATGTCTCTATCTTCACCACTATTAAAGAGTTCAGCCTGTAAGTGTTTTGTCTCAGAGAGCTCCTGGCCTTCTTCAGCATCACTATGAGTCTTCAATATCAGTACCAGTAATACTCGTAGCTTACCTACACACCTCACACTCATCGGCCAGGCTGTGGAAAAGGACAATTGTCTAAAGCGCCAGACAGCAGAATCAAAACCAGGGTCACCAGGGTCAGATTAAGTCCTTTTGATACTCTAATTACTTAAAAGATTACGATACACTTTCACCCCACCCCCAGTAAATGTATGTATGGACCCGTAACTCGTGCTGGAGTCGTAGGGGCGTTGTCATGACATAGGGCGTGCTTTGGTCACTTTAAACCTGGCGGAGCGCATCACCTCTGAACACGGCCGATTTCTATCAGAGCAGGAAAGAGAATGAGAGAGAGAGGAAGTGATAAAGAGATATATATGAAGAATCGACCCAGTACATGACTGGTACTTTTACTAACTTCGATAAGATAAAAGATGGTAGGATTTGAACTCATATTTCACAGCCATGTAACTTATGTTTGGAATTGCAAGCTCTCTATATTCTCATCAAATTTCACAGCTATGTAACTTATGTTTGGAATTGCAAGCTCTCTATATTCTCATCAAATTTCACAGCTATGTAACTTATGTTTGTAATTGCAAGCTTTCTATATTGTCATCAAATTTCACAGCCATGTAACTTATGTTTGGAATTGAAAGCTCTCTATATTCTCATCAAATTTCACAGCTATGTAACTTATGTTTGGAATTGCAATCTCTCTATATTCTCATCAAATTTCACAGCTATGTAACTTATGTTTGTAATTGCAAGCTCTCTATATTCTCATCAAATTTCACAGCTATGTAACTTATGTTTGGAATTGCAAGCTCTCTATATTCTCATCAAATTTCACAGCTATGTAACTTATGTTTGGAATTGCAAGCTCTCTATATTCTCATCAAATTTCACAGCTATGTAACTTATGTTTGGAATTGCAAGCTCTCTATATTCTCATCAAATTTCACAGCCATGTAACTTATGTTTGGAATTGCAAAGCTCTCTATATTGTCATCAAATTTCACAGCCATGTAACTTATGTTTGGAATTGCAATCTCTCTATATTCGCATCATATTTCACAGCCATGTAACTTATGTTTGGAATTGCAATCTCTCTATATTGTCATCAAATTTCACAGCCATGTAACTTATGTTTGGAATTGCAATTTCTCTATATTGTCATCAAATTTCACAGCCATGTAACTTATGTTTGGAATTGCAAAGCTCTCTATATTGTCAAAATCTTTCTTTCGGAAAAAATGTGAACTTTGCTTTTATGTAATTTCATAAAATGTCAACAAAAGAAATGTTTTTTTTTTAACAAATTCAATTAATTTGAATAAAATAGTCTTTGATGTTCAAAGTATGTTTATTTGACTAAATACTTTCTCCAACCTTGACTGTCATCACGTGATGATAAGGCAACTTATCCTGCCCTTAGGGGTCACCGTTATAATTCATGGCTATCTCATGGTTTTTATCTAACACACACACACACACACACATACACACACATACACAGAAGCACACACACATACACACACACACATACACACACAGACACACACAGAAACACACGCACGCATACACACATACACGCACACTTACACACACACACACATACACATACAGACACAGGCACACGCGCGCACGCACACATATACGCACACTCATACACAGACACAACATACACACACACACACAGACTCACACACACACACACATGCACACAGACGCACACCCACACAGACTCACAGAAAGACAGACACACACGCACGCATACACACATACACACACATACAGACACACATACACGCACACACACACACACACACACGCAGACACAAAAACACACAGAAGCACATACAGATACACACATACACACATAGAAGCACATAAGATTTTCCCGATAGGAGTTGTCACCTCGGCGTTTGTGAGGAGGATTGAACCATGTTACATTGCGTGAGCGGCGGTGTCGTCTGCTGGTTCCGCTAATGGAAGCTGGACAGTAGGATATTTCCTCCCGGAAACCACTCCGCTTGAGGGCCTGTTTCTTAAATGAGGAAGCGTTAGTATTGAGGTGTTCTTTTATTCTTATGTGGAGTGGTCTGGTGGTGCTACCTACGTAGAAGTTGTTGCATTTGTCACACTCTAGTCTGTATACTACGTAATGCAACAACTTCTACGTAGGTAGCACCACCAGACCACTCCACATAAGAAATAAAGAACACCTCAATACTAACGCTTCCTCATTTAAGAAACACCTAGTTAAATGCAAAAACACAGATAAAAACATAACAGTTAGGATAGAAACTAAGGAAAGAAACCTCGGCAATCTTAGAATTAAGGAAGCACTTATTATAGATAAAACACATCCTCCAATCAATAATAGACTAGAGCTCAACACCCAATTTATAACCTGATAGGGCCTCTAGCCCCATATTTACACACCCCACACACACGCACGCGCACCCACACACGCTTACACCTCCACTTATTCTCTCTCACACATACACACACAAAACCAGTTCTAACACCAGATAACACCTACCCCACACTTTTACGATTAGACCTTTCTTCCCACACTCACACACACACACCCACATACATACACCTTCATGCATTCTCCCACACACATATACAGGCACGTATATAAAATTAAACAAAAAAAAAAATAAACAAAAATAATAAAAAAAAAATTAAAAAAAAAAAAAAAAAACCCTTAACAAACCCCTCTTAAAGGGAGACTACTCTTTATCCACCTAATTTTAATTCTTTGATATTAGAGTTAGAACAGATACTCTATACTATTTCCGGTCAGCATGGCTTGGCTAGAGATTTAAGACGCTGGTTTGAGACCTTTACTTCCCTCCGAAGAAGAGATATTATCTCGAAAATTAAGGACATTTAAATAAATTCAAGGTGAAAGACAAATTCTCAACAATATCTTTTACTATTGCATTCTTTTTTCTATGTCCATACCTGCATTGTTTTGGCCTTATTACACATATTCAAACGTTTATACCTCATTACACAATGCTTCAAGTGAACTATAACCTCCTCCTTATATATATATATATATAAATTACCAGTCCAGTACTAGGATCGATTCTTCCTCTATAGGAAATTCAGTTGTATTCAGACCTGGAGAGTGTTGGACTCCGCCAAGTTTGAAATAGTGCCCCAGAGACGCCGTATGACGGTACCTCTACGACTCCACAAGGAGTTATCGGACCTTCATCTTTTTATTTAAAAAATGGCGTAAACATTACAATACAATAGGAGGGAACATGATAATAGTACCACTGATGATGTCACAGATGTGCAACGAAAGAACTTTGTTAGACTATATATATATATTTATATCTGTATTTTTGACCGTTGGTCAGTCAATGATAAACATTGATTGCCAAATAAATTAACTATAGAGATATAAAAGATAGAGAAGAGAAAACGAACCAAACAGTGTGTTCTGTTATTATTTCTGGAAATAATATTACAACAATATGACTCTCCCCAAGTATAACAATATCCTTTCATATATATTTATATATATATATATAAATGTATGTATAGTGTGTGTGTTGTGTGCACACAACACACACACAAAAACAAGATGGCGTAGGACAGAACAAAGGAGAGGCACAAAAACAAAGAAAAGAATCCCCAGTCACTGAAGAGGTCACAGAATCTATGACGAAAGAACTTTGACAATATATGAACAATCATCTGGTTGTGGAACCAACCAACCAACCGGAAATTTATAAATTCCTAAATTTATAAATTTATTATAATAAATTGAAGTGAAAGCAACTGGTGCGTGTGTTTCTTATTGGCAACATGACCCTCCCAAAGTATAACAATATATATATATATATATATATATATATATATATATATATATATATATATAATTGGAAGCTTAGTAAAATCGAAGCTTTGGCTGTGGCCATGCAAAGTCGACCTACAATAAGGAAAGCACTCAATAAGGCTTAGAGTAATAACATTACGTTTAAATAGCTTGACAAATTGAAAATTGCTGTAGGCAAAACCCAACCATACAATACCAAAGTAACGAAAGAACTAATCAGTTTAAAACAACAGACCTGGACAGATCGAACGATATTCTGCAATACGTCCGATATGTTTCTATGAATTCGAAATCATCAATCCAACTTACGTAATACGTAAGCTTGTGGTATTCCATAATCGAACAGGGGACTCACTTCATCGACAGGGATTCCGTTCTTTTGCCTCAAACGGGTGTGAACTCCATGCGACCGCTACAATAGAAAGCCTTCAATATATATATGTGTGTGTGTATGTATATATATATAGAAGACAGCATATATATGTGTAGGTTTGTATATTCCCTCTGATAGTTTGTAAAAATGTTACATAGATCTATATGATATACATACCAACACACACATATATATCCTAGAAACGATCGTAAAATAATGAATTTTTTAATAGAAGGAACTGTTTCTTTGTTTTTATTCATTATTTTTATTAATTTATCTTGACTCTGTTTTCCTGTGTTTTTCATCGAAAAAATTCTGAATACATCTTCTCTTTTCATGATATATGGATTACATTGAGTTCTTCATACGGATTGGACACTACCGTATATTTTGGTAGATTTATCTACATATATATATATATATACCGCATAAGTTAATTATTTCATTTACCAGGGGTTTCTTGAAAGCAAACAAATCTGAACAAAGCAGATTTGTTTGCTTTCAAGAAACCACTGGTAAATGAAATAATTATCTTATGTTGTTTATTACATAACTATTAAGCTCTGTAACCTACATAGAGCACTCTTTTTTCCTGGACCTTTCCGACAGAATGACTTCATATATATATATATATATATATATATATATATATATATATATATATATATATATATAACAGAGGATGTCTGTCTGTTTGTCTGTCTGTCTGTGTAAATCCCTAAAACTCGAGAAGTACCCGACCGATTTTTTTCAAACTTTACACATCTGTTACTTATATTTTTTGAAGTGCAATGGGCTAAAATTTTAACTTTTTCTCCCCTAATTAGGCGAAAAACCGCATTTAAAAGGCATTTTTAGGCTTTTTTTAGGCGTAACTTAAAGATACTCCGGCCGATTTCCTCGACATTTGGAGCACACATTAATTAGTCCCCTCGCATTGCAGTGGACAAAGAAAATTCCGATTCCATTAATCGTTTCTAGGAAATTTACGAATTAGCATTGGGCATTACATGCCATTTTCATTTTCTATATAAATGCCACTTAAACATCGTAAGTAGCGTACAATATTTCGTTAAAAATTTGGTTTATTTAACAGAGGACACAACACTTACTTACTTTTAAGCAGGACCATTTTCGGGGGATTGAGGAAATGAGGAGGACCTTAAAATTTTTGTCGGCGCCCTGTTGACGCTTCGTGCTTTCATCACGCGCAAATCCGGGCTCTCTGTACGTTGTCGTGTTATTGACACCGTAAAACTCACGTCGGTGCTACTTCTACTAAGACCCCTTTTGTTGCACCTACACCGCGGTATGAACTCCCTGCGCAAGTACGCCGAACAGCGGTTGTGCTAATTGCACTGCGACTCCCTTCTGCTGCAGCTGCGTTACTACGTCATCTCAATATCCCTACTTAAACCTACATCCCTACTTGGTTTTCACACAATTGACTACGTCGCTCATTCAGACTATGGTATTGCAAGGGTGCCGACTAATCTCCTATAAAGCTATGGTATTGCAAGGGTGCTGATTAATCTCCTAGTCAACAATGGTTGAACCGGATCTCGAATAATCTCAGCCCCTCACACACACACTTATTAAATTTTGCTAATCTATCTCCAGCAAAATTTTATTTTAAGTAGTTGCATTCCTGCGACAATTAATTTTATTTATATAATAAAATACATTATACATGATAAAACTAAGTACATTTCTAGAAATCCAATACGCTATAAAATAAATAGGATTGATTGGGTTTCCAATATGTAAATTAAACGACTAATTCTGGGTTTTTTAGATATTAACGGAGACAACCAAAAAAATTACCAATTCCCACTACCCCACTTATGCCCCCCCCCCCCCCTTCGCCCCTATCATTTGGGACCCGAGAGTAGTTCATAGGATTTAAGTCTGGAGAACTTTGTGGAGGTCACAAGTTTGGTGTTACATGAACGTAAAGATTGTCTGGCCCCAATTCTTGGGTTATGTGGGTCTTGTTGGGACATGTATGGCCTTCCACTGCGTATGTCACCCATCCAGGACTTAAAAACTGTCTTTAGCACCTCAATATATCCATCAGCATTAATTATAAGTCTCTGTGGTGATATGGTATGTCCTTCGTTACTCACCACTCCTGAAATCATCACAGTTGCTCTAAACTTAGTGTGTATAGCTCTGGGGACATTAGAACGATCTGTCCTTTCTTCTGTAAGAGCTTTGGCCCTGGTCGAAGTTTTTTCTCGTCAGAAAACCAAAGTATGTACTGTTCGTGAGGGTTTTAAACCATGTTAAGGAACTGCTTCGCACGGGTCAAAGGATTTTCCTGTCTTTTCAAGCATGAATTAGTCTCACCTCAGTACATACGACTTGTATCGAGTGACCTCTGACACCACAGTTCTGAAGTTCTTTGGTGGTCGATGGATCTGATTGATTTTCTAGAATCATCATCGATAATGTTTTGCACCTTTTGGATGAATTACGGTGTTATAGTGTTCGAACGTTTAAAATGTTGTTTTTCTCTTGGATACAGTTGAAATATTTCCCCAAGAAGCTTCTAATTTCAGCCGAACTTTCTGTACAGTAAATCTTGCAATATTTAGAAAATTAATAAAATATAGTTTGCTTGAAGCATTATATATGATATATAATGTGGATTGTGGTTAGGCTAGGGTTAGGGTTAGGGTTACATTGTATATAATATATAGTGTGGATAGAGATATAAGGTTAAACAATGCAAAAGGTGACGAAAACGTTACCTAGTGATCTTTGTTTTATATTTTTTGTTGTTGCTGTTTCTAAATTGACAATTTCTGAACCACAGTGTCCCACATATACTCAACAACGGTTGAGTGTCGTTTCATTTCATATCTCAAGGGGGATCTGAGAGAAATAAAATACTTTTAATTACTTTGGAGAGATTAAATATACTGATAATTAAGTCTCCTCAAATATCCTTTGCATGCAGTATGTATATATATATATATATATATATATATATTTATACATACTGCGTGCGAAGAACGTGCTCTACTTACTACGGATATAACCTCCTGGCGTTTTACCACACTATATATACGGTCCGATTTGACGAAAGTGATTGACTGTCTATATATATATATATATATATATATATATATATATATATATATATATATATATAGGAAAAAGTATGACCCCGACGGCAGAGCTCAAGCCGTTTCGACGGCTATTTCTGGATATATCGACAGTCGATCACTTTCGTCAAATCGGACCGAGGAAACGATGTTTCCGTTGGTCTTTCCAATTGCTAATACTATCTATCGGTCGCCATCCCAGGTAGAAGGAGCAACGTGAAATAAAGTGTCTTGCCCAAGGACTTAACGCATCGCCCGGTCCAGGAATCGAACTCACAACATCACGATTGCGAATCCAATTCTCTAACTACTCAACAAGAAAAGCTCAAGGAACATTAAGCCCAGAGCATAATTTATATAAATGTAATCGATAAACAACAAAATCCTTTCCATATATCTAGTTGAGAAAGAACTAGTGTTATGTAAATATTTATAGAATGACAAATAATAAAAGTAATCACTCATAGAAAGAATGAAGCCTACATTGTCCAAAGTTCACTTCTAAGTTGTTAAGATCTTACTATATATATCTCACTCAGTACATTAACTAGTTACCTGCCGAAGACGATTGAATAAAACTGTCTGACTTTAAACTAACGTCTCTCAGAAGTCAGAGCAGTTTCCCAACTAAATATAAGAAAAAGGAGGTTTTTGTATTATATTTGTTTTGCAAGGTTTTTGATATGAAATCGTGTGTCGAAACAAATATCGTTATACTTGGGGAGGGTGATATCGTTGTAATAATATTGCCAGAAATAATAACAGAACACACTCACTGTTTGGTTGGTTTTCTCTTCTGTATCTTTTATATCTCCATAGTTAATTTATTTGACAATCAATGTTTATCATTGATTGACCAACGGTTAAAGATACAGATATAAATATATATATATATAGACTATATATACACA
>OZ024761.1:4696969-4709469 GCA_964016885.1 Eledone cirrhosa | reverse complement strand
AAAAAAAATTTCATACCGGCTTGACCAAGAAAGCGCGAGAAAAGAATTACACACAGGTCAAACGGGAAGAAAGAGGAGGAGGAGGAGGAGGAGGAGGAGGAGGAGGAGGGGAGGTAGTGACAGAGAATGAGTGAGTGAAAGTTGAGGAGGAGGCTATGTATATATGTATATATATATATATATATATGTATATATGTATATGTATATATATATATATATGTATGTATATGTGTATATGTATATTTATATATATGTATATACATATGTATATGTATATATATATATATATATATGTATATATATATGTATTTGTATATATATGTATAGATATATGTATATATATATAAACATGTATATATATATATGTATATATGTATATGTGCTACTGGTATCATGTATCCCAGTACAACCTGTCCCATGGTTAGGTCGTTGTTGACTAAACTGGCAACCCCACCAAGGTTTCTTGGTGAGGAGGGTGACTTTGGACATCCTGCAGGACTAAAAACAAAACCTGTCAAAGGGCAAAGGAGCTCTTAAGTGTCAATGGCCATCCAAAATCTCTGATATAACACCTGCATAAAAACTCTGATATAACACCTGCAACGCTGATGATATCCAATGATGTTGACTTGTTCTTCTTGGTTAATATCATCTTGGTTAAGAGAGTGGGACTGGCTTTGTGCAGTGCCTTGCTCACTATAAAAGCTTCACGGCACAGGCATTGCTTTATATCTGGAGATCTCTCTGCACTTGTCGTCACATGGTACCATGGGCCCAGCACTATGTCAATAATTGTCACAAGTGTACTGTTTGTACCAGAGTTTTCAAGTCGCTGGCTGGACTAAAAAGTCACACTTGTTCAGCACATCGGTAGGGGTTCTCCTACATGGATATAAAGTAGTGGCCATACTCGAAAACGAGTTGGCAGCCACCATATATGTGAGTATGTATGTATGCATGTGTGTGTGTATGTATGTGTGTATGTATGTATGCATGTATATTTATGTATGTATGTGTATGTATGTAATGTATATGTGTTTATGTGTGTACATATAGTTATATATATGTGTGTGTGTGTGTATACATATAGTTATATATGTGTGTGTGTGTATGTACATATAGTAGTGTTAAAGACCAGTTTGTTTGCCATGCTGATTTTAATGATATTATATGAAGAGTCACATAAACAACTAAAATTCTTTTAATATTTTCAAAAGAAACAAAGATAGTACTTTTCCTTTTGTCTATTTAGGTGAGCTAGGTGTGAATAACTTACCTGTGGATATTCTAAGTGTGCATGGACGCAGCCAGCTCAAATGGGTTGGCCTTATCACACTATACTGTGTGGCGTTGAATCTCCCTGAGAACTAGTTTGTTGCTACCTGAAACTGATTCTACAATACAAAACTTTTAAAGTATTTAGATTTATCTAAAATCCTTCCATCATAATTCTATGAAAAGACCTGTATTATGTTATGTTCCAAACACCTGCTTAATAATGAGAAAGACAGTTGTTGTTTTTTGTATTTAAATTGTGTATACCTGTTCCAGCCATCCGGCTGAGGCCTTGCTGGGGCACCGCCCTTGTAAAAATGTCTTCAATTTAGGATATCGAAGATTGAAACTCTACCTAAATTCTATACATATTCAATGGATGCATAGATACACCACACACCGACGTGTATGCATAAATTTTCAATTTTATTTCGTGCACTAAATGGACTAATATGTAAATTTGGTATTGTGCTGTGTATTTTGATTTTTGAATATGAGGATCTCATACATAAACATTGGAACTTTTAAAGATTTTTTAAAATATTCTCCTATTCTGTTTTTCTAATGAATGATAAATGAGTAATGAAATTTTAACCTGTGTGAAATATTGATGATGTATAAATAAACTGTGATGACACCGACCTTGAATCAACACCTGGGGTTTAGTTATAAAACGATAAAATTTCAGAATTTAAAATTTTGAAATTTTGCAATTGGAGGTCTTTAGGCCGGCAGAAACATATGTCAGTTTGACAATGTCTTGAATATTCGGTGTTTTTGAAATTAATTGTTTCTACTTTAGGCACAAGGCCAGCAATGACCCAGTGCATTACTGGTACTTTATTTTATCGACCCCGTAAGGATGAAAGGCAAAGTCAACCGCGGCTGGATTTGAACTCAGATCGTAAAAGGACGTAACTCTATGCTGGAAAGCATGGCGTCCGACCCTCTACCGATACTGCCAATCCACCGCCATATTGAGTAAAACTGGAGCAACGTGAAATAAAGTGTCTTGCTCAAGGAAACAACACATCACCCGGTCCGAGAATAGAACTCACAACCTTTCGATTGCAATCCCAATGCTTTAACCACTAAGCCATGCTATATATATATATATATATATATATATATATATATATATTATTACCCACTCTACTACCTCAAGTATTGAGTACTTTGGTGCGTTATGGTCCACCTGGTTCCTTACCACTTTTCCTTCGTTATATATATATATATATATATATATATAGGAAAAGAGTCAGGACCCCGACGGCTGAGCTCCAGCCGTTACGACAGCTAGATGAGAAGTAGTTCTGATGATCTAGCTGTCGTAACGTATGGTTGTGACTGAACTAGGGATACGTATGGTTATGACTGAACTAGGGATACGTATGGTTGTGACTGAACTAGGGATACGTATGGTTGTGACTGAACTAGGGATACGTATGGTTGTGACTGAACTAGGGATACGTATGGTTGTGACTGAACTAGGGATACGTATGGTTGTGACTGAACTAGGGATACGTATGGTTGTGACTGAACTAGGGATACGTATGGTTATGACTGAACTAGGGATACGTATGGTTATGACTGAACTAGGGATACGTATGGTTGTGACTGAACTAGGGATACGTATGGTTATGACTGAACTAGGGATACGTATGGTTATGACTGAACTAGGGATACGTATGGTTGTGACTGAACTAGGGATACGTATGGTTATGACTGAACTAGGGATACGTATGGTTGTGACTGAACTAGGGATACGTATGGTTGTGACTGAACTAGGGATACGTATGGTTGTGACTGAACTAGGGATACGTATGGTTATGACTGAACTAGGGATACGTATGGTTATGACTGAACTAGGGATACGTATGGTTGTGACTGAACTAGGGATACGTATGGTTATGACTGAACTAGGGATACGTATGGTTATGACTGAACTAGGGATACGTATGGTTGTGACTGAACTAGGGATACGTATGGTTGTGACTGAACTAGGGATACGTATGGTTGTGACTGAACTAGGGATACGTATGGTTGTGACTGAACTAGGGATACGTATGGTTGTGACTGAACTACAGCCTCACATTATCGAAGCCAAAATCCTCACTGGATGTTGTAGTGAGACATCGTATTTATACCTAGAGTATCGATAATACCAACAGATGTTCTAGAATACCTATAATACCAACAGATGTGCTAGAGTATCGATAATACCAACAGATGTCCTAGAGTACCGATAATACCAACAGATGTCCTAGAGTAATGATAATATCAACAGATGTCCTAGAATACCGATAATACCAACAGATGTCCTAGAGTACCGATAATACCAACAGATGTCCTAGAGTAATGATAATATCAACAGATGTCCTAGAATACCGATAATACCAACAGATGTCCTAGAGTACCGATAATACCAACAGATGTCCGAGAGTAATGATAATACCAACAGATGTCCTAGAATACAGATAATACCAACAGATGTCCTAGAGTAATGATAATATCAACAGATGTCCTAGAATACCGATAATACCAACAGATGTCCTAGAGTACCGATAATACCAACAGATGTCCTAGAGTAATGATAATATCAACAGATGTCCTAGAATACCGATAATACCAACAGATGTCCTAGAATACAGATAATACCAACAGATGTCCTAGAGTAATGATAATATCAACAGATGTCCTAGAATACCGATAATACCAACAGATGTCCTAGAGTACCGATAATACCAACAGATGTCCTAGAGTACCGATAATACCAACAGATGTCCTAGAGTAATGATAATATCAACAGATGTCCTAGAATACCGATAATACCAACAGATGTCCTAGAATACAGATAATACCAACAGATGTCCTAGAGTAATGATAATATCAACAGATGTCCTAGAATACCGATAATACCAACAGATGTCCTAGAGTACCGATAATACCAACAGATGTCCTAGAGTACCGATAATACCAACAGATGTCCTAGAGTAATGATAATATCAACAGATGTCCTAGAATACCGATAATACCAACAGATGTCCTAGAATACAGATAATACCAACAGATGTCCTAGAGTAATGATAATATCAACAGATGTCCTAGAATACCGATAATACCAACAGATGTCCTAGAGTACCGATAATACCAACAGATGTCCTAGAGTACCGATAATACCAACAGATGTCCTAGAGTACCGATAATACCAACAGATGTCCTAGAGTACCGATAATACCAACAGATGTCCTAGAATACCGATAATACCAACAGATGTCTTAGAGAACCGATAATACCAACAGATGTCCTAGAATACCGATAATACCAACAGATGTCCTAGAATACAGATAATACCAACAGATGTCCTAGAGTACCTATAATACCAACAGATGTCCTAGAGTACCGATAATACCAACAGATGTCCTAGAGTACCGATAATACCAACAGATGTCCTAGAATACCGATAATACCAACAGATGTCTTAGAGAACCGATAATACCAACAGATGTCCTAGAATACCGATAATACCAACAGATGTCCTAGAATACAGATAATACCAACAGATGTCCTAGAGTACCTATAATACCAACAGATGTCCTAGAGTACCGATAATACCAACAGATGTCCTAGAATACCGATAATACCAACAGATGTCCTAGAGTACCGATAATACCAACAGATGTCCTAGAGTAATGATAATATCAACAGATGTCCTAGAATACCGATAATACCAACAGATGTCCTAGAATACAGATAATACCAACAGATGTCCTAGAGTAATGATAATATCAACAGATGTCCTAGAATACCGATAATACCAACAGATGTCCTAGAGTACCGATAATACCAACAGATGTCCTAGAGTACCGATAATACCAACAGATGTCCTAGAGTACCGATAATACCAACAGATGTCCTAGAGTACCGATAATACCAACAGATGTCCTAGAGTACCGATAATACCAACAGATGTCCTAGAATACCGATAATACCAACAGATGTCTTAGAGAACCGATAATACCAACAGATGTCCTAGAATACCGATAATACCAACAGATGTCCTAGAATACAGATAATACCAACAGATGTCCTAGAGTACCTATAATACCAACAGATGTCCTAGAGTACCGATAATACCAACAGATGTCCTAGAGTACCGATAATACCAACAGATGTCCTAGAATACCGATAATACCAACAGATGTCTTAGAGAACCGATAATACCAACAGATGTCCTAGAATACCGATAATACCAACAGATGTCCTAGAATACAGATAATACCAACAGATGTCCTAGAGTACCTATAATACCAACAGATGTCCTAGAGTACCGATAATACCAACAGATGTCCTAGAATACCGATAATACCAACAGATGTCCTAGAGTACCGATAATACCAACAGATGTCCTAGAGTAATGATAATATCAACAGATGTCCTAGAATACCGATAATACCAACAGATGTCCTACAATACAGATAATACCAACAGATGTCCTAGAGTAATGATAATATCAACAGATGTCCTAGAATACCGATAATACCAACAGATGTCCTAGAGTACCGATAATACCAACAGATGTCCTAGAGTACCGATAATACCAACAGATGTCCTAGAGTACCGATAATACCAACAGATGTCCTAGAGTACCGATAATACCAACAGATGTCCTAGAATACCGATAATACCAACAGATGTCTTAGAGAACCGATAATACCAACAGATGTCCTAGAATACCGATAATACCAACAGATGTCCTAGAATACAGATAATACCAACAGATGTCCTAGAGTACCTATAATACCAACAGATGTCCTAGAGTACCGATAATACCAACAGATGTCCTAGAGTACCGATAATACCAACAGATGTCCTAGAATACCGATAATACCAACAGATGTCTTAGAGAACCGATAATACCAACAGATGTCCTAGAATACCGATAATACCAACAGATGTCCTAGAATACAGATAATACCAACAGATGTCCTAGAGTACCTATAATACCAACAGATGTCCTAGAGTACCGATAATACCAACAGATGTCCTAGAATACCGATAATACCAACAGATGTCCTAGAGTACCGATAATACCAACAGATGTCCTAGAGTACCGATAATACCAACAGATGTCCTAGAGTAATGATAATATCAACAGATGTCCTAGAATACAGATAATACCAACAGATGTCCTAGAATACCGATAATACCAACAGATGTCCTAGAATACAGATAATACCAACAGAAATCCTAAAGTACCGATAATACCAACAGATATCCTAGAATACAGATAATACCAACAGATGTCCTAGAGTACCGATAATACCAACAGATGTCCTAGAATACCAATAATACCAACAGATGTTCTAGAGTACTGATAATACCAACAGATGTCCTAGAGTACCTATAATACCAACAGATGTCCTAGAGTACCTATAATACCAACATATGTCATAGAATACCTATAATACCAACAGATGTCCTAGAATACCTATAATACCAACAGATGTCCTAGAGTACCGATAATACCAACAGATGTCCTAGAGTACCTATAATACCAACAGATGTCCTAGAGTACCGATAATACCAACAGATGTCCTAGAATACCGATAATACCAACAGATGTCCTAGAGTACCGATAATACCAACAGATGTCCTAGAGTACCGATAATACCAACAGATGTCCTAGAGTACCGATAATACCAACAGATGTCCCCTTCCATTTCAAATGATGCCATTCCCAGTGAGAGTCAGTTACATAATGACCATTAACAAGTCCCAAGATCAAACCCTGCAGGTTGTCAGTCTCCATCTAGAAGAGAGATGTTTCTTACATGGTCCATTGTATGTAAATTATTCCAGACTAGGAAAGCCCAACAAACTCTGCATATATGCTCCAAAGAAAAAAGTTACCAACATTTTATATACTGAAGTTCTGTAAATGTTTTATAATTTCCATAGACTTCATTTTTCTGTTATTTTCTTTATTACTTTCTCTATTTAGATATTCTAAATAGATTTTAAAAATTATGTTATGCCATATTTAAATACCATTTAACATCTTTTAATGAAACTAGAGACTACGACAGATGGCAATAGGTGTCTTGTGAAGCACAGACGAGAGCGAAGGCTGGGAGGGTGCTATCATATATATATAATGGTGACACAGCTAAAGTCAACACTTTCTAAGGTCAACATTGCTTGTTCAGGATTTGTTACAGATTCGTGTGGCTGGTCGTAGCCTACAAATGCACCAAACTCTATAATCTGACAAGCGATTGCAGTACTCTTAGCTGAGTTTGTAACCATCATATATGTATGTATGTATGTTCTTCTGGTTTTATAATTTTACAAAGTTTTACCGAGAGAGAGTCGGTTTCTAACATAGACACAAGACTCTCTCATTGGAATTTACACAACATCAACTAGGTAGATATGTATGTATGCATGCATGTGTAGATATGGATGTTATTGTATGTGTGGATGTGTATGTTTTGAGTTGTATGTGTGCATGTGTATATGCTTTGTATCTGTACATGTGTATATGCAGTTATTAGATGCAAAATTTTTGGAATGTTTTACATATTTTTACTGTTGGATTAATGGATTGTACTTGTAATTTCGTAACTAGTTGTGTTCTTTCCGTTCCTGTGAAGCTTAGCTTCTCAAGATTTGTATTGAGGCAGTTACTAACGTATCCCAGTGCCCTAATAATCACAGGCATAAATCTGAAGGTGTAATCAGGGTGGAGTATCTGCAGATTTCTCATAAGTTCTGCATAAATATTCTCCTTTTCACTAATCTTTGATATTATATTGGCATCTGTTGGGCAGCTAATTTCCACTACTGTGCATGCTTTCTTCTCCCTGTCCCATATCATAATATCTGGTCTGTTATGCCTGCATTTTATTGGGGTTTTCACTGGAACATTCCACCAGTACTCTTTCATATTATGTACATGGATGTCTTCCACATTATTGTAGCTTTTAATGTGTTTATTATCGGGGTTATCTTTTTTACGAACTGCATTGTACAGTGTTTTGGCCACTACATCATGCCTCATAGGTAGATAGTACCGCGATGACAATCTTTGGGCAGCTGCTGATGTCATGGGTGATATCCTCGATGTTAGTTCTGCAGAGTTTGCACTTGTTATCACATCTAGGTGTTTTTCCTGCATCCCTATCTCTTTTGTGAATCAGGTATTTCGTGCTAATCTCCTGTTCTTCGATTGCAAAAGCATATCCTTCAAAGTGGGAGTCAATATAGCGGTTGTTGGTCCAAGATAGACTACCTTCCTTATCTATATTACTCTCACTCTGGAGCTTCCTGGCAACATATCCATGCATGATTTTTTGCTGATAGGCATGCAGTTTTTCATCCATGGATTCACTGCGATACTGCTGAGCGACATCCCTGGGTGTGAGTTTTTGATTATCACACAGGGAATATCTCTCAAGGAGTTCCTTCCCAACTCTCATGATCTTATCTGTTTCATGCAGATAGACTTGCTCGAGAAGCGGGCTCCTACGCTTCGAGGTTCGTAGATGTTGTCGGAGAGATATGATGCGACATTCAAATGTTGTCTGGACTGATGTTAGGCCTCTGCCTCCCTGCTTACGTTTCAAGTAAAGGCGGTTTATGTCACTGTTGATGTGGAAGTTTCCGGTGTTGTTCAGTATTTTTAGAGTTCCAAAATCAACTGCTCAGATTTCGTCTATCGTCCAATTGAGTATCCCAAACGTTGGTGTTAGGACAGGCACAGCAAACACATTGTGAGCCACTGTTTTGTTTTGCGCAGAGAGTTCCGATGACCAGATCTTTCTTAATCGGGTGTAGTATTCCCTGGTTACGCGTTCTTTATTACAGATACCATTATAGGATATGTTCTCATCTATCCCCAGGTATCTGTAGCAGTCCTCATCAGATATCGGTGAAACAGTTAGACCATTGATGACAATGTTGCTAGACTGGGTTGTTGTTTTTCTCCGCTTTACAGTCATGTATGAGCATTTATCTTGGCCAAACTCCATTCCTATATCCTTTGAGAACGTTGTAACCAGGTCAAGATTTTTCTTCATCCCATCCATGTTCTTGCCATAGAGTTTCAGATCGTCCACAAAGAAGTTATGGGTTAGTTTCGTATTTCTGTCCTCCTCTGAGCCAATGATGTATCCCTCACATTTCTTAAGCAGAAAGGACAAGGGGTTTAATGACAAGATGAACAATATCACAGAGAGACTGTCCCCCTGAAATATACCCCTGCAATATTTTATTTTATCAGTGAAAATAGAGTCCTCCCTCTCTGTCTTTAACCTTAGGATAGTAGCCCAAGAAGAAGACAGCCTATATTGGAGATCAGCTTATATTGGAGAGTTCTGGTTCTACTGTTACCAAACATCATCTCTATTTTATTTTTCACTCTTTGTTGGTGAGGAGTGAGGTTTTTTGTGTTTGTTTGCATGTAAGGAGCATTGTCACATGTCCTATGTTTTTTCGTAGGTCAGCACTCTTTTTTTCTATTTTAGTTATATATGATGGTATTTTTGGTGGTGTTTTGTTCTTGTTAATATCTCTGCTATCACCAAGATAATGCTTCACTGTCATTGCTAAGGCATATAAACAGGCGTTGATTTGCCAAAATGTTGGGGTTTTTATCCGTCGTAAATATTCATCCCCTATTTCGTCAATAACACGTAGTATTTCATTATTTGGTTTTTTATTCACCATTGTCATTTTAACACGTTCAGCAAGAGAGATATTTATACATGAGTTAATTTCTCTCTGGAAGATTTCGTTGAGGGAAATTTTCAATTGTTTATACTTTTGATTATCATTATCGATAGTATTTTCCACAACAGTCGAGGTAGACTCGGGTGGTATACGTGGTGTCACATTTATTCGATTATTATTATTATTTCTTCGATTATTATTATTATCGATAGTGTTTTCCCCAGCATTCGATGTAGACTTAGATGGTACAGGTGGTGTCAAGTTTCTTACAGGCATAGTTGTTTCAAGGCGCTGTTCGACCTGGCTGCTAGGAAGTCTAGTAGCATGGCGATCTGTAGCACGTGTTGTTGATTCCATGTTTGTTGTGGGGGACTTACAATTAATAATATTTATGTTATTTTTACGTTCAACAAACGTCGCTTGTTGGCGTAATTGTTTCGCTGTGAAATAATTTAGCTCTGGGTGCATTTCGTCCCAGTGTAGCTTCATTCTATTCATATAGCCAATGGAGGGATTGTTTTTTGCCATTTTATAACAATTAAATAAATCATTATTAAGTTCGCAACTCCAAGAGAAATGTGATTTATAATTTCGGTTTCTTCTGTAGCTACAACTGAATAAAGTTTGATTACCTTCTTTGTTATTTGTCTTCGATACTTCCTTAATTTTCTTGTTGATGTTGTGTTCAGCCATGCTGTTTGTAGCAAATCCTTGTAAAAGGAATTATGTATTTAGTCGGATATCTCTACGAATTCGAATAAAAGGTGTCTTCAGAAGGGATAGTTAGAAGAATAACCAGTTATTCAACCTGGCTGTAGTTGTGGCATTACTGTCGGAGATAGTATTCATCTTAAATTTAATAAATAGTCTCCCACGCCAAAATATGCGACTCATCGCGTTGACTGATGGAATGTATGTATATATGTATGTACGTATGTTCTTCTGGTTTGTTAATTTCATAAAGTTTTACCAATAGAGAGAGAGAGTCGGTTTCTAGCATAGACACAAGACTCTCTCATTGGAATTTACACAACATCAACTAGGTAGATTTGTATCTGTACGTGTACTGTCGGAGATAGTATTCATCTTAAATTTAATAAATAGTCTCCCACGCCAAAATATGCGACTGATCGCGTTGACTGTATAGTATATGTATGTATGTATGTATGTATGTATGTATGTATGTATGTATGTATGTATGTATGTATGTATGTTCTGGTTTTATAATGTTATAAAGGTTTGCTAATAGAGAAAGAATCGGTTTCTAACATAGTTACAAGACTCTCATTGGAATTTACACAACATCAACTAGGTATGCATGTCTGTATGCATGCGTATGTGTGCAGGTATGGTTGTTATTGTATGTGTGGAGGTGTATGTTTTTAGTTATATGTGTACATGTGCATATGCTTTGTATCTGTACATGTGAACTATGTATGTATGTATTTCTCTTTCTCTTAATTTCGAGTACATTTTTGACCGGCCACCTTCCTGGTGGCAAGGTTGTAAAAGAAAAGAAATTGTCATCCCTTGAATCGCAAGAACGTTTTACAAATTTTGAAGGTACCAGCTATCGCAGCCATTTGTAGTCTAGGAATTAGGTAGCTGCGATCTTTGTCCACGAATCTAAGTTCAGTTATATTTTGATCCAAGCGAGTTGGTATATAACCTGTAGCTCGAATAATGATGGGTATGAAGCTGAAGGTGTATCTTGGATACTGGATCTGCAAACTCCTCATCAATCGTCCGTAGATGTCCTCCTTCTCGTGTATGTTTCTTACAGTGTTGACATCAAGTGGGCAGCTGATCTCCACAACAGAACACGTTTTCAATGTGTGGTCCCAAACAACAATATCAGGCCGGTTGTGCTTTAATTTGGTGGCTGTTTTTATTTTCAGGTTCCATCGGTATTCTTTAGTGCCATCTGTCTCAATATATTCCTCCTCATTTGTTTTTAATTTTGTTTTCCTAATTGCGCTCTAGATGGTTCTAGCTATCACATTGTGTCTCATAGGGAGGTAGTAGCGAAACGACATACTTTCACAGTTGGCAACAATGTGGCTAACATCTTCAATCTTTGTTTTACATAGCTTACATTTATTGTCAACTGATGGCCCTCCTCTTTTGAATGTTTGTATGTATGTATGTGAATGACACTGAAGTCCTTAAATGCAGTCAGTCTACCAGTATAGAGTCTCTCAGATTTCAACATCGATTAAGATGTAGTGGTCATGTAGTGAAAATAGATGATGATCAAGCGTAACAATAGACAAACTATCTGGTTCTCTCCTCCCTTCTCACTCAACGTTAAAACCAATGTAGGCAAAAAATTGCTAGCCCTCTTAGATAGACACTTTCCCATAGGTCATAAATACCGCTCCATCTTTAACCGACACAAAGTAAAACTAGGATACTCCTGCGCTAAGAACATGAAGGCCCACATCACCAACAGCCCTAAGAGCAACACCCCACCAGGGTGCTCCTGCCGTAAG
>OZ024761.1:4679469-4691969 GCA_964016885.1 Eledone cirrhosa | reverse complement strand
TATCGTTGGTTGATCAGCCCTATGATCGATCTCACATATATATTAAATACACACACACATACACGCATGTAAACCTATCTAAAAATACACAAATACACACCCATATATATATATATATGTATTTATATATGTGTGTACGTTGGAATTTACATACAAGAGAGAAAATCTACTGAAGCCAGAAATAGAGGAAAATTATTTATTGAAGAGTTTCTACTCCAAGTTTCGCGATTATCTTCATCGATTTACCAACTCATTGAATAGCCTACCTCTAGCAAGAGACCTGCTATTCCACGATGGAAGATAAGAAACAGGTAAGTACTGAAGCTCCTCGGGGAAGCTATTTTCTCTTTCATTTCTTCATTTTCTATCTTTGTTGTTGTTTTATGTGATCGACAAGATCCTAGACCTCATTCGCTTTCTAGGTGGGAGGGGGGGGGGGGGGGACCTCGTCAAATCGGACCGAGGAAACAATGTTTCCATTGATCTTTCAATTGCTGATACTATCTGTCAGTCTCAACTCCTGACAGATAGAGCAACGGGATATAAAGTTTCTTGTTTAAGGACATAATCCATCGCCCGATCCGAGAATCGAACTCGCTTCCTCACGATTGCGAATCCAATTCTTCAACCACTAAGCCACGCACCTTCTGTTTTATGTGTTATATAAATAATTGTTTCTTCTATTGGCACAAGGCCAGCAATTATCTCAGTGCATTACAGGTACTTTATTTTATCGACCCTGTAAGGATGAAAGGCAAAGTTAACCTCGGCGGGATTTGAACCGAGAATGGAATGGGTCGTAACTCTATGCGTCAAAGCATGGTGTCCGTCCCTCTACCGATACTGCCAATTCACCGCCCTGTGTGTTATATAAATAATGTTATATAAAAAAACACATTAAAAAATGTAGAAGCATCAACAAACATATTACTGTCAGTATTGAAGCTGGAGACAGAAAGTGGGCAATTTAAGAATTAAGGAAGCCCTGCTCATACATAGATTCAACCCACAAATGAATAAGATTAGAACTCAGCACACTGTACTTGACATATAAAGACACACCAACAGGCTCACAAAGTAAACATTTCATACAAAAGAAAATTGATTTCATGAAATACTATATTGGCAATTGACGTCATTCAATAACCATTTTAAAAAAACGCTTGAAAACGACTTAGATAAAATGTAAATCAAAAATCAAAATTTTATCCCAAAGAAAGGAAACAGGAACATTATCTACTGAAAGTTCCTTAAACCCTGATGAAGGGACTTTTTCGATCACTACATTAAACATGTAATCACTGACTTTACTACTTTAGTAATATGTTTTCTGTTATCATCCATACGCTATGACTCAATCGACTTTCTAAGAGACAAGGATAAGCATCTCATCTTCCACCTCGGAACTTCGCAAGGAATATTTTCTACCCCTCCATTGCCTGTGATTTTCCATCTCCCTCTCTTTCTTTCTTATCAACTTCACCTGATTATCTTCCACATATGCTTCACATAATAATCCAGATGTTAATTGTATGTCTATATCGTGACGAATATACGGGTGTGGATGGCTGCTTGTACTAGCGAATATATATGTGTGTGTGTGTGTTTGTGTGTCTCTGTGTGTTTGTGTGTCTCTGTGTTTGTGTGTCTGTATATCTGTGTGTGTTTGTGAGTCTGTGTGTGTGTGTGTGTGTATGTATGTCTGTGTGTTTGTGTGTGTGTGTATCTGTGTCTGTTTGTGTGTCTGTGTTTGTGTGTGTGTGTGCGTGTATGTCTGTGTGTGTATGTGTGTGTGTGTGTGTGTGTGTGTGTGTGTGTGTGTGTGTGTGTGTGTGTGTGTGTGTGCATCTATGCAAATGTCGGTGGGTGCGTTGTACTTTGGTGTGACTGTATGGAAATGTTCGTTGACAATCTAATTTACATTGTTGCGGATGGCTAAACATTTCCTCCTTTATTCTGTCTTTTTCCATTCAAAATTAAGTGTGTTCTATACAACTGTATAGAAAGTATTGTGTTAGTTTCTCGGTGAATGAGTATCTAAGCAGCCTGTATCATGGGATGTTCCCCACTAACCCTTCTTTACTGCCTCTTTCCACCTCTTCTTTTTTTTATTTCAACTCTTGACCTTTTCATCTAAACTTATTTGAAGCACCGGCTTCTTCATATATTCATGTTCCGGGCTTATCACGTTGACGAGGTTAGAGCGTTGGTTCGATTCCCCGAGCCAGGTGGGGGAGCGAACGCACGTTGTGTTCTTGAACAAAACACTTCATTTCACTTGGCTTCATTCATTCAACAGCAGGTTAACCAGTGAAACCCAGATAAGCTCCGGCTTAATGAGTTTCTGGTCTAATGAATCTCTGGGCTAATTAGTCTCTTTACTTTCTCCAGCCGCAACCTGGTGCAGTCTGCGATTAACCCGGGTTCTGCTGCACGTCGGGCTGAGGAGGCCAAACTCTTCAAATACCGGTCGCTCTCCGACAGGTTTGTGGTTGTACCCTTGGCAGTGGAGACTTCTGGTGTCCTCGGCCCTAAGGCTACCTCCCTACTCACCACCATAAGCGCTGAGCTGGCCAGCCGCAGGTGGAGCCCCGCGAGCTAGAATGGCTTATCCAGTGCGTCTCGCTTGCCGTCCTCCGGGGAAACGCCTTCTCCATTCTGTCCGCCGGGGCTGTGGGGAGGTCACCAATATGATTGACTGACTTGCCTTAATGTTTGGGAGAGCATGAACTTTTCATCACTTTTCGGTCAGATGAAATAAGGAACATTAAGTTGACATTAGTCTCTGGTCTAATAAATTTCTAGTCTAATGAGTTTCTGGTCTAATGAATCTCTGGTCTGCTGAGTCTCTGGTCTACTGAGTCTCTGGTCTAATGAGTCAGTGGTCTAATGAGCCTCTAGTCTAATGAATATCTGGTCTAATGAGTTTCTGGTCTAATGAATCTCTGGTCTAATTAGTCTCTGGTCTACACAGTCTCTGGTCTAATGAGTCTCTGGTCTAATAAGCCTTTAGTCTAATGAATCTCTGGTCTAATGAGACTCTGATCTAATGAGTCTCTGGTCTAATTATTCTCTGGTCTAATGAGCCTCTGTTCTAATGAATCTCTGGTCTAATTAGTCTCTGGTCTAATGAGCCTCTGATCTAATGAATCTCTGGTCTAATGAATCTCTGGTCTAAGGTAGCTCTGGTCTAATGAGTCTCTGGTATAATGATTATCTGGTATAATTAGTCTCTGGTCTAATGAGCCTCTGGTCTAATAAATCTCTGGTCTAATGAATCTCTGGTCTAAGGAGGCTCTGGTCTAATGAGTCTCTGGTCTAATGAGTCTCTGGTCTAATTAGTATCTGGTCTAATGACCCCCTGGTCAAATGAATCTCTGGTCTAATGAATCTATGGTCTAATGAGTTTCTGGTCTAATGAGTCTCTTGTCTAATAAATCTATGGTCTAATGAATATCTGGTCTAATGAGTCTCTGGTCTAATGAATCTATGGTCTAATGAATCTCTGGTCTAATTAGTCTCTGGTCTAATGAGTCTCTGGTCTAATGAGCCTCTGGTCTAATGAGTCTCTGGTCTAATGAGCCTCTGGTCTAATGAATCTCTGGTCTAATGAATCTCTGGTCTAATGAGTCTCTGGTTAATGAGCCTCTGGTCTAATTAGACTCTGGTCTAATGAGACTCTGGCCTAATGAGTCTCTGGTCTAATGAGTCTCTGGTCTAATTAGTCTCTGGTCTAGTGAGTCTCTGGTCTAATGAGTCTCTGGTCTAATGAGTCCCTTGTCTAATTAGTCTCTGGTCTAATGAGTCTCTGGTCTAATTAGTCTCCGGTCTAATGAGTTTCTGGTCTAATGAATCTCTGGTCTAATTAGTCTCTGGTCTAATGAGTTTCTGGTCTAATGAATCTCTGGTCTAATGAGTCTTTAGTCTAATGAGTCTCTGGTCTAATTAGTCTCTTGTCTAATAAGTTTATGGTCTAATAAGTCTCTGGTCTAATGAGTCTCTGGTCTAATTAGTCTCTGGTCTAATGAGTCTCTGGTCTAATGAGCCTCCGGTCTAATGAATATCTGGTCTAATGAGTCTCTGGTCTAATGAAACTCTTGTCTAAGGAATCTCTGGTCTAATGAGTCTCTAGTCTAATAAGTCTCTGGTCTAATTAGTCTCTTGTCTAATGAGTCTCTGATCTAATTAGTCTCTGTTCTAATGAGCCTCTGGTCTAATGAATCTCTGGTCTAATGAATCTATGGTCTAATGAATCTCTGGTCTAATGAATCTCTGGTCTAATGAGTCTCTGGTCTAAAGAATATCTTGTCTAATGAGTCTCTGGTCTAAAGAGTCTCTGGTCTAATTAGTCTCTGGTCTAAGGAGTCTCTTGTCTAATTAGTCTCTGGTCTAATGAGCCTCTGGTCAAATGAATCTCTGGTCTAATGAATCTCTGGTTTAATGAGTCTCTGGTCTAATTAGTCTCTGGTCTAATGAGTTTTTGGTCTAATGAGTCTCTGGTCTAATTATTCTCTGGTCTAATGAGCCTCTCGTCTAATGAATCTCTGGTCTAATGAATCTCTGGTCTAATTAGTCTCTGGTCTCATTAGTTTCTGGTCTAATTAGTCTCTTGTCTAATGAGTCTCTCGTCTAATTAGTGTCTGTTCTAATGAGCCTCTGATCTAATGAATCTCTGGTCTAATGAGACTCTGGTCTAATGAATCTCTTGTCTAATGAGCCTCTGTTCTAATGAGACTCTGGTCTAATGAGTCTCTGATCTAAACAGTCTCTGGTCTAATTAGTCTCTGGTCAAATGATGTATCTGGTCTAATGATGAATCTCTTGTCAAATTAGTCTCTGGTCTAATGAATCCCTGTTCTAAAGAGACTCTGGTTTAATGAGTCTCTGGTATAATGAGTCCCTCGTCTAATTAGTATCTGGTCTAATGACCCCCTGGTCAAATGAATCTCTGGTCTAATGAATCTATGATCTAATGAGTTTCTGGTCTAATGAGTCTCTTGTCTAATGAATCTATGGTCTAATGAATCTCTGGTCTAATGAGTCTCTGGTCTAATGAATCTATGGTCTAATGAATCTCTGGTCTAATTAGTCTCTGGTCTAGTGAGTCTCTGGTCTAATGAGTCTCTGGTCTAATGAGTCCCTTGTCTAATTAGTCTCTGGTCTAATGAGTCTCTGGTCTAATTAGTCTCCGGTCTAATGAGTTTCTGGTCTAATGAATCTCTGGTCTAATTAGTCTCTGGTCTAATGAGTTTCTGGTCTAATGAATCTCTGGTCTAATGAGTCTTTAGTCTAATGAGTCTCTGGTCTAATTAGTCTCTTGTCTAATAAGTTTATGGTCTAATAAGTCTCTGGTCTAATGAGTCTCTGGTCTAATTAGTCTCTGGTCTAATGAGTCTCTGGTCTAATGAGCCTCCGGTCTAATGAATATCTGGTCTAATGAGTCTCTGGTCTAATGAAACTCTTGTCTAAGGAATCTCTGGTCTAATGAGTCTCTAGTCTAATAAGTCTCTGGTCTAATTAGTCTCTTGTCTAATGAGTCTCTGATCTAATTAGTCTCTGTTCTAATGAGCCTCTGGTCTAATGAATCTCTGGTCTAATGAATCTATGGTCTAATGAATCTCTGGTCTAATGAATCTCTGGTCTAATGAGTCTCTGGTCTAAAGAATATCTTGTCTAATGAGTCTCTGGTCTAAAGAGTCTCTGGTCTAATTAGTCTCTGGTCTAAGGAGTCTCTTGTCTAATTAGTCTCTGGTCTAATGAGCCTCTGGTCAAATGAATCTCTGGTCTAATGAATCTCTGGTTTAATGAGTCTCTGGTCTAATTAGTCTCTGGTCTAATGAGTTTTTGGTCTAATGAGTCTCTGGTCTAATTATTCTCTGGTCTAATGAGCCTCTCGTCTAATGAATCTCTGGTCTAATGAATCTCTGGTCTAATTAGTCTCTGGTCTCATTAGTTTCTGGTCTAATTAGTCTCTTGTCTAATGAGTCTCTCGTCTAATTAGTGTCTGTTCTAATGAGCCTCTGATCTAATGAATCTCTGGTCTAATGAGACTCTGGTCTAATGAATCTCTTGTCTAATGAGCCTCTGTTCTAATGAGACTCTGGTCTAATGAGTCTCTGATCTAAACAGTCTCTGGTCTAATTAGTCTCTGGTCAAATGATGTATCTGGTCTAATGATGAATCTCTTGTCAAATTAGTCTCTGGTCTAATGAATCCCTGTTCTAAAGAGACTCTGGTTTAATGAGTCTCTGGTATAATGAGTCCCTCGTCTAATTAGTATCTGGTCTAATGACCCCCTGGTCAAATGAATCTCTGGTCTAATGAATCTATGATCTAATGAGTTTCTGGTCTAATGAGTCTCTTGTCTAATGAATCTATGGTCTAATGAATCTCTGGTCTAATGAGTCTCTGGTCTAATGAATCTATGGTCTAATGAATCTCTGGTCTAATTAGTCTCTGGTCTAATGAGTCTCTGGTCTAATGAGTCTCTGATCTAATGAGCCTCTGGTCTAATGAATCTCTGGTCTAATGAATCTCTGGTCTAATGAGTCTCTGGTCTAATGAACCTCTGGTCTAATTAGAATCTGGTCTAATGAGACTCTGGCCTAATGAGTCTCTGGTCTAATGAGTCTCTGGTCTAATTAGTCTCTGGTCTAATGAGTCTCTGGTCTAATGAGTCCCTTGTCTAATTAGTCTCTGGTCTAATGAGTCTCTGGTCTAATTAGTCTCCGGTCTAATGAGTTTCTGGTCTAATGAATCTCTGGTCTAATTAGTCTCTGGTCTAATGAGTTTCTGGTCTAATGAATCTCTGGTGTAATGAGTCTTTAGTCTAATGTGTCTCTGGTCTAATTAGTCTCTTGTCTAATAAGTTTATGGTCTAATAAGTCTCTGGTCTAATGAGTCTCTGGTCTAATTAGTCTCTGGTCTAATGAGTCTCTGGTCTAATGAGCCTCCGGTCTAATGAATATCTGGTCTAATGAGTCTCTGGTCTAATGAATCTCTTGTCTAAGGAATCTCTGGTCTAATGAGTCTCTAGTCTAATGAGTCTCTGGTCTAATTAGTCTCTTGTCTAATGAGTCTCTGATCTAATTAGTCTCTGTTCTAATGAGCCTCTGGTCTAATGAATCTCTGGTCTAATGAATCTATGGTCTAATGAATCTCTGGTCTAATGAATCTCTGGTCTAATGAGTCTCTGGTCTAAAGAATATCTTGTCTAATGAGTCTCTGGTCTAAAGAGTCTCTGGTCTAATTAGTCTCTGGTCTAAGGAGTCTCTTGTCTAATTAGTCTCTGGTCTAATGAGCCTCTGGTCTAATGAATCTCTGGTCTAATGAATCTCTGGTTTAATGAGTCTCTGGTCTAATTAGTCTCTGGTCTAATGAGTTTTTGGTCCAATGAGTCTCTGGTCTAATTATTCTCTGGTCTAATGAGCCTCTCGTCTAATGAATCTCTGGTCTAATGAATCTCTGGTTTGATGAGTTTCTGGTCTAATTAGACTCTGGTCTAATGAGTCTCTGGTCTAATGAGTCTCTGGTCTAATGAGTTTCTGGTTTAATGAATCTCTCGTCTAATGAGTCTCTAGTCTAATGAGTCTCTGGTCTAATTAGTCTCTGGTCTAATTAGTTTCTGGTCTAATTAGTCTCTTGTCTAATGAGTCTCTCGTCTAATTAGTGTCTGTTATAATGAGCCTCTGATCTAATGAATCTCTGGTCTAATGAGTCTCTGGTCTAATGAATCTCTTGTCTAATGAGCCTCTGTTCTAATGAGACTCTGGTCTAATGAGTCTCTGATCTAAACAGTCTCTGGTCTAATTAATCTCTGGTCAAATGATGTATCTGGTCTAATGATGAATCTCTTGTCAAATTAGTCTCTGGTCTAATGAATCTCTGTTCTAAAAAGACTCTGGTCTAATGAGTCTCTGGTATAATGAGTCCCTGGTCTAATTAGTATCTGGTCAAATGAGCCTCTGGTCTAATGAATCTCTGGTCTAATCAATCTCTGGTCTAATAATTCTCTGGTTTAATTAGTCTCTGGTCTAATGAGCCTCTGGTCTAATGAATCTCTGGTCTAATGAATCTCTGGTTTAATGAGTCTCTGGTCTAATTAGTCTCTGGTCTAATGAGTTTTTGGTCCAATGAGTCTCTGGTCTAATTATTCTCTGGTCTAATGAGCCTTTCGTCTAATGAATCTCTGGTCTAATGAATCTCTGGTTTAATGAGTTTCTGGTCTAATTAGACTCTGGTCTAATGAGTCTCTGGTCAAATGAGTCTCTGGTCTAATGAGTTTCTGGTTTAATGAATCTCTCGTCTAATGAGACTCTAGTCTAATGAGTCTCTGGTCTAATTAGTCTCTGGTCTAATTAGTTTCTGGTCTAATTAGTCTCTTGTCTAATGAGTCTCTCGTCTAATTAGTGTCTGTTCTAATGAGCCTCTGATCTAATGAATCTCTGGTCTAATGAGTCTCTGGTCTAATGAATCTCTTGTCTAATGAGCCTCTGTTCTAATGAGACTCTGGTCTAATGAGTCTCTGATCTAAACAGTCTCTGGTCTAATTAATCTCTGGTCAAATGATGTATCTGGTCTAATGATGAATCTCTTGTCAAATTAGTCTCTGGTCTAATGAATCTCTGTTCTAAAGAGACTCTGGTCTAATGAGTCTCTGGTATAATGAGTCCCTGGTCTAATTAGTATCTGGTCAAATGAGCCTCTGGTCTAATGAATCTCTGGTCTAATCAATCTCTGGTCTAATAATTCTCTGGTTTAATTAGTCTCTGGTCTAATGAGCCTCTGGTCTAATGAATCTCTGGTCTAATGAGTCTCTGGTCTAATGAGTCTCTGGTCTAATTAGTCTCAGGTCTAATGAGCCTCGGGTCTAATGAATCTCTGGTTGAATGAATCTCTGGTCTAATGAATCTCTGGTCTAATGAATCTCTGGTTTAATGAGTCTCTGGTCTAATTAGTCTCTGGTCTAATGAGTCTCTGGTCTAATGCGTCTCTGGTCTGATGAGTCATTGGTCTAATTAGTCTCTGGTATAATGAGTCTCTGTTCTAACGAGTCTCTGGTCTAATTAGTCTCTGGTCTAATGAGCCTCTGGTCTAATTAGTCTCTGGTCTATTGAGTATCTGGTCTAATGAATCTATGTTCTAATGAGACTCTGGCCTAATGAGTCTCTGGTCTAATGAGGCTCTGATCTAATGAGTCTCTGGTCTAAATAGTCTCTGGTCTAATGATGAATCTGGTCTAATGATGTATCTGGTCTAATGATGAATCTCGTGTCTAATTACTCTCTGGGCTAATGAGCCTCTGGTCTAATGAATCTCTGTTCTAATGAGCCTCTGGTCTAATGAATCTCTGGTCTAATGAGACTCTGGTCTAATGAGTCTCTGGTCTAATGTATCTCTGGTAAAATGAACCTCTGGTCTAATGAATGTCTGGTCTAATTAGTCTCTGGTCTAATGAGTTTCTGGTGTAATGAATCTCTTGCCTAATGAGTCTCTAGTCTAATGAGGCTCTGGTCTAATTAGTCTCTTATCTAATGAGTTTATGGTCTAATGAGTCTCTGGTCTAATGAGTCTCTGGTCTAAATAGTCTCTGGTCTAATGAGTCTCTTGTCTAATGATGTATCTGGTCTAATGATGAATCTCTTGTCTAATTACTCTCTGGGCTAATGAGCCTCTGGTCTAATGAATTTCTGGTCTAATGAGTCTCTGGTCTAATGAGTCTCTGGTCTAATTAGTCTCTGGTCTAATGAGCCTCTGGTCTAATGAATCTCTGGTCTAATGAGACTCTGGTCTAATGAGTCTCTGGTCTAATGAGTCTCTGGTAACATGAACCTCTGGTCTAATGAATCTCTGGTCTAATTAGTCTCTGGTCTAATGAGTTTCTGGTGTAATAAATCTCTTGTCTAATGAATCTCTAGTCTAATGAGTCTCTGTTCTAATGAGTCTCTGGTCTAATGAGTCTCTGGTATAATGAGTCTCTGGTATAATTAGTCTCTGGTCTAATGAGCCTCCGGTCTAATGAATCTCTGGTCTAATGAATCTCTGGTCTAATGGGTCTCTGGTCTAATGAATATTTTGTCTAATGAGCCTCTGGTCTAATGAATCTCTGTTCTAATGAGCCTCTGGTAACATGAACCTCTGGTCTAATGAATCTCTGGTCTAATTAGTCTCTGGTCTAATGAGTTTCTGGTGTAATAAATCTCTTGTCTAATGAATCTCTAGTCTAATGAATCTCTGGTCTAATGGGTCTCTGGTCTAATGAATATTTTGTCTAATGAGCCTCTGGTCTAATTAGTCTCTGTTCTAATGAGCATCTGGTCTAATGAATCTCCGGTCTAATGAATCTCTGGTCTAATAAATCTCTGGTCTAATGGGTCTCTGGTCTAATGAATATTTTGTCTAATGAGCCTCTGGTCTAATGAATCTCTGTTCTAATGAGCCTCTGGTCTAATGAATCTCTGGTCTAATGAGTCTCTGGTCTAATGAATCTCTGGTCTAATGAGTCGCTGGTCTAATGAACCTCTGGTCTAGTGAATCTCTGGTCTAATGAATCTCTGGTGTAATTAGTCTCTGGTCTAATGAGTCTCTGGTCTAATGAATCTCTGGTCTACTGAGTCTCTTGTGTAATGAGCCTCTGGTCTAATGAATCTCTGGTCTACTGTGTCTCTGGTCTAATGAGTCTCTGGTCTAATGAACCCCTGGTCTAATGAATCTCTTGTCTAATGAGGCTCTTGTCTAATGAGGCTCTGGTCTAATGAATCTTTGGTCAAATGAATCTCTGGTCTAATGAGCCTCTTGTGTAATGAATCTCTGGTCTAATGAGCCTCTGGTCTAATGAGTCTCTGGTCTAATGAGTCTCTGGTCTAATTAGTCTCTGGTCTAATGTATCTCTGGTCTAATGAGTCTCTGGTCTAATGAATCTCTGGTCTAATGTATCTCTGGTATAATGATTCTCTGGTCTAATGTTTCTCTGGTCTAATGAGTCTCTGGTCTAATGAATCTCTGGTCTAATGAGACTCTGGTCTAATTAGTCTCTGGTCTAATGAGTCTCTGGTCTAATGAGACTCTGTTCTAATGAGACTCTGGTCTAATGAGTCTCTGGTATAATGAATCTCTGGTCTAATGAGTCTCTGGTCTAATTAGTCTCCGGTCTAATGAGTTTCTGGTCTAATGAATCTCTGGTCTAATTAGTCTCTGGTCTAATGAGTTTCTGGTCTAATGAATCTCTGGTGTAATGAGTCTTTAGTCTAATGTGTCTCTGGTCTAATTAGTCTCTTGTCTAATAAGTTTATGGTCTAATAAGTCTCTGGTCTAATGAGTCTCTGGTCTAATTAGTCTCTGGTCTAATGAGTCTCTGGTCTAATGAGCCTCCGGTCTAATGAATATCTGGTCTAATGAGTCTCTGGTCTAATGAATCTCTTGTCTAAGGAATCTCTGGTCTAATGAGTCTCTAGTCTAATGAGTCTCTGGTCTAATTAGTCTCTTGTCTAATGAGTCTCTGATCTAATTAGTCTCTGTTCTAATGAGCCTCTGGTCTAATGAATCTCTGGTCTAATGAATCTATGGTCTAATGAATCTCTGGTCTAATGAATCTCTGGTCTAATGAGTCTCTGGTCTAAAGAATATCTTGTCTAATGAGTCTCTGGTCTAAAGAGTCTCTGGTCTAATTAGTCTCTGGTCTAAGGAGTCTCTTGTCTAATTAGTCTCTGGTCTAATGAGCCTCTGGTCTAATGAATCTCTGGTCTAATGAATCTCTGGTTTAATGAGTCTCTGGTCTAATTAGTCTCTGGTCTAATGAGTTTTTGGTCCAATGAGTCTCTGGTCTAATTATTCTCTGGTCTAATGAGCCTCTCGTCTAATGAATCTCTGGTCTAATGAATCTCTGGTTTGATGAGTTTCTGGTCTAATTAGACTCTGGTCTAATGAGTCTCTGGTCTAATGAGTCTCTGGTCTAATGAGTTTCTGGTTTAATGAATCTCTCGTCTAATGAGTCTCTAGTCTAATGAGTCTCTGGTCTAATTAGTCTCTGGTCTAATTAGTTTCTGGTCTAATTAGTCTCTTGTCTAATGAGTCTCTCGTCTAATTAGTGTCTGTTATAATGAGCCTCTGATCTAATGAATCTCTGGTCTAATGAGTCTCTGGTCTAATGAATCTCTTGTCTAATGAGCCTCTGTTCTAATGAGACTCTGGTCTACTGAGTCTCTGATCTAAACAGTCTCTGGTCTAATTAATCTCTGGTCAAATGATGTATCTGGTCTAATGATGAATCTCTTGTCAAATTAGTCTCTGGTCTAATGAATCTCTGTTCTAAAGAGACTCTGGTCTAATGAGTCTCTGGTATAATGAGTCCCTGGTCTAATTAGTATCTGGTCAAATGAGCCTCTGATCTAATGAATCTCTGGTCTAATCAATCTCTGGTCTAATAATTCTCTGGTTTAATTAGTCTCTGGTCTAATGAGCCTCTGGTCTAATGAATCTCTGGTCTAATGAATCTCTGGTTT
>OZ024761.1:4619469-4669469 GCA_964016885.1 Eledone cirrhosa | reverse complement strand
ACATACAAACATATATATACATACAAACATATATATACATACAAACATATATATATATACATACAAACATACAAACATACATAAATACATACATACATATATACATACATATATACATATATACATATATACATATATATATATATATATATATTCATACATACACACACACACATACATACATGCATACATACATACATACATACATACATACATACATACATACATACATACATACATGTGTGTGTGTGTGTGTATGTATGTATGTATGTGTATATACTAACGAGTTGACCACTTTTGAATGTGGTTGATGATTCACATATCTTTCGTTAGAAGATATTTTCGTAATTTTTCAATGACTAGCATGCTCTAAAAGAAATAATAATATACATATAAATATATATATAATAAAATGTAATTGATCAAAAGAACATCTATTTTATTAATATTTGTATTTTAATATATATATATATTTATTTATATGTATATATATTTATATATATATATATAAATATATAAATATATATATTTATAAATATGTCTGACCCCCGTAAAGAAAATACTGAACAGGGAACACGTGAATCAGGAAAAGAGGAATCAGAAAAAGAGATCCCACGTGAATCAGTAAAAGAGGTCCCACGCGAATCAGGAAAAGAGATCCCACGTGATTCAGCAAAAGAGATCCCACGCGAATCAGGAAAAGAGGTCCCACGTGATTCAGCAAAAGACACCCCACGTGAATCAGGAAAAGAGACCCCACGTGATTCAGGAAAAGATACCCCACGTGAGGCAGCCCCTTTACCTAGCTTTGTGTGTTGTTCTATCAAAAAAAAGGGGGTTGAAGGACCTGACGGTACCTTGTGTTTCCTTGTCGACAAGAACGAATTTGAACAGTTTCAGAAACACGATACTACATTCGACGGATTTACTTTGCAACTGGTAGATATTGATGCAGATGAATGTAGTTCCAGACTGGCCTCGGAATTCAGCAGAATATTTTCTGTGGAAGAACCCCCACCACCAGGTTTATTTGGAAAAGTCTTTGCTTTTTTCCACTTTAATGTAAGTAGTAAACAAGGGGACGATTTTGAGCAGGGTTTTTATTTTACGATTCTGCACGCTTAGAAAAAATGTCATAAACATTTCTAGTTCCTGTTCAGTTAACTTTCTGGGGGTTTTTTTCAGAAGAAACATATTCTCTTACACCGCTAATGTCTTCCAGAAAATACTAATTTCATATCTCACGATTCAGGCCGGAAACAAATTATTTTGCACCCTTAGTAATAACTTTTACTTGCACCATCACACACACACACTCCATCACTTACACACACACACACAGTAACAACGCCCCTATAAAGTTAGTCTCTTATAAACCCAGGCTGAAGGCCACCACTGCACCCCCTATAAAGTTGCTCTCCTATAAACCCAGGCTGAAGGCCACCACATCACTATACCCTATAAAGTTGCTCTCCTATAAACCCAGGCTGAAGGCCACCACATCACTATACCTTATACAATATTATCAGGACAAACATTACATCTTACTGTTTGTATTGTAGTTTGCGTATCTTTTTTACCATGTTGTCACAACTTTGTATGGTGTTGTTACTGTTGTTGTTGTTACTGTTGTTGTTGTTACTGTTGTTGTTACTGTTGTTGTTTCTGTTGTTGTTGTTGTTACTGAGCCATTTATATAAAATATGTTGTGTTATATTCTTCAAGGTTACCACAGTTGCCCGTGAACAATGGGGTAACAAGATCGAGTTTATTCTCTCCCTTGTTGGTTACGCTGTAGGATTGGGAAACATATGGAGATTTCCTTACCTTGCGTACGAAAATGGAGGAGGTATGTACATACATTTCTTCACCTCTTTACGTACTTCATATACCTATATATATATGTGAAAATGTTCAGGACCCCGACGGCAGAGCTCAAGTCGTTCCGGCCGTGGAAACGGCTTGAATTCTGCAGTCGGGGTCCTGAACCTTTTCCTATTACCCACTCTACTACCCAAAATATCGAGTACTCTGGTTTCGCTATGGTCCACCTGGTTCCTTACCACACTTCCTTCGTTATATATATATATATATATATATATATATATATATATATATATATATATATATATATATATATATATATATATATATATATAAATGAAAGGTATAGAAATTGTTTTAGCGAGAAGCTAATAGTATTCTATAACATATATATATATATATATATATATATATTATATATATATATATATATATATATATATATATATATATATATATATATATATATATATATATATACAGTGTTTATAATAAAGGTTTAGATCTGTATCCAGTGATTTCGATCTCGTTCTTTACAATTTGCTGAAAAAATTAATTTGGAACAGACGCATAGGATTAATTGTAAGACAACATTCTCAGCCAGAAGCCTAAGCTTCTAAAACAGTGAAATTATTGTATCAACAGATTAATGTATGAAAACATTAAAACACTCGCAATTTCATCAATTGAAACAGCCAGTAGCGTCCTAGTTTAGCACATAAAAAGCCGCCGGACTACGAATATCCATGTCTAAGCTGGTACAGTATTGTTTCAACTTCCGTTGGTCAGCAATTAATAATAAATTCCTAACCAGCAAATTCCGGCCAAGGGAATTTTCATCGCCCAGCGTCCTTTGGGGATTTCCGAAAATCAACCTTACTACTATAATTTCGAGTTTGTGCCGGAATCCCACGCGTGGCACTAACCCTGGTCGGTCAGCAAATGACATCAACATTGACTGACTGGGGTTGGTGGTAAGGCTTAGTATAGCAGCATGACTTTACCAATATGGCCACTCGACCATAATTAAAGGAAAAAATTTGGAATTAAGTACACGCACACACAGTGACACACACACACACATATAATACACACACGCACACGTATATATATAGATGTGTGTGTGTGTGTGTGTGTGTGTGTGTGTCGGGTCACTCTTGAGTGCTACTGGTAACATGTAACCCAGTACAATCTATCGCATAGTCGGGTCGTCGGCGACTAAACCGGCAACCCCACCAAGTTGGTGAGGAGGGTGATTTCGGACACCCTGCAAGACAAAATACAAAACCTGACAAAGGGCGGGAGAACTCATAAAAGTCTGCGGCTCAGTAGTTACCGATGATGTTGATCTTTTCTTCTTTTCGGGTTATAGCTATTGTCGCTCAGAGAGTGGGATTGGCTCAGTGCAGTCTTTCCTCACTTTAAAAAATATCTTCACGCACAGGCATTATACGATAGAATTAATTAATTGTTTCTACTTTAGGCACAAGGCTAGCAATTACCCAGTACATTACTGGTACTTTATTTTATCGACCCCGTAAGGATGAAAGGCAAAGTTAACCTCGGTGGGATTTGACTGTAAAGGGACGTAACTATGCTAGAAAACATGGCGTCCAACCCTCTACCGATACTGCCATTTACCTAATAATTATTAATAATGGTATATCGTGCAATGGCCATACTCGATAACGAGGGGACAGCCATTAATATATATATATATATATATATATATATATATATATATATAGGAACGAGTAGGACCCCGACGGCTGAGCTCAAGCCGTTTCGACGGCTAATTCTGGACATTAGCCGTCGAAACGGCTTGAGCTCAGCCGTCGGGGTCCTACTCGTTCCTATTACCCACTCTACTACCCTAAGTATTGAGTACTTTGGTGCGTTATGGTCCACCTGGTTCCTTACCACATTTCCTTCGTTATATATATATATATATATATATATATATATATATATATATATATATATAGTAATAATAATAATATTTTAATAATTAATATATATATATATATATATATATATCAGAGCGTGTTATAGTTTGCTTGAAGCATTGTGGTATATGAAAATTTGTTGTGTTTAGTAAGCCACTACAATACAGACGGGGTTGTAAGTATCCAGGCTACAAACTTAGGTGAAGAACGGAAAGGTGAGGTCGAGTGAAGAAGAGAAAGAAAAAAGGAATAAAGAAAAGAACTAGAAATAATGTTACATCCGAAATATAGGGAGCAATAAATATTTCCAAGGTAACATTATCTCTGTAAATTTTTTTCCTTTTTTCTCCCTCTTCTTCACTCAACCTCACCTTTCCGTTTCTTCGCCTGACTTTGGTGCTTGAATATTGTAATGGCTTCCTAGACATAACCAATTTACATGTTTAAACGCAATGAAACAGAATATGACGTATTCCGTTCGTAGACCAACGGCCCGTGTAGTAGTGAATACTGTGTACCCCCGATATTCGCGGTCCTGGTTATTCGCAATATTTTCCTTAGAACCTAGCTAATAATTGTTCGTAGAAACCACTGCATATTCGCGGAATCGTAAATATCTTCCGCGATTTGTTAGTGGCTTTTTCGTGGCAATATACATTTTTTAACACTAAATTATTAAAAGCAATATACCGTATTTGCCTGCCTATTGGACGCCTCTTCGCATAAGACGCTTCCTCTTTTTTTTATTATATTTTACGTTATATTTGACGTTTATAGGCATTTTTATGGACCACGTCCAATATTCGTGGTTTTTTTTACTTCGCGGGTCTTCTAGGGACGTAACCTCCGTGAATACCGAGGGACAACTGTATATATTATATATATTTCCATTTCAGGTGCCTTCCTTATTCCTTACATAATCATGTTGTTCATTGCTGGTCTACCGTTATTCTTCCTCGAGTTGTGTTTTGGTCAGTTCTCCTCCCTCGGCTCTGTGACAATTTGGAAAATCTCACCTGCCTTTAAAGGTAAAACTTTACAGTCATTAAATTATAGGATGTTATTCTTTTATTAGTTTCACTCATTTGACTGGTAGTTGCATCATGCCAGCGCTCATTTATCGGAGCTCATTCAAGGTCACTAGCTTGCCAAGGCCCCTAATTTCTATTCATGGCTCATTCTGATTTCTGGTTGTTCTTAAAAATGAAGATGCTGTTGAGGAAGTTCTCTCTTTGATAGACAAGAGGATATCATGCAGTGACTGCGACTACGTAATTGAGAGCCATTCTGGAAGCAACAGGTGTGCTTCAAACAGTGGAGGGATTGCTGGGCTAAGTATGTGGCGGCACAAGGGGCGTACTTCGACTGGGAGTTAGCTATTGAACCCCGATAAGTACGTTATTCTCCACACGTCAAGTGAATCTTGAAATGACCAATACATTATATATAAGATTATTTATGTTTAATCAAGAGCTAATAAATTTAGTAGATGAATTACAAAATATTCATTCATGATTTATTCAAAGTAATCCAACTTATTTTAATAACGTAATGTAAAATAATAAACTGGACACAGTCTCGCAGTTCTCCAATCATTATATATGAGATTTCTTTTTACTCTTTTCTGTTGAAAAGGTATATATGTGTAACTTGTTGATTGCATTGTTGAATTTGATGTTTTAATTTTTTTTTTTTTGTATTTTTTTTTTCCCGACAGGGGTCGGTTTCAGTATGGCCATTATTTCCCTGATGGTTTCCATCTATTATAATGTAATCATCATGTATTCTGTGTATTATATGTTGGTTTCGTTCGTCTCTCTCGATGGGAATGTGCCTTGGTCCAGCTGTAAAAACGAATGGAATACGGAAAACTGCATTATCGCTAAACCAGATTACGACTCCATGACAGAATCAGAAAAGCGCCTGGCAGTTTTGAGTAAGTTTATCTTATATTTTTCTAAACTGATAATATTTGATTTTTTTATGTAGATATTTTTAGTGGTAAGGTTGTTGGATTTACGATCATAAAGTCGTGGTTTAAATTCCTGTGCGCTGTGTTCTTGAGCAAAACACTTCATTTCATGTTGCTTCAGTATACCCAGCTGCTAATGAGTACTAGCAATAGCTGGGTGAGGGGTTAATCCTGTAAGGAACTAGCGTCCTGTCCAGGGGAAAGTCTTGTACACTCAGTTGTTTAACGCCACAGAAACCAGGATATGCACCTGCCTGATGAGCCTCAGGAATCGAGACAACTTTAAACTTTTTTTTACAAATCGGTAATCTGTGGAATGAAGGCACGTGGCCTATTGTTTAGGGAGTTGGAATATCAGTCATAAAGCCTTGGATTCGATTCCCAGACAAGATATGCGTTGTGACCTTTAGCAAGGCACTTCATTTTACATTGCTCCTGTTGACTCAGCCGAAAATGAGAACCAGTGGCAGCTGAGAGTTAGCCCTGTGGAGGAATGGGTTGGGAAGGTTTTCTGTTATTATCAGTCCTTAACGCCCATGGAGCTGGGACAAAGGTCAAGGCTTCGTCAAAGCTATGGAAGCACAGAAAAAATATACATATAAAGTAGATTAAATGAGTTGATAATTTTGGTACAAGGCCACCAATTATCTCAGTGCATTACTGGTACTTTATTTTATCGACCCCGTAAGGATGAAAGGCAAAGTTAATCTCGGCGGCATTTGAACTCAGACTATAAAGGGCCGTAACTCTTTGCTGCAAAGCAATACGTCCGACCCTCTACCGATACTGCTAATCAACCGCCCCTTGATAATACAACTGTATAAGGCAGATATTCAAAGTTCTAATGTGATTTTATTATCCCCAGCAAGATTGACAAAAGACAGTTCAGAGTTAGATCTAATTTGTACATTTCTAGTCATGATAGTTTTACAAAAACCACATAGCATTTGTAAATGACTACATAAATAACCAAGGTTTAACTAATACATTAATTAACTGATTTTAATCGGATGCCATGCTTTTCGGCGAAGAGTTACGTCCCTTTACGGTCTGAGTTCAAATCCCGCCGAGGTTAACTTTACCTTTTATCCTTACGGGGTCAATAAAATAAAGTACCAGTAATACACTGGGATAATTGCTTATCTTGTGCCAAAAGTAGTAACAATTATTTAATTGATTTACATATGTTTCATTGAAATATGTTTTTCAAATTTTCCTGTCTGGAGCCACTAAAATATACAGTCGGTAAATATATTTTTATACTAGCGATTTTGACCATTTCTATGCAGTTGAATTAAATACCCCCTTCTGTACTGGAATGAAACATATGTAAATAAATTATATAATTTATTAAACCTTGGTTATTTATTTATTCACACACACACATATATATATATATATATATATATATATATATATATATATATATATCACATAAGAAACAAAGAATCAGTGGTGCGACGAATTAAAATTCATTAGACATATTACAATCGTTTCTCTGGCGACCAGCTCGAGGCACGATCGATGTGATGATCGAACCTGACCTCTGAAATTGCAAGATCCTCAGATACGTCTCGATCTTTCGAAGCAGAGTTTCCAAATGTCCAGTTAATCGAGTGCTCAAACGGCATACCGCATACGGACGCTTTAAGCATCCCACACCAATTATATATATATATATATCTATATATATATAATATATATATATATATATATATATATATATATATATATATATATATATATATATATATAAATATATATATATATATATATATATTAGAAAGTGAGGCTTTTTTTACAAAATGAAAAAAAAACGAGGTGTCCTACATGAGTGAAAGTACAAGGAAAAAAGATGAAATCGAAAATGCAACTGGAGTCTTTTTTTTTTAAATATATTTATTTTTATTTATATATATATATATATATATATATATATATATATATATATATATATATATATATATATATTGACAAAGAACAAAACAAAAGTAAGGAGTGCAGTTACGAACAGTGTTGGTATTAGGTTCACGCTTGAGAGTGGGGGGGGGGGGGCGTTTCGGGCATAGGCTCTTCATCAAGAGAAAGGTGGGAAGGAAAAGAGTTCCGAGAGGATGAGGAGGAGTGGTGTAAAGACATTGAAAAAAATTAAAATGAAGGAAATAAAATTAAAATGAAAACAAGTGGTGAAAGGTGGATGGTGGGGGGAGGGAAAAGGGAGAAGGGAATTGGGCGTCCAAGCGGGGAGGGTGGAAGGTGGTGTGTGTGTATGTGTGGATGTGAGTGTGAGAGTTTTGGGGAGAACGGGGTTCCATGTTCGTGTATTAGGAAAACCCGTGTGTACATGGGGTGGGGTGTAAGTCTGTGTGTGTGCGCGTATGCATGGAGAGGGGTCGGACGGGGTAGGGGAGAGGGAGCGTGTGGAATCCGGAATCTGAGTGGGTGTATGTGAGGATACGCACGTGTGTGTGTGTGTGTGTGTGTGTGTTTTGTGTTGTGTGGATACGTGGGAATGTATGGTTGCGTGTGTGCGAAAATGGTGTAAGTGTTTGTGTATGTGTGTGTTCCTGAATGTTTTTCTGGTGAGTGTGTGGACAGATGGTGAAAAATCCGGGTATTAAATGGTGGATGTCCAGAGCGTGTGACCAGCGGTGTCGGAACCGTAGAATTGGTGAGGAGGAAGTAGAAAGTTGTGTGGCGCGCAACAATAAGTCAAATGTTTCAAATTTAGCTTCGTTTATTACTGCTATGTATATGTCGGTGACAGCCATCTTTGGCTGTGACCTCTTCAGGCAGTCCGAATTAGTGTGGTATAGACAAGTACATATGTTGTTGAGGTGTATAATTTTGTCAATACTCTGATATGCCCAGTTCCTGGTTGGGTTGTTATTTCACTGAGGAACTGGAATCATATGATTCCACCGAAATATATATAGCAGTAATAAACGAAGCTAAATTTTAAACATTTGACTTATTTATTTTACTTTATTTTACATTACTCCGGAGTAACCAAACCAACCTGCGCACTTCGTCGAGTGCTCCAGCCTGCATACTGAGGTGTTGGTATACAACCAACATATACTCAAAATCTCTCTCTATATATATATATATACAACCACACACACACACATATATATATTATCTATATATATATATCCAAGGGCGGTGCACCAGCATGGCCTCTGCCGGATAGCTGGAACAGGTAAAAGAGTAAAAGAGTAATATATATATATATGTGTGTGTGTGTGTAAACAAGAAAATTAAAGTAAGGACAAGACAACGAAAGGAAACAAAACAAAACGAAAAACAATTTTTTAAGGGGAAACCTTAAAGAATTATTTTTTTTAAATAAATATACAAACGAAGGACACGGAACTCCATGGTCATCGGCCGTTGAGATGGAGTTGAGAAGTTTCCACCCCTACCCACGCTACTACTGGTCCATCCGGGGTCACAGCGTCTGACATAAGCCAAACACTGTCCAATGGAGTAAGAGACAAGAGACAAAATAGTAATATAGAAGCCGTTAAGCTAGAAACACATAGAATGTTGTGTGACGTTAGGGGGAAAAGTATGGTGTCTCACATAGCACGTGAAACATGAGTGAAGCATGAGTGAAACAAAGCAAAGGAAAGTGGAAAGTAAGATATCGTGTTAGAAAATATAATCCTTTACAATAAATGGGGGAGAATTTTTATTGCCACATAAGTAAATAAAGTTAAGGAAATTAATATATATAATCTACATAAAATAACTTAAACTCTATTCTGTAGAACAACTTGATATACGATTGCTTTCAGCATATTTATGAGAAAGGGTTTACACTAAATGAGCTATTTTCTATCTATATGAACAAGTTTATATGTCCATATATATATAATTGTTTCTACTTTAGGCACAAGGCCAGCAATTACCCAGTGCATTACTGGTACTTTATTTTATCGACCCCGTAAGGATGAAAGGCAAAGTCAACCTCGGCGGGATTTGAACTCAGATCGTAAAGGGACGTAACTATGCTGGAAAGCATGGCGTCCGACCCTCTACCGATACTGCCAATCCATATATATATAATATTCATTACATTTATGAAGAAATAATTACAGTGTATCCCCGGCATTCGCAGTCCCGGTTATTCGCGGGATGTTCCTTAGAACCTAATTAATAATTGTTCCTGGAAACCACCGCATATTCGCGGAATCGTAAACATCTTCCGCTATTTTTTAATGGCTTTTTTTCGTGGCAATATTTTTTTTTTTTCACGCTTTTTAACGCTAAATTATACACATATGGTTAGAAACTTGTACATGTAGATAGAAATACTAGAGCACCCACAAAGAGTGAAAGACCGCGAATATTGAACGTGGTCTGTAAAAATGCTTATAGACGTCAAAACATAACGTAAAATATAGGCCGTCAAATATGGTATATTGTTATGCCATATTTGACGGCCTATATTTTACGTATATTGTTATGCCATATTTGACGGCCTATATTTTACGTATATTGTTATACCATATTTGACGGCCTATATTTTACGTATATTGTTATACCATATTTGACGGCCTATATTTTACGTTATGTTTTGACGTCTATAGGCATTTTTACAGACCACGTCCAATATTCGCGGTGTTTCACTATTTGTGGGTGCTCTAGTATTTCTATCTATATGTACAAGTTTCTAACCATATGTGTATAATATCCATTTGTAGATTTCACTGATATTAACTGCCTGAATGACAAACAACAGAATGAAACGTTCAATTTTACTGAGATCATCAAGTTGACGGAATGTGCCCACAATTCAACACTTCCAGCACAGGAATACTGGGAGTAAGTCTCATATTTTCTTCTTTTATAACATATCCAATTAACGGGATGTAAAGAATTGACATGGAATGTGTGGCAGACATGATGCTTCACCCGGGTTCACACGACCATCTAGTACAGCGGTCACCAACCAGTGATCCGCGAACAACTGGTCATTCACGCACGGACCACCGGTGGTCCGAGAGAAAAATGTTGGTGGTCCGCAGAAAGATTTTGATGTATCTATCTTTTTAAAAAAAATTCATATAAGTGGTCCGCGGGATTTAAAATTATGAATTTAGTGGTCCTTGAGATCAGAAAGGTTGGCGATCGCTGGGTACCTTTAGCTAGGTGTAACGTGGGTACCTTTAGCTAGGTGTAACACCACGTGGGTACCTTTAGCGAGGTGTAACACCACACCACGTGGGTACCTTTACACCGCAACATGTGGGTACCTTTAGCGAGGTGTAACACCACACCCCGTGGGTACCTTTAGCTAGGTGTAACACCACGTGGGTACCTTTACACCACACCACGTGGGTACCTTTAGCGAGGTGTAACACCACACCACGTGGCTACCTTTACACAACAACATGTGGGTACCTTTAGCGAGGTGTAACACCACACCACGTGGGTACCTTTAGCGAGGTGTAACTCCACACCACGTGGGTACCTTTACACCACAACATGTGGGTACCTTTAGCTAGGTGTAACACCACGTGGGTACCTTTAGCTAGGTGTAACACCACACCACGTGGGTACCTTTACACCACAGCATGTGGGTACCTTTAGCGAGGTGTAACACCACACCCCGTGGGTACCTTTAGCGAGGTGTAACACCACACCCCGTGGGTACCTTTACACCACAACATGTGGGTAACTTAAGCGAGGTGTAACACCACACCACGTGGGTACCTTTAGCGAGGTGTAACTCCACACCACGTGGGTAGCTTTACACCACAATACCTTTAATGGAGTGTGGAAAGGCTGGTTAATTAAAATACAGGTTACAACATACAAAACACAAAACGCACCACACAACACAATACACAGTACACAACATACTACATACTACACACTACACACTACACATCACACTACACAACACATAACACAACAAACAACACAACACACACTACACACAACACACTACACAACACACTACACAACACACAACACAACACACACTACACAACACACCACAAAACACACAACACAACACACTACACCACACACAACACAAGACACACTACACACTACCCAACACACTACACAACACACAACACAACACTACACAACACACAACATAACACACACTACACACTACCCAACACACTACACAACACACAACACACAACACAACACACTACACAACACACACTATACAACACACTCCATAACACACACTACACACAACACACTACACAACACGCAACACAACACACACTACACACTACCAACTACACACAACACAAGACACTACACACAACACAACACACTACACAACACACAATACAAACACTACACAACACACAACACAACACACACTACACACTACACACAACACACACTACATACTACACACATCACAAGACACTACACGACACACAACACAACACACACTACATACTACAGAAAACACTACACAACACACAACTCACACACTACACACACTACACAACACAACATACTACACCACACACAACACAACACACACTGCACAGTACACACTACACAACACACTACACAACACACAACACAACACATAAGACAACACACACTACACACTACACAACACACAAAACACTACCCACTACACACTATATACAACACAACACACACTACACACTACACAAAACACACCACATACTACACAACAAACACCACACAACACACAACACAACACCCACTACACACAACACAAAACAACACACACTACACAACACACTACAAACACTACACAACACACAACACAACACCCACTACACACTACACACTTCACAACACACTACACAACACACAACACAACACACAACACAACACACTACCCACTACACACTATATACAACACAACACACATTACACAAAACACACCACATACTACACAACAAACACCACACAACACTCTACACATTACACAACACACTACACACTACACAACACAATATACAACACAGACTACACACAACACACAACACACAACACAACACACATTACACAACACACTACAAACACTACACACTACACACAACACAACGCACACTACACACTACTCACTACACAACACACTACACAACACACAACACAACACTACACTACACACAACACAACACACACTACACACTATACAAAACACTACACAACACATAACACACACTACACAATACACAACACACACTACACTCAACACACTACACAACACACAACACAACACACACTACACACTACACAACACACTACACAACGCACAACACAACACACACTACACACTACACACTACACACTAAACAACACACTACATAACACACACTACACACTACACAACACACAACACAAACACTACACAACACACAACACAACACACACTACACACTGCACAACACACTACACAACACACAACACACAACACACTACATAACACACACTACACGCAACGCACTACACAAACACTACACAACACAACACAACACACACTACGCACAACACACATTACATACTACACACATCACAAAACACTACACGACGCACAACACACTACACTACACACAACACAACACACACTACACACTACACACAACACACTACACAACACACAACACACACTACACAAAACACACTACACAACATACTATATACAACACAACACACACTACACAAAACATACTACACAACAAACACCACACAACACACTACACAACACACTACACAACACACAACACAACACACTACCCACTACACACTATATACAACACAACACACACTACACAAAACATACTACACAACAAACACCACACAACACACTACACATTACACAACACACTACACACTACACAACACACTACACAGCACAGACTACACACGACACACAACACTCTACACACTACACAACATACTACAAACACTACACAACACACAACACAACACCCACTACACACTACACACTACACACAAGACAACACACACTACACACTACACAACACACTACACAACACACAACACAACACACTACACCACACACAACACAACAAACTACACACTACACAAAACACTACACAACACATAACACACACTACACAATACACAACACAACACACACTACACTCAACACACTACACAACACACTACACAACACACAACACACACTACACACTACACACTAAACAACACACTACATAACACACACTACACACTACACACAATACAACACACACTACACACAACACACTACACACCACACTACACAACACACTACACAACACAACACACACTACACACTACACAACACACTACATAACACACACTACACACAACACACAACACAACACACTACACAACACACAACACAACACACACTACACACTACACACAACACACACTACATACTACACACATCACAAGACACTACACGACGCATAACACAACACACTACACCACACACAACACACACTACACACTACAGAACACACTACACAACACACTACACACAATACACTACACACAACACACTACACAACACACAACACAACATACTACACCACACACAACACAACACACACTACACAGTACACACTACACAACACACTACACAACACACAACACACAACACAACACACTACTCCACACACAACACAACACACACTACACACTACACAACACACAACACAACACACTACACCACACACAGCACAACACACACTACACACTACACAACACACTACACAACACACAACACAACACACTACCCACTACACACTATATACAACACAACACACACTACACACTACACAAAACACACCACATACTACACAACAAACACCACACAACACACTACACATTACACAACACACTACACAACACACTACACAACACACTACACAGACTACACACAACACATAACACAAGACACACTACACAACACACTGCACAACACACTACACAACACACACTACACAACACACACTACACAACACACTACACAACACACACTACACACAACACACTACACAACACACAACACAAACACTACACAACACACAACACAACACACACACTACACTACACAATACACTACATAACACACACTACACAAAACACACTACACAACACACACTACACAAACACTACACAACACACAACACAACACACTACCAACTACACACAACACACTACACACTACACACAACACACACTACAAACTACACACAACACAAGACACTACACAACAGACAACACAACACACTACACACTATACAACACACTACATAACACACACTACACACAACACACTATACAACACACAACACAAACACTACACAACACACAACACCCACTACACACTACACATAACACAACACACACTACACACGACACAACACACAACACAACACACAACACAACACACACTACACAACACACTACACAACACACTACACAGACTACACACAACACATAACACAAGACACACTACACAACACACACTACACAACACACACTACACAACACACACTACACAACACACTACACAACACACACTACACACAACACACTACACAACACACAACACAAACACTACACAACACACAACACCCACTACGCACTACACATAACACAACACACACTACACACTACACAACACACAACACAACACACAACACAACACACACTACACACAACACACTACACAACACACAACACAAACACTACACAACACACAACACAACACACACTACACACTACACAACACACTACATAACACACACTACACAAAACACACTACACAACACACAACACAAACACTACACAACACACAACACAACACACTACACACTACACACAACACACTACACACTACACACAACACACACTACAAACTACACACAAGACACTACACAACAGACAACACAACACACTACACACTACACAACACACTACATAACACACACTACACACAACACACTACACAACACACAACACAAACACTACACAACACACAACACAACACCCACTACACACTACACACAACACACACTACACACTACACAACATACTACACAACATACTACATAACACACACTACACACAACACACTACACAACACACAACACAAACACTACACAACACACAACACAACACCCACTACACACTACACACAACACAACACACACAACACACAACACAACACACAACACAACACACACTACACACTACACAACACACAAGACACAACACACACTACACACTACACAACAAACACCACACAACACACTACACATTACACAACACACTACACAACACACTACACCACATACTACACCACCCACTACACAATACACTGCACACTACACAACACATCACATAACACACTGCACACTACATAATACACTACACAACACACTACACACAACACAATACAACACACAACACATACCACACACCACACAACACACAGCACAACACAAGACACACCACACTACACACTTCACACAACACAACACACTACACAACACACAACACTACATTACACAACACACAGATTAATACCTAATTAAGCACAAAGCCAACAATTTGAAAGGAGCTGAAAGTCTATTACTTCTACCTCAGTGCATGACTGGTATTTTATTTTAGCAACCCCTGGAGGATGAAAGGTTGAAAGTAAAGGGCCGTAATGCTGTAATACATATTTGTCCCAAGCTCTAATAGTTCCACCAAACCTCCATTATAACTCACAATATTTCTTTCTTGCAGTTTAGTGATGTTGCGAATCAATGAATCCAGTGATATTGGAAATATAGGTGGAGTCAGTTTGAAGAACATTCTAACATTGTTAGTTACCTGGGTTGTAATATATCTCTGTCTTCGTGGAGGGGTCAAAAGTTCAGGAAAGGTAACGCATTCATTTTCTCCCTCCCTCTTCTCTCTCGCTCCCTCCTTCTCTTTTGCTCATTCTCTCTCTCACTCATTCTCTATCTCTCCCTCCTCTCCCTCTCTCCTTTTCTCTCTTCCTCCTTACCCCCTCTCCCTCCCTCTCTCTCTCTCCTATATCTCTCTCCCTCCTTCTCTCTCTCTCCCTCTCTCTTTCTTTCTCTCTTTCCTTTTAGTCTTTCTTACTCACACACTCTAACTCCCTCCTTCTCTCTCTTCTTTCTTTTCTTTCTCCCCCTCTCTCTTTCTCTAACTGTCCATACCTCTCTCTCCCTCTCCATCTTTCTCTCTCTCTAACTTTCCCTCCCTCCTTTCTTTGCATTCTCTCTCAGCCTTTATATATATATATATATATATATATATATATATATATATATATATATATATATATATATAAAGAAAAGAAAGAAAATAAAAAAGAAAATTCCTCATATACAGGAAACTGATCAGCCAATCTGCTAATATGCAAATCTGGCTTATCAGTGGATCTGCTAATATGCAGATCTAACTGATCAGCCAGTCTGCTAATATGCAAATCAGGCCGATCAGTGACTGTGTATTTTTGAAAATAGTATATATTTTCACTAGCTCTGACAGTTGGCAGGTGAACAGTGAGCTGTACTGATGAAGGGTAATACCCAGAAACATTAGTGTCTGCAGTTCTGTTTACATGCCAACATAAGAGCAAGAATGAGGGGCTCATTCTACTGACATAGCTTTAAAGAGGCTGTTTGCATAATTGCAAATGAATCGATGTTATTTGATGTATCATATTTACATGTATATATGGAGGCACATGGCTTAGTGGTTAGAGCATTGGCCTTGCAATCGAAAGGTTGTGAGTTCAATTCTCAGACCAGGTGATGTGTTGTTTCCTTGAGCAAGACACTTTATTTCACATTGCTCCAGTTTACTCAGCTGTAGAAATGAGATGAAAGGGACTGGGGTCCCTATCATTCCACTGCAAAGTGGTCGTGGAGGTGCCACGGCAAAAAAGCACCCAGCACTCACTGTAAATGAGGTTGGTGTTAGGAAGGGCATCCAGCTGTAGAAATCAAGCCAGAATCAGTTCCCGTCCCACCCTTGCAAGCAGGGAAAAAGCGGACGTAAAATGATGATGATGATGATGATGATGTAACAACTAGAAATTGATTAACATATAAATAAACATATAAATAATCAATGACACCCATAATTTTGATTTAGATTAAATTCATTTTGATTTATCTTAATTTTGGATATAGATATATATATATGTATATATACCATGTAACATCGTTGCGAAACATATTTGGGTTTCGAAGTTCAAATTCATCTACGGAGCGGGTTTGGATTTTGAAATTTAAATTTGTCCAGGAATCACGGCTTTTGCCAATATAAGCTTGTCTTTATTGACGTATATCGAGACAGACAAATTGTATTCACTTTAATTAGTTTATTTCATGCTAGCTAACTTTGTCTGTTACAATGCAAACACGTTTTGTGTTTATCATATATATTAATATATAACTTGTATTTCACTGCTCAGAAATGCCTCTTTCTTTGAGCTGATTAATTGTAAACGACTATGAGTTTAATCTCTAAATATAATATAGTATGTATATATGTACATGTATGTATGTATGTGTGAGTATGTGTGTGTTTGTCTCCATGTATGCCTAGTGGTTAGTGCAGCGTTTCTCAGTTGGTGTTCTCCGGAACCCTAGGTTTCCACGAGAGGTCACTGGTGGTTCCACGAGAGGTCACTGGTGGTTCCACGAGAGGTCACTGGTGGTTCCACGAGAGGTCACTGGTGGTTCCACGAGAGGTCACTGGTGGTTCCACGAGAGGTCACTGGTGGTTCCACGAGAGGTCACTAGTGGTTCCACGAGAGGTCACAAAGGGTTCTTCGTGAGGTCACTAAGAGTCACATTGGTAATAAATAAGGTCTTAGGTTACAATATCATAAGATATATGAAAGTATGGTGATATCTTGAGATATATGAAAGTATGGTGATATCTTGAGATATATGAAAGTATGGTGATATCTTGAGATATATGAAAGTATGGTGATATCTTCAGAGATATGACAGTATGGTGATATCTTGAGATATATGAAAGCATGGTGATATCTTGAGATATATGAAAGTTTGGTGATATCTTGAGATATATGAAAGCATGGTGATATCTTGAGATATATGAAAGTATATTGATATCTTGAGATATATGAAAGTATGGTGATATCTTGAGATATATGAAAGTATGTTGATATCTTGAGATATGTAACAGTATGGTGATATCTTGAGATATATGAAAGTATGTTGATATCTTAAGATATATGAAAGTATGGTGATATCTTGAGATATATGAAAGTATGGTGATATCTTGAGATATATGAAAGCATGGTGATATCTTGAGATATATGAAAGTTTGGTGATATCTTGAGATATATGAAAGCATGGTGATATCTTGAGATATATGAAAGTATATTGATATCTTGAGATATATGAAAGTATGGTGATATCTTGAGATATATGAAAGCATGGTGATATCTTGAGATATATGAAAGTATATTGATATCTTGAGATATATGAAAGTATGGTGATATCTTGAGATATATGAAAGTATGTTGATATCTTGAGATATGTAACAGTATGGTGATATCTTGAGATATATGAAAGTATGTTGATATCTTGAGATATATGAAAGTATGGTGATATCTTGAGATATATGAAAGTATGGTGATATCTTGAGATATATGAAAGTTTGGTGATATCTTGAGATATATGAAAGTTTGGTGATATCTTAAGATATAATGGGGAAATGAAACATGATACAAAATAGGAAATATAAAATATATAAAGAGTGGATAATTTGGAATGACACATGAAGTAAATGTAAAATGTTTGTATATTAACATGAGACAGCGTAGAAGGGTAAGTAAAGGTGGATACAACAGTAACTAGATATATAAAGAGATATCCATATAGAACATGAGACTATTCAGAATGTGTGGTGAAAATGGAAATAGATTCAGTTGAGAGTCCCCCAAGAGTTTGCTAGTTGGTGTGTAGCAGGGGAGAGGGTTTTTTTCCAAGAGTGTCCACATTTATTTGGCTAGCTGCATGTTAAATTCTGTAAATAGTTGTCTGTAGTAAAGAGATGAGGTTACTTTCCATAATCTGCCAGTGGAGAAGGATAAATTATGTCCTCTTGTAAGTTTTGCTAATCATATTGAAGTAGATTTTTGAAGTCGACTTCTTTGCTTCATGTGTTGTGTAGCATGTGATTGTGGCAGGCAGATGAAGCCAGCTCTTATTGATGGCATCAGTGCCCAACTTTAAAGGAGCCTTTAATCATTATAAGGGGGAGATAACTGACGAGAGATGTGCAATCCACACGGTAGTTGGTTGGTGGTGAGGCTCGGATTTTCGAAGTTACGAAATGCTGAGGAAATAAAGATGTAGGAAGCTCAGACACAGAAAATAACTACAATTACAGCCAGTTGCTATAACATAGCTTTAAAAATATCAAGTAAAACAGGTGGAAAATGATGTCCGCGGAAAATGATGTACAGGTGGAAAATGATGTCCGCGGAAAATGATGTAGAGGTGGAAAATGATGTCAGCGGAAAATGATGTAGAGGTGGAAAATGATGTCCGCGACCGCTACAAAGAAACAAACGTTTGTTTGTGAATTGTTTTTTTCTCTTGTTTGTGAATGATTTTTATTGTTTGTTTTCTCCCTTCTATGACAGGTTGTCTACTTTACTGCTACGTTTCCATACTTGATGTTGATCATCCTGTTGATAAGAGGCGTTACGTTGGATGGTTACATGAAGGGTATTAAGTTCTACATCATTCCGAAATGGGAGAGATTGACTGATATTAAGGTAAGTTTCTTTATCTTTACCATTGCAGTCAATCCTTTTATCATCTGGGCCTGTCGCTACAAGAGGAGCGGGGTTGGTAGTTGATTACATGGCAATGTCTGCCACCATATTTAGAAGAAAAACACATATGGTGATACCCTTATTTCTAAACTCAGAATGCCCACCCAGAAACACTGTTCATACCCAGGTAATCATTGCAATGTCTTTATATGGAGCTGAGATACAGTTAATTTATCTTAGCAAACATAGAAGGTGAAAAGCTAAGCAGGCCCCAGCATCATTCCAAATGCTTCTTCTTCTTCTTCTTCTTCTTCTTCTTCTTCTTCTTCTTCTTCTTCTTCTTCTTCTTCTTTATCACGACCATCATCATCATCCACAACAACATTGCCGTCATCATTATCGCGGTCTTTTATGTTGTTCAGTTCGTCTCTTTTTGGCTGAGCTGCAGTCCTGGGTCAAGAAGAGACCGAGACTGGGTGACTGGCATCTGGAATGTTGCCAGGCACTCACTGCCCTCTACCAGGTGGGCAATGTGGTCAGTGGAACTTCCACTCTTGAGTTCTATAGAGGATTAGTGGTGGGTAAGTGTGACGACGCACTCGGAGAGGCTCTGGGCGTCAACAAAGTTGAACTAACCAGTCTGTTCCGGAAGACTTTTGAGCTGGGGACGATGGATAACTTCCAGAAATATCCCTCGCTTGTCAGTGGTATCAGGGGAGGGGGGGGGGGGGGGCGACTGTCAGATGGACCTGCCCGAGATGCACACAGAGTGATGAAACCGTTCTGCATGCACTCGTCCAGTGTCCGTGCATTACTGACTTGTAGAGTTATGTCGAACAGCTGTTGTCGCGTGTAGAACGGATCCAGCTATTGGCCGAGTCCATAGTGAAGATCAACCCGCCGCCTTCTTTTGGCCAAGAAGGGCAGGCAATCTTCCTCTGTCTGGTGGCAGTAGCAAAAGAGGTTGTATGGTGGACCAGGTTGAAAGGACTAAAGACAGACACTTTTCTCTTCAGCCAATCTTTCATCAACATTTTCAAGTTTCACTTGGAAAGGAAGGTGAGGGTGGAAAGAGAAGTGGTGCACCCCCCCCCCCTGTACATTTGGTAAAAGGTGGGTGAATGTGGCGAGAATGGCCCCTGTGAGTGGGCCTACTCTGATCGTGCGCCTGTAGGTTGGTGAATTTGAGGAGGTGAGGGGTGCCCTTCCCGGGTACTCTCGAAACGTTGGGTCGTTCAGGATTGGTGGGGTACCTGAGTCAACCCTGGGTTGTCATATCCTCTATTGGGGAATTTTTCTTGTTGTATTGTCATTGTTATTTTGTTATTATTATTTATACTTTTACACTTTTTATATGTAAACCCCCACTGTCCCTGTCTAGTGCATCGTCCCCTATATGTAGGCCCTTGTGGTCAATAAATGAAACAATTATTTCATGTTGTTGTTGTCATTGTCATCCTCGTCCCCGTTGTATTAGTAGTAGTTGTTGTTTATAATAATATATTACATATTTCCAGGTTTGGTCAAAGGCCGCCACCCAGATCTTTTACTCTCTTGGTCCAGCGTTTGGTTCTCTCATTACTATGGCAAGCTACAACAAGTTCAATAATAACTGCTACAGGTACAGCTACTTATAATTCTACTAATACTCTTCATCTAATACAGTAGAGCCACGCAGTACCACTGCCCCATTGTACCAGTAATTTGCTGTACCACTGCCCCACTGTACCAGTAATTTGCTGTACAAGTTCCACATTGTACCAGTAATTTCCTGTACCACTGTCACGCTGTACCAGTAATTTGCGATTCAAGTGCCACATTGTACCAGTAATTTGCCGTACCACTGCCCCATTGTACCAGTAATTTGCTGTACAAGTGCCACATTGTACCAGTAATTTTCTGTACCACTGCCCTACTGTACCAGTAATTTGCGATGCAAGTGCCACATTGTACCAGTAATTTGCTGTAACTCTGTTCCATTGTACCAGTAATTTGCTGTACCACTGCCCCACTGTACCAGTAATTTGCTGTACCACTGCCACATTGTACCAGTAATTTGCTGTACTAGTGCCTCATTGTACCAGTAATTTGCTGTACCAGTACCACATTGTACCAGTAATTTGCTGTACCACTGCCACATTGTACCAGTAATTTGCTGTACCACTGCCCCATTGTACCAGTAATTTGCTGTACCAGTACCACATTGTACCAGTAATTTGCTGTACCACTGCCACACTGTACCAGTAATTTGCTGTAACTCTGTTCCATTGTACCAGTAATTTGCTGTACAAGTGCCACATTGTACCAGTAATTTGCTGTACCACTGCCCCATTGTACCAGTAATTTGCTGTACCAGTACCACATTGTACCAGTAATTTGCTGTAACTCTGTTCCATTGTACCAGTAATTTGCTGTACCACTGCCCCACTGTACCAGTAATTTGCTGTACCAGTACCACATTGTACCAGTAATTTGCTGTACCACTGCCTCATTGTACCAGTAATTTGCTGTACCACTGCCACATTGTACCAGTAATTTGCTGTACCAGTACCACATTGTACCAGTAATTTGCTGTACCACTGCCACATTGTACCAGTAATTTGCTGTACCACTGCCACACTGTACCAGTAATTTGCTGTACCACTGCCCCATTGTACCAGTAATTTGCTGTACCACTGCCCCATTGTACCAGTAATTTGCTGTACCAGTACCACATTGTACCAGTAATTTGCTGTACCAGTACCACATTGTACCAGTAATTTGCTGTACCAGTACCACATTGTACCAGTAATTTGCTGTACCAGTACCACATTGTACCAGTAATTTGCTGTACCACTGCCACATTGTACCAGCAATTTGCTGTACCACTGCCCCACTGTACCAGTAATTTGCTGTACCACTGCCCCATTGTACCAGTAATTTGCTGTACCACTGCCCCATTGTACCAGTAATTTGCTGTACCACTGCCCCATTGTACCAGTAATTTGCTGTACCAGTACCACATTGTACCAGTAATTTGCTGTACCACTGCCACACTGTACCAGTAATTTGCTGTACCACTGCCCCATTGTACCAGTAATTTGCTGTACCACTGCCACACTGTACCAGTAATTTGCTGTACCACTGCCCCATTGTACCAGTAATTTGCTGTACCAGTACCACATTGTACCAGTAATTTGCTGTACCACTGCCACACTGTACCAGTAATTTGCTGTACCACTGCCCCATTGTACCAGTAATTTGCTGTACCACTGCCCCATTGTACCAGTAATTTGCTGTACCAGTACCACATTGTACCAGTAATTTGCTGTACCACTGCCCCACTGTACCAGTAATTTGCTGTACCACTGCCCCATTGTACCAGTAATTTGCTGTACCACTGCCACACTGTACCAGTAATTTGCTGTACCACTGCCCCATTGTACCAGTAATTTGCTGTACCACTGCCCCATTGTACCAGTAATTTGCTGTACCACTGCCCCATTGTACCAGTAATTTGCTGTACCAGTACCACATTGTACCAGTAATTTGCTGTACCAGTACCACATTGTACCAGTAATTTGCTGTACCAGTACCACATTGTACCAGTAATTTGCTGTAACTCTGTTCCATTGTACCAGTAATTTGCTGTACAAGTGCCACACTGTACCAGTAATTTGCTGTAACTCTGTTCCATTGTACCAGTAATTTGCTGTACCACTGCCACATTGTACCAGTAATTTGCTGTACCACTGCCCCATTGTACCAGTAATTTGCTGTACCACTGCCCCATTGTACCAGTAATTTGCTGTACCACTGCCACATTGAACCAGTAATTTGCTGTACCACTGCCCCACTGTACCAGTAATTTGCTGTACCACTGCCACATTGAACCAGTAATTTGCTGTACCACTGTTCCATTGTACCAGTAATTTGCTGTACAAGTGCCCCACTGTACCAGTAATTTGCTGTACCACTGCCCCATTGTACCAGTAATTTGCTGTACAAGTGCCACACTGTACCAGTAATTTGCTGTACTACTGCCACATTGTACCAGTAATTTGCTGTACCACTGCCACATTGTACCAGTAATTTGCTGTACCACTGCCACACTGTACCAGTAATTTGCTGTACCACTGTTCCATTGTACCAGTAATTTGCTGTACAAGTGCCACACTGTACCAGTAATTTGCTGTACAAGTGCCACACTGTACCAGTAATTTGCTGTACAAGTGCCACATTGTACCAGTAATTTGCTGTACCACTGCCTCATTGTACCAGTAATTTGCTGTACTAGTGCCCCATAGTACCAGTAATTTGCTGTACTAGTGCCCCATAGTACCAGTAATTTGCTGTAAAAGCCGAGGCTCATGCAAATGTTTGTATTGTAATATGAGTGGAAATCTGCAGTACAAGCGTGTTTCATACAAACGACCACTAGTCAGCGCTGAGCTCACACACCGCCTCCCAACAAACACAGCCTCCGCTCAGTTCACGTGTTAATCTTGTTGTGACATCATCCCTATTGTGTTTGCCCAGTATTTCTTTTTTTTTTCTAGTTTTGTGCATTTTTTGCTATCATTTTATAACAATTAGTGGAAGAAAACCTATAAAAAATTATTTTGATGTGTTTTTGTGGGGCTGGAACAGATTATTTATATTGTAATTAATTTCAACAGTGAAAATTGTGGAAAATGAGTAAATGGTAAAACTCGGTCTTGAAAGGAATTAAACCCTTACTGCGAAGTATCACTGTATTCTTCAACATTACTTTTATTTACATATTGTCTTGGAAACATTCACACACAGACTTTTATTGTGGTGGATTGGCAGTATCGGTAGAGGGCTGGACGCCATGTTTTGCAGCATAGAGTTACGGCCCTTGTCATTTGGAGTTCAAATCCTGCCGAGGTTAACTTTGCCTTTCATCCTTACAGAGTCGATAAAATAAAGTACCAGTAATACACTGGGGTAATTGCTGGCCTTGCACCAAAAGTAGAAGAAGGATGAAAGGCAAAGTTAACCTCGGCGGGATTTGAACTCAGAATGGCAAGGGCCATAACTCTCTGTGTCAAAGCATGGTGTCCGACCCTCTACCGATACTGCCAATCCACTAAAATATTAAAACTTGGTAAATATTTTCTCCATTCATAAAAATTTCAAAACAGCCCCCTAAAGTGGGGCTGTTTTGTAGTCGAGTATATACGGTAACTTACGGGTGGGTCACAATTAACTTACTGGTTTTAATATTAAAATATTAAAACAACTCTCACACAAGAAAAAAAAATTATTTGAAAGAGATTTGGCAAAGGAAACATCGTTCTGATGAACTATATCCACTTATCTGGACTGGTAAATGGTTGGACATTTTGGACAGTTCTAAATCTTTTATGCCTGATGTAAGATACCAGACTTTAAGGACAAAACCAACCGGCAGGAGACACAAGGGTAGACCTCCCAAGCAAGATGGTTGGATAGAACCCATGAGCTTGGCTGGTCCTTCTTGGGGATCCAACTGGGTCAGTTGGAAACAGTGCTTCTGACAGGACCTGCTGGAAGGACTGTTTGAGGACTCTACCCTCACACCCCTCTCAGGAATAAGTGGAAGAAGAAGAAGTTAGTGACATCTGGCAGGGAAAGAAGAAGAAGGAGAAGGAGAAGGAGAAGAAGGAGAAGGAGAAGGAGGAGGAGGAGGAGAAGAAGAAGAGAAGAAGAAGAAGAAGAAGAAGAAGAAGAAGAAGAAGAAGAACGAGGAGAAGAAGAAGAAAAAGAAGGAGGAGGAGAAGAAGAAGAAGAAGATAAGATAGCAGATCTAGCCGGCAGTTAAGAATAGAGAGAATATTTTGTAACATTGAGAAATGCAAAGAATTATTTTTGGAAAAGTTCTTTAATCCCAACATCTCTTGTATCTACCTTTTCCTTATTCCTCTCCTCTAAGTCACACAGAAACTATTTCAGCAGTGTTAAAGTTGTACGTTCTGATCTTTTATAGGGATGGCATTATAGTGGCCCTTATCAACTGTGGCACCAGCATCTTCGGAGGGTTTGTTGTCTTCTCTATGATTGGTTATATGTCGGAGATCACTAATATTGATGTGGACAAAATCCCAATCTCAGGTAATAAAAAGATTAAATACACACACACACATACACACACGCACATACACACACACATATATCATCATCATCATCATCGTTTAACGTCTATCTTCCACGCTAGCGTGGGTTTAGACGGGAATTGTCCCACGTGAGACAAGATTGGCTGTCTTGCTCGTATAGGACTGTCTGGCGGGTTTTCTATGGCTGGATGCCCTTCCTAACATCAACCACGTTTACAGTGTGAAACTGGGAGGTTTTTACCGTGTTACCTACACGGCCACATTACAGCGTAGACTGTGTGTTTTTTTTGTCGTGACACCTACATGACCTCATTTATTTAGGACTGGATGTTTACAGAGAAAGGATGGGGGTAGGGGTAGTGTGATGGGGGTGTATTTTTGGTTAGGAGGTGCCTACTGACTGTAGGTTTCGCTTTGTACATAGGCAAGGCGGGTCTTCTGTATTACTGCGTAGCGCCAAAGATCTCGGTCCAGTGACATTGTCTATATATATACATATAAAATATATATATATATTTTATATATATATATATATATATGTTAGGTAATTCCGAAGAAAAAGCAAAGGAAAAAAGAGTGCTCTATGTATAGAACAGAGCTATTTAATTAGAAAGTGAACAACACAAAATATAACTATTCCATTACCAAAGGTTTCTGGATCCCAGACAATATTAATATACGTCTGGATCGGTCGTCAGTCAGAGATGTTATGGATATAAAATATTTTCTATCCATAACTTCTCTTACCTTTGGTAATGGAGTAGTTATATTTTGTGTTGTTCACTTTCTAATTAAATATATATATATTATAATAATAGATTAAAGTTTAAGCAAAGAATCACTGCTTTCACCCTTAGTGGGATCTTCCGAAACTAAAAAATGAAGATCCCATTAAGGGAGAAAGCAGCAATTCTTTGCTTAAACTTTAATCTGTTCTTAAAATAAATATTTGCTCTACGGGTTTTTATATGTATTATATATATATATATATAGTTCTTATCTAACCCTCTTCAGATTTTAGTCTTCAGTATCGGTAGAGAGTCGGACACCATGCTTTGAAGCATAGAGTTACGTCCCTTTATGATCTGAGTTCAAATCCCGCCGAGGTTAACTTTGCCTTTCATCTTTACGGGGTCGATAAAATAAAGTACCAGTAATGTACTGGGTAATTGCTGGCCTTGTGCCAAAAATAGAAACAATTATTGCTATATATAGAGAGAGAGAGGGGGAGAGGGAGGGAGAAAGAGAGAGGGAGGTGAAAAAACAAGCTGTCTCTGATCAAAATGAAGTGAGAGTGTATTTGAATTCATATAAAAATAAGAAAACTCATCGCTAGATGCCTGTCAAAGGCACCACTGGGCAAAAATGCCCCAGAGGACAGAGACCAGCAGCCAGTGATCAACAGAAAGACAATCCACCTTGGGACATTTTTGCCTATCGCTCTCTATGACAGCATTTAGCTGTTTTAACGGCTGTTCTAGAGATGCGCTTTCTCATTTATATATCTCTCTAGGTACTACTAAAACTCTGTGTTTATGTGCTTGTCTGTAATTTAATACAGCCAAAAATGGCACATAGTGGGAAAATACTTTGAAAGGAAGTTGTCCCTGAACTAGGAATATAAATGGAATAAAACAGGTTTCGCATAAATCGGAGCATGGGTTCCCGAGATACGGGTTTTTTTCAGGGTACATTCATAAATAGCCAACAGCTCCATGATAACCAATTAGATCACTAGTGTACTTACCGTTGTGTTTCATTTCTGGCAAGCCTTAGATATACCACTTAGGTAACAACTAGACTACCAACGACCCATTGGGTCACGGGTAGCATAGTGTATATATAAATGGGAAGTTTGAAAGCCATGACAATGCAAAATGGACGAACAAGAAAATAAGAAGAAGCAAGATGTTATGCGTTACTATCATCGTCATCATCATCATCATCATCATTTTACCTCCGCTTTTCCCTGCTTGCAAGGGTGGGACGGGTCCTATTCAGCACAGCATCTCTCCACTTGTCACGGTCCTTCGTCATCTCCTCCGTGAGCTTCAGCGATCTGAGGTCTGCTCTCACTACCTCCGCCCATGTTTTTCGTGGTCTACCTCTACTGCGTCTTCCTTCTACTGGGGTTTCTTGGCACTTCTTCACCCAGCCGTCATCCCCCATGCGCATCATATGTCCATACCATACTATATATATATATATAGGGAAAAGTATGACCCCGACGGCAGAGCTCAAGCCATTTCAACGGCTATTTCTGGACTCTACTACCCTAAGTATTGAGTACTCTGGTGCATTATGGTCCATCTGGTTCCTTACCACAACTTCTTTGTTATATATATATATATATATATATATATATATATAAATTATCGAGAATCGGAATTTCGGCCCACGAAATAACGAAGCACAATCTTCGAAATGCGTGGCAAAGAGCTCAATAGTTTGGATAAACCAGAGCTATAACTATCATTTAAATACCAACACACAGAGACAATGCTTAAAATCACTCGCACAGCCGAAAAAAACGACCAAGAAAATTTGGGTCAGACAAATAAGAATATAAATGAATGAAAAATCTTTACCCGAACCCGCTAGAGTGATGGTAAATTCCAGCTTTTTGGTTTCTGCGGCTCCTAAATCAGTTACTGTCAGCTTACATAAAAAATATTCGGCTTCTGGTAGAAAGATGAACGAGGAAAACCACTTTCTCAACAGGCATTTTGTTCAAATATACAGAAGAACCCGTTACTAAATCCAAGTGGAGTTTAGCAAGGGAGGGAACCCCTATATTAGGCGAATGAATTCGGCAGTGCATATATTTGTAAAAATACAAAATATCACATATCGAATTAGAGTTCTCAACATATATATATATATGTATATACATATATATATATATATATGTATATACATATATATATATATATATATGTATATACATATATATATATATATATATACATCATCATTATCATCACCGTTTTACGTTCGTTCTTCCATGCTAGCATGGGTTAGACGGGTTGTCCTGTTGTGGGCAGTGTCTGGTCGGCTGACCATGCCTTGCTCATACAGGAACTGATTTGGCTTGATTTCTACAGCTGGATGCCCTTCCTAACACCAACCTCATTTACAGTGAGTAGCGTGCTTTTCCCGTGGCGCCTACACGTCCACTTTACAGTGTGAGCTGGGTGGTTTTTTGCCGTGGCACCTCCACGACCACCTTGCAGTGGGAGGGTGTGGGGGCATATTGTCTATATGCTTCAGCTTGTACCCATGGGAGGTCGAGTACTCTGTATTACTGCGTGACGCCAGAGGTCATGGTCGTGTGTCATCGCCTTTGAGAGGTGTAATTGGGTAAGGTCGGCTTTTATCACCTCATCCCAGGTCTTCTTGGGTCTCCCCACTCCGCGGTTTCCATTGACTTCTAGTACTCTGCACCTTTTTATGCAGCTGTCATCCTTCATACACATCACATGTCCATACCAACGCAACCGCCTCTCCTGCACACAGCATTTGATTCCTCTTATGTTCAGTTTCTCTCTCAATTCATTTATGCTTTGTCGTTCACGTATATTACTATTACACATCCATCGGAGCATGCAGGCTTCGTTTCTTTCTAATCTACATAAGTCTACGTAAGTCTTCCACCTTCAGCGCCCAGGTCTCACTACCGTGTAACATTGCTGTTCGGATACACGCATCATACAGTCTGCCTTTCATTTTGAGGGAGAAGCCTTTTGCAGCTAGCAGTGGCAGTAGTTCCCTGAACTTCTTCCATCCCAATCTTACCCACCCTAGTTATTATACTTTCTGATGAACACCCACCTCCGCTGCTAATTTGGTCACCTAGGTAGCAGAAGCTGTCTACTGTTTCTACAGAGCCCTCCCAGAGATTGGTGGTACTTGTTTCCTGTGGCTGTTTGCTGCTTGCTGTCCCAGCACAGCTGCTGCATGTGAAGCCTACATTCTTAATTAAGCTTCCTGAGATCCCACTACATCTCTTGTGTACCCATCGTTTGCATTTGGGGCAGAGAATGGAGTTCCTACCTACACTTTTCCTACATACTGAGCAAGGCCATTTCCCTGAGGGGATCTGGGTTCTGTTTTCTCGTCTACTTACAAGGACCTTAGTCTTTGTCATGTTGACTTTGAGACCCTTTCTTTCTAGTCCCTGCTTCCAAGTTTAGAATTTCTTCTCTAGTTCTATCATAGATTCAGCTATAAGTGCGAGGTCATCAGCATACAGGAGTTCCCATGGGCATCTGGTCTTAAACTCCTCCGTTATTGCCTGCAGGACTATGATGAACAGGAGAGGGCTAAGAACAGAGCCCTGGTGGACACCAACCTGTACGCTAAATTCCTCGCTATACTCATTGCTAATCCTAACTTTGCTGACTGCTCCCCTATACATGGCTTGTACAGCTTTCACAAGCCATTCATCTACTCCTAGTTTTCTAAGAGCCCACCAGATTACAGCACGTGGAACTCTGTCAAAGGCTTTCTCGAGATCGATGAATGCCAGGTAGAGAGGCTTACTTTTAGCTAGGTACTTTTCCTGTAACTGTCTCACAAGAAAGAGGGCATCAGTGGTGCCTCTTCCTGGTACAAACCCAAATTGCATCTCATCTATTTTCACCCGGTCCCTAATCAACTGTGCTATAACTCTTTCTGTTACTTTCATGACCTGGTCCATCATCTTTATACCTCTATAGTTTCCTCTATCTAGTGCATCACCTTTACCTTTGTAGCAGTTGACAATGATGCTACTGCACCAATCTTTTGGTATGACACCTTCTAGTATTACCTGGTTAACAATACGTGTGGTTATAGTGTGACCTACAGACCCAGATGCCTTCAGCATCTCGGCAGCTATACCCGATGGACTGGTTGCCTTCCCCATCTTCATATCTTTGATTGCCTTACTTACTACGCTGCTGCTGACTTGTACTGCTGGCCCCCTCTATAGGGTCTACTTGGGGTAGGGTCTCTTCTTCCCATGCATTCTCCTCATTTAGTAATCTATCATAATGGCTCTTCCATGCATCTTTCTTCTCAGCACTTGTGAGGGCAAGCTCACCTTTATCATTCCAGATACACTTCCCTCCAATGACATCACAATTCTCTCTGACACACTGCCTCGCAATCTTGAACACCTCCTGTTTCTGGTCCTCATATATTGTTATGCTTTGGGAGGGTCATGTTGCCAATAAGAAACACATGCACCAGTTGCTTTCACTCCAATTTATTATAAATTAAATTTATAAATTTAAGAATTTATAAAATTCCGGTTGGTTGGTTCCACAAAGTTCTTTCGTCACCATTCTGTGACCTCCTCAGTGACTGGGGATTCTTTTCTTTGTTTTTGAAAAACAAGATGGCATAGGACAGAACAAAGGAGAGGCACAAAAACAAATAAAAGAATCCCCAGTCACTGAAGAGGTCACAGAATGTGTGACGAAAGAACTTTGACAATATATGAACAACCGTCCGGTTGTGGCACCAACCAACCAACCGGAAATTTATAAATTCTTAAATTTATAAATTTAATTTATAATAAATTGGAGTGAAAGCGACTGGTGCGTGTGTTTCTTATTGGCAACATGACCCTCCCAAAGTATAACAATATCGGTTTCAACACACGTTTTCAGATAAAGAATCTTGCTAAACAAATTCAGAAACAATATATATATATACATATACATATACATACAGACATACATACATATATATACATGCATTCATACATACATACTTACATACATACACATGCGTATATATGTATATATATATATCATCATCATCATCATCATTCCATTTTACGTCCGCTTTTTCCCTGCTTGCAAGGGTGGGACAGGAACTGATTCTGGCTTGATCTCTACAGCTGGATGCCCTTCCTAACACCAACCTCATCTACAGTGAGTGCAGGGTGCTTTTTAGCCGTGGCACCTACACGACCACTTTGCAGTGGAATGATAGGGACCCCAGTCCTATCATCTCATTTCTACAGCTGAGTAAACTGGAGCAATGTGAAATAACGTGTCTTACTCAAGGAAACAACACATCACTCTGTCTGAGAACTGAACTCACAACCTTTCGATTGCAAGGCCAATGCTCTAACCACTAAGCCATGTGCCTCCATATATATATATATATATATATATATATATATATATATATATATATATATACATACATACATACATACATACATACATACATACATACATACATACATACATACATACATACATACATACATATATATATATATATATATATATATATATATATATATATATATATATATATATATATATATATATATATATATATATATATATATATATACAAAATGGCATAGGACAGACAGAACAAAGGAGAGGCACAGAAACAAAGAAAGGAATCCCCAGTCACTGAAGAGGTCACAGAGTGTGTGACGAAAGAACTATGACTATATATATAAACAACTATCTGGTTGTGGAACCATTTATTATAATAAATTGAAGTGAAAGCAACTGGTGCGTGTGTTTCTTATTGGCAACATGACCTTCCCAAAGTATAACAATATCGGTTTCAACACACGATTTCAGATAAAGAATCTTGCTAAACAAATTCAGAAACGAAATATATATATATATATATATATATTAAGACAGGGGGGAAGAAAAAATGGCTTCACTTGTGCTTTCAACAAATTTATTTTCTTCACAAAATCCCAAAAGAATTTTTTCCCGGATTAGAAAAAAATTTTTTATTAAAAGAATTATTTTATAAATTAAGTTGTTGGTTGTTGGTGAGGTATTCTTTCGTTTTTAGAACAACAAACGAAACAATACCTCCTACGTTAACCAAGAACTCCTAACCAACAACCAACAACTTAATTTATAAAATTTTTCTAATCCTGAAAAAAATTCTTTTTGGATTTTGTGAAGAAAATAAATTTGTTGAAAGCACAAGTGAAGCCATTTTTTCTTCCCCCTGTCTTAATATACCTAACTGTACCAAGGATTACACACATTTTCCAATATATATATATATATATACATACATACATACATACATACATACATATGTATATATATATATAAGTATATATATATATATATATATATATATATATATATATATATATATATATATATATATATATATATATATATATAAAACAGAGTTTTGTAGCTTGCTTGAAGTATGGTTTAATAAGGAGCACAAATTTACATTATGAAAACCAACACAATGCGTTATGAAGAATGTTAAATTGCCAAGATAACAAAAGAATCTTACCTTAGCAAATTTAACGACCCCAAATGTTTTCGGGTTTAAAAACCTATTATCAAGGGAGTAACCCTATGAGAGGCTTAAAAAATTGATCAGATAGACTTACTTGTCTGGAGCAGATTTAAGTTATATGAATGCTTGAAATATTGTGAGTTGGTTGCTCATTATTTTTGTGTATTTCCAGGTGCCGGCCTTGTCTTCATAGCCTACCCAGAAGGACTCAGTAGAATGCCAGTTGCTCCTCTTTGGAACTTCCTTTTCTTTTTCATGATATTTACATTGGGATTAGATAGTCAAGTAAGTCTTGTCTAGTTTATATATTCAGACTGTCCAGAAAGTCAGTCAACAATTATATATTGTCTAGTTTATATATACAGACTGTCCAGAAAGTCAGTGGACAATTATATATCTATATATATTAGGTTGTAACATGAATTCCCGCCGTTTTTTTATTAAGAAGTTTTATAACAACGGCGGGAATTTGTGTTACAATCCAATATATTTGTATAGAATTGTCTAGAAACTTGGGACACCTTCTATCAGTCTGTCCGTCTGTCTGTCTGTCTGCTGTTGTCTGCCTGTCTTATTATCAACCTGTCTGTCTGTCAGCCTGCCTGTCTTATTGTCTGCCTGGCCCGTGTGAATGGGCCTTCTCTCTACCGCAGCCTGTAGGTGGAAAAGGAAGAAGGGAGCATCCTCTCTTTGTGCTCCCGTGTAGAAGGGTCGCACATTTTTTTTCGGGGGTGTGTGTGACCCCAAAACGATCCCTCCCTATTGAGGACCTTTTTCTTACAATTTTATTTATTACATTTTTCTTACTAGATCTATATGTAAACTCCCCCCCCCCCCCCATGTACATGTCCCTTTTCTTTTGTGCCCTAGTGCCAAATAAACAGAAATTTGTCTGTCTGAGAAGTTATCACGTCCTATTGGTGATAGAAGGGAGCAAAGGCTGGCGAAATTGCTCACTGGTAGGGTGGCTGATGAGGTACAGATGCAGTTGCCTGTTCGTCTAATGTAAATGATTATACTATACACACACACATATGTATGTATAAATGCATGTGTGTGTGTGTACGTGTGTAGCTGTCTATATACAGCAAGTTTTATGAAAGGTGGGTGAAAGTGGTGAGAATGGCCCAAGTGAATGGGCCTTCTCTCTATATCAGCCTGTAGGTTGAGGAAAAGGAGGAGGAGAGGAAAGGAGTACAAACTCTTCGTACTCCTGGAGACGAGGGTTGCACATTTTTTCGGGGGTATGTGTTACCCATATGAACTGTCTCCCCCTATTGGGGAAAATCGACTAATTTTTAAATTGCATTTGTGATAATATTTTACACGTTTTTATTGTATGTAAACTTCCCCCTTTGTATTTGTCCCCTTCTTTTGTGCCCCTGTGGCTAATAAAGAAACATATCTACATACATGATGGCTGTAAATTCTACTAAGAGTACTGCAATCGCTTATCTACATACATACAAACATACTGGGGGCCTCGTTTGCCTTAAAAATGTGAGGGGGACAAACCAACATTTTTTTATCCTTAAAGGACCATGTCAGTATTGCTTATGGTGCCTTTCCTGGACCCTATCACATAAAAAAAATTTTACGCAAATTAAATTTTATATATTCAAATGAAGTTCAGATATAAAAAGAATAAGTTTAAAAAGAATTTATTATATCAAATAAACAAAAAACAAAAGATGGTTTGTCCCCCATTCCTGAAAAAGTGTGTGTGTGTGGGGGGGGGGACTTGTCCCCTGGTAAACTCCTGAAATAAGGCCCTGTATACATACATACATACATATGAGAAAACATTATTTATGTTTGTTTAATCTTATTCTAGTTTGCCATGATGGAATGTGTTATAAGTTCATTGGTCGATGAATTTCCTCAAAAACTTCGCAACAGGAAAGGAAGTGTGACGGCGGGTTGTTGTATTGTTGCGTTCCTATTTGGAATACCTTGTGTCACAATGGTAAGTTGACCCTTTTCATACCCTCCCCAAACCGCCCTACTTTTATCATACAAATCTAATGATTTTAAAATACTCCTAATTCATATCAAAACCTCCCCTTCCTCCCAAATCTCCTGATTTTGCCCCATCTCACCATCATCTGTTCCCCAACATGGAAAGAACACTTGGCTGGCAACCAGTATCACAGAGGTGATGACGTCATATCTGCTGTTGATGAAAGCTTATTCAACAATGGGATCCAAGTACTGCAATATCGACGGAAGAAGTGTGTGGGCCTCAAGGGGGTCTATGTTGAAAAGCAAACCTCATTTGGTCACAATTCCATGAGAATATCTTCGTCAGCCTATAAATTTTTAAGCCAACCCTCATAGTTTTAAGATATTTTTAATCTCTTCAGTGCCGTAGATGAGATAACACGTCCTAACATGTTTTAATTCCTTTCCAACAGTTCATAACTTCAAAGTTATGAACTCGTTTCCAACAGTTCATAACTTCAAAGTTATGAACTCGTTTCCAACAGTTCATAGCTTCAAAGCTAGAGAGGGTTAATAGTTTATAGATGTGACATTTGTCAATCAAAATAGTCATTCTACTGAAACAAAAACCCTTCACAGCAACTTTAGCTGTGTAAAATATACATGGCAGTCAACACAGCAACTGTAGCTGTGTAAAATATACACGGCAGTCAACACAGCAGCTGTAGCTGTGTAAAATATACATGGCAGTCAACACAGCAACTGTAGCTGTGTAAAATATACATGACAGTCAACACAGCAGCTGTAGCTGTGTAAAATATATACAGCAGTCAACACAGCAACTGTAGCTGTGTAAAATATACATGGCAGTCAACACAGCAACAGTAGCTGTGTAAAATATAGACGGCAGTCAACATAGCAACTGTAGCTGTGTAAAATATACACAGCAGTCAACACAGCAACTGTAGCTGTGTAATATATACATCGCAGTCAATACAGCAACTGTAGCTCTGTAATATATACACAGCAGTCAACACAGCAACTGTAGCTGTGTAAAATATACACGGCAGTCAACACAGCAGCTGTAGCTGTGTAAAATATACACAGCAGTCAACACAGCAACTGTAGCTGTGTAAAATATACACAGCAGTCAACACAGCAACTGTAGCTGTGTAAAATATACACGGCAGTCAACACAGCAACTGTAGCTGTGTAAAATATACACGGCAGTCAACACAACAGCTGTAGCTGTGTAAAATATACACAGCAGTCAACACAGCAGCTGTAGCTGTGTAAAATATACACAGTAGTCAACACACAGCTGTAGCTGTGTAAAATATACAGAGTAGTCAACACAGCAGCTGCAGCTGTGGAAAATTTACACGGCAGTCAACACAGCAACTGTAGCTGTGTAAAATATACACGGCAGTCAACACAGCAGCTGTAGCCGTGTAAAATATACACGGCAGTCAACACAGCAGCTGTAGCCGTGTAAAATATACACGGCAGTCAACACAGCAGCTGTAGCTGTGTAAAATATACACAGCAGTCAACACAGCAGCTGTAGCTGTGTAAAATATACACGGCAGTCAACATAGCAACTGTAGCTGTGTAAAATATACACAGTAGTCAACACAGCAGCTGTAGCTGTGTAAAATATACACGGCAGTCAACACAGCAGCTGTAGCTGTGTAAAATATACACAGTAGTCAACACAGCAGCTGTAGCTGTGTAAAATATACACAGTAGTCAACTCAGCAGCTGTAGCTGTGTAAAATATACACGGCAGTCAAAACAGCAACTGCTGTAGCTGTGTAAAATATACACGGCAGTCAACACAGCAGCTGTAGCTGTGTAAAATATACATGGCAGTCAACACAGCAACTTTAGCTGTGTAATATATGCACAGTAGTCAACACAGCAGCTGTAGCTGTGTAAAATATACATGGCAGTCAACTCGGCAGCTGTAGCTGTGTAAAATATACACGGCAGTCAACACAGCAGCTGTAGCTGTGTAAAATATACACTGCAGTCAACACAGCAGCTGTAGCTGTGTAAAATATACACAGCAGTCAACACAGCAACTGTAGCTGTGTAGTATATACACGGCAGTTAACACAGCAACTGTAGCTGTGTAAAATATACACAGCAGTCAACACAGCAACTGTAGCTGTGTAAAATATACACGGCAGTCATCACAGCAGCTGTAGCTGTGTAAAATATACACGGCAGTCAACACAGCAGCTGTAGCTGTGTAAAATATACACAGCAGTCAACACAGCAGCTGTAGCTGTGTAATATATACACGGCAGTCAACACAGCAACTGTAGCTGTGTAAAATATACACAGTAGTCATCACAGCAGCTGTAGCTGTGTAATATATACACAGTAGTCATTACAGCAATTCTAGCTGTGTAAAATATACACAGCAGTCAACAGAGCAACTGTAGCTGTGTAATATATACACGGCAGTCAACACAGCAACTGTAGCTGTGTAAAATATACACAGTAGTCATCACAGCAGCTGTAGCTGTGTAATATATACACAGTAGTCATTACAGCAGTTGTAGCTGTGTAAAATATACACAGCAGTCAACACAGCAACTGTAGCTGTGTAATATATACGCGGCAGTCAACACAGCAACTGTAGCTGTGTAAAATATACACAGTAGTCATCACAGCAGCTGTAGCTGTGTAATATATACACAGTAGTCAACACAGCAGCTGTAGCTGTGTAAAATATACATGGCAGTCAACACAGCAGCTGTAGCTGTGTAAAATATACACAGCAACTGTAGCTGTGTAAAATATACACGGCAGTCATCACAGCAGCTGTAGCTGTGTAAAATATACACGGCAGTCAACACAGCAGCTGTAGCTGTGTAATATATACACAGTAGTCAACACAGCAGCTGTAGCTGTGTAAAATATACATGGCAGTCACCACAGCAGCTGTAGCTGTGTAAAATATACATGGCAGTCAACACAGCAGCTGTAGCTGTGTAAAATATACACAGCAGTCAACACAGCAGCTGTAGCTGTGTAAAATATACACAGTAGTCAACACAGCAGCTGTAGCTGTGTAAAATATACACAGTAGTCAACACAGCAGCTGTAGCTGTGTAAAATATACACAGTAGTCAACACAGCAGCTGTAGCTGTGTAAAATATACACAGTAGTCAACACAGCAGCTGTAGCTCTGTAATATATACACGGCAGTCAACACAGCAGCTGTAGCTGTGTAAAATATACACAGTAGTCAACACAGCAGCTGTAGCTGTGTAAAATATACACAGTAGTCAACACAGCAGCTGTAGCTGTTTAATATATACACACCAGTCAACACAGCAGCTGTAGCTGTGTAAAATAAAAACAGCAGTCAACACAGCAGCTGTAGCTGTGTAATATATACACAGCAGTCAACACAGCAGCTGTAGCTATGTAATATATACACAGCAGTCAACACAGCAGCTGTAGCTGTGTAAAATATACACAGTAGTCAACACAGCAGCTGTAGCTGTGTAAAATATTCACAGTAGTCAACACAGCAGCTGTAGCTGTGTAATATATACACAGCAGTCAACACAGCAGCTGTAGCTGTGTAATATATACACAGCAGTCAACACAGCAGCTGTAGCTATGTAATATATACACAGCAGTCAACACAGCAGCTGTAGCTGTGTAAAATATACATGGCAGTCAACAGATTAAAGTAATGTTCCAAACATCATCTAATGAAAACATTTGTCGGGTTTGGTAGAGCATCGGGCAAATGCTGGGTGTGACTCTTTACTCTCTCAGTTCAAATACCATCCAGGTCAACTTTGCCTTTCATCATATCTAAGTCAATAAAATAATGTACCAGTAATGCACTGGGGTCTATATAATCAAATTTACCTCCCCAAAATTGTTGGCCTTATGCCTAAATCAGAAAACATAGGGTGGTGATTGGCAGAATCGGTAGAGCATCGGAAATCAGGCTTCGCGGCATAGAGTTATGGCCCTTTACGTACTGAGTTCAAATCCCACCGAGGTTAACTTTGCCTTTTATCCTTACGGGGTCGATAAAATAAAGTACCAGTAATACACTGGGTGTATATAATCAACTTTACCTTCCCAAAATTGTTGGCCCTGTGCCTATATAAGAAACCATTAGGTAGGTGGATTGGCAGTATCGGTAGAGGGTCGCACACCATTCTTTGCAGCATAGAGTTACGTCCCTTTGCGGTCTGAGTTTGTGGTCTTTATATTTCATATTTTGTATCATGTTTCATTTCCCCATTATATCTTAAAATATCACCATACTGTCATATCTCTCAGGATATCATCATACTGTCATATATCTTAAGATATCAACATACTTTCATATATCTTAAGATATCAACATACTTTCATATATCTTAAAATATCACCATACTTTCATATATCTTAAAATATCACCATACTTTCATATATCTTAAGATATCAACATACTTTCATATATCTTAAAATATCACCATACTGTCATATCTCTCAAGATATCACCATACTTTCATATATCTTAAGATATCAACATACTTTCATATATCTTAAGATATCACCATACTTTCATATATCTCAAGATATCACCATACTGTTACATATCTCAAGATATCACCATACTGTCATGTCTCTCAAGATATCAACATACTGTCATATATCTCAAGATATCACCATACTTTCATATATCTTAAGATATCACTATACTGTCATATATCTCAAGATATCACCATACTTTCATATATTTTAAGATATCACCATACTTTCATATATCTCAAGATATCACCATACTGTCATATCTCTCAAGATATCACCATACTGTCATATCTCTCAAGATATCACCATACTTTCATATATCTTAAAATATCACCATACTGTCATATCTCAAGATATCACCATACTGTCATATATCTCAAGATATCACCATACTTTCATATATCTTAAAATATCACCATACTGTCATATCTCTCAAGATATCACCATACTGTCATATCTCTCAAGATATCTGTGTTCAAATTCCACTAATGTTAACTTTGCCTTTCATCCTTACGGGGTGAATAAAATAAAGTACCAGTAATACACTGGGATAATTGCTGGCCTTGTGCCTATATAAGAAACCATTGTTATTACTATCATCATCATCATCAATGACCAAATGTTACTTTTGACAGGGTGGTATGTATGTGTTGACACTAATGGACAATTACAGTGCCAGCTTCGGACTTCTCTGTGTCTGTCTCACCGAAGTCATTGCCATCAACTGGGTTTATGGTAAGTTTACCACTCTCTCTCCCCTTCTCTCTCTCACTCTCTCTCTCTCTCCCCTATTGCCATCAACTGGGTTTATGGTAAGTTTACCACTCTCTCTCCTCTTCTCTCTCTCACTCTCTCTCTCTCTCCCCTATTGCCATCAACTGGGTTTATGGTAAGTTTACCACTCTCTCTCCCCTTCTCTCTCTCTCACTCTCTCTCTCTCCCCTATTGCCATCAACTGGGTTTATGGTAAGTTTACCACTCTCTCTCCCCTTCTCTCTATCACTCTCTCTCTCTCCCCCTTCTCTCTGTCACTCTCTCTCTCCCCTTCTCTCTGTCACTCTCTCTCTCTCCCCTATTGCCATCAACTGGGTTTATGGTAAGTTTACCACTCTCTCTCCCCCTCTCTCTCTCACTCTCTCTCTCTCCCCTTCTCTCTGTCACTCTCTCCCTCTCCCCTATTGCCATCAACTGGGTTTATGGTAAGTTTACCACTCTCTCTCCCCCTTCTCTCTGTCACTCTCTCCCTCTCCCCTATTGCCATCAACTGGGTTTATGGTAAGTTTACCACTCTCTCTCCCCCTTCTCTCTGTCACTCTCTCTCTCCCCCTTCTCTCTGTCACTCTCTCTCTCCCCTTCTCTCTGTCACTCTCTCCCTCGCCCCTATTGCCATCAACTGGGTTTATGGTAAGTTTACCACTCTCTCTCCCCTTCTCTCTCTCACTCTCTCTCTCTCTCTCCCCTATTGCCATCAACTGGGTTTATGGTAAGTTTACCACTCTCTCTCCCCCTTCTCTCTCTCACTCTCTCTCTCTCCCCTATTGCCATCAACTGGGTTTATGGTAAGTTTACCACTCTCTCTCCCCCTTCTCTCTCTCACTCTCTCTCTCTCCCCTATTGCCATCAACTGGGTTTATGGTAAGTTTACCACTCTCTCTCCCCCTTCTCTCTCTCACTCTCTCTCTCTCCCCTATTGCCATCAACTGGGTTTATGGTAAGTTTACCACTCTCTCTCCCCCTTCTCTCTCTCACTCTCTCTCTCTCCCCTATTGCCATCAACAACAACAACATCAACAACAAAGCATCTTAATATTTTTTTTTCCTCTTCAGGATTCAAGAATTTCTGTTTGGATATAAAGATGATGCTGGGCTTTGAACCCGGAATCTACTGGAAAGCTTGTTGGGTAGTGATAACTCCAGTTGCAATCGTCGTACGTATTTACAATTTACGATAAAACATAATTGTTCTCGGAAATAGCAAGTTTAGCAGTTAAAAGACCACCACAATGAACTCAAATGTTTGTGAGATATCGTTTAAGACCAACAAATAGATAACTAATAAAATGACAAGTCAGTCAATCATATTGGTGACCTCCCCACAGCTCCCGTGGACAGAATGGAGAAGGCGTTTCCCCAGAGGCCGGCAAGGGAGACGCGCTGGAAAAGTCATTCCAACTCGTCGTGGGGCTCACACCTGCGGCTGGCCAGTTCAGCGCCTATGGTGGTGAGTATGGGGGGTAGCCCTAGGGCCGAGGACACCAGAAGTCTCCACTGCTACAGGTAGCCATGTCTGTACCTATGGTGGTAAGTAGGGAGGTAGCCCTAGGGCCGAGGAACCAGAAGTCTCCACTGCTACAGGTAGCCATGTCTGTACCTATGGTGGTAAGTAGGGAGGTAGCCCTAGGGCCAAGGACACCAGAAGTCTCTACTGCTACAGGTAGCCATGTCTGTACCTATGGTGGTAAGTAGGGAGGTAGCCCTAGGGCCGAGGAACCAGAAGTCTCTACTGCTACAGGTAGCTATGTCTGTACCTATGGTGGTAAGTAGGGAGGTAGCCCTAGGGCCAAGGAACCAGAAGTCTCCACTGCTACAGGTAGCTATGTCTGTACCTATGGTGGTAAGTAGGGAGGTAGCCCTAGGGCCAAGGAACCAGAAGTCTCCACTGCTACAGGTAGCTATGTCTGTACCTATGGTGGTAAGTAGGGAGGTAGCCCTAGGGCCGAGGATACCAGAAGTCTCTACTGCTACAGGTAGCTATGTCTGTACCTATGGTGGTAAGTAGGGAGGTAGCCCTAGGGCCGAGGAACCAGAAGTCTCTACTGCTACAGGTAGCTATGTCTGTACCTATGGTGGTAAGTAGGGAGGTAGCCCTAGGGCCGAGGAACCAGAAGTCTCCACTGCTACAGGTAGCTATGTCTGTACCTATGGTGGTAAGTAGGGAGGTAGCCCTAGGGCCGAGGAACCAGAAGTCTCCACTGCTACAGGTAGCTATGTCTGTACCTATGGTGGTAAGTAGGGAGGTAGCCCTAGGGCCGAGGAACCAGAAGTCTCCACTGCTACAGGTAGCTATGTTTGTACCTATGGTGGTAAGTAGGGAGGTAGCCCTAGGGCCGAGGAACCAGAAGTCTCCACTGCTACAGGTAGCTATGTCTGTACCTATGGTGGTAAGTAGGGAGGTAGCCCTAGGGCCGAGGAACCAGAAGTCTCCACTGCTACAGGTAGCTATGTTTGTACCTATGGTGGTAAGTAGGGAGGTAGCCCTAGGGCCGAGGAACCAGAAGTCTCCACTGCTACAGGTAGCTATGTCTGTACCTATGGTGGTAAGTAGGGAGGTAGCCCTAGGGCCGAGGAACCAGAAGTCTCCACTGCTACAGGTAGCTATGTCTGTACCTATGGTGGTAAGTAGGGAGGTAATTTACAATTATACACCAAATGGTTCTTTGGAGTAACGTTACTCGATAAAGTTTGTAGCTTGGAGATGGGAGAGTCACTCCAGGTAGAGTCGCTACCTCTCCAAATTGATAGATCACTGCTCTGGTACTATGGGAGTTTGGTTAGAATGTCTCAGGAAAGAATTGCTGGAGATATGTGTAGCTTGGAGATGGGAGAGTCACTCCAGGTAGAGTCGCTACCTCTCCAAATTGATAGATCACTGCTCTGGTACTATGGGAGTTTGGTTAGAATGTCTCAGGAAAGAATTGCTGGAGATATGTGTAGCTTGGAGATGGGAGAGTCACTCCAGGTAGAGTCGCTACCTCTCCAAATTGATAGATCACTGCTCTGGTACTATGGGAGTTTGGTTAGAATGTCTCAGGAAAGAATTGCTGGAGATATGTGTAGCTTGGAGATGGGAGAGTCACTCCAGGTAGAGTCGCTACCTCTCCAAATTGATAGATCACTGCTCTGGTACTATGGGAGTTTGGTTAGAATGTCTCAGGAAAGAATTGCTGGAGATATGTGTAGCTTGGAGATGGGAGAGTCACTCCAGGTAAAGCTGTTACTTCTCCGAATTGAGAGATCACAGCTCTGATAGTATGGACATGGGGTTAGAATGTCTCAGGAAAGAATTGCTGGAGATATGTGTAGCTTGGAGATGGGAGAGTCACTCCAGGTAAAGCTGTTACTTCTCCGAATTGAGAGATCATAGCTCTGATAGTATGGACATGGGGTTAGAATGTCTCAGGAAAGAATTGCTGGAGATGTGTGTAGCTTGGAGATGGGAGAGTCACTCCAGGTAAAGCTGTTACTTCTCCGAATTGAGAGATCACAGCTCTGATAGTATGGACATGGGGTTAGAATGTTTCAGGAAAGAATTGCTGGAGATATGTGTAGCTTGGAGATGGGAGAGTCACTCCAGGTAAAGCTGTTACTTCTCCGAATTGAGAGATCACAGCTCTGATAGTATGGACATGGGGTTAGAATGTCTCAGGAAAGAATTGCTGGAGATATGTGTAGCTTGGAGATGGGAGAGTCACTCCAGGTAAAGCTGTTACTTCTCCGAATTGAGAGATCACAGCTCTGATAGTATGGACATGGGGTTAGAATGTCTCAGGAAAGAATTGCTGGAGATATGTGTAGCTTGGAGATGGGAGAGTCACTCCAGGTAAAGCTGTTACTTCTCCGAATTGAGAGATCACAGCTCTGATAGTATGGACATGGGGTTAGAATGTCTCAGGAAAGAATTGCTGGAGATATGTGTAGCTTGGAGATGGGAGAGTCACTCCAGGTAAAGCTGTTACTTCTCCGAATTGAGAGATCACAGCTCTGATAGTATGGACATGGGGTTAGAATGTCTCAGGAAAGAATTGCTGGAGATATGTGTAGCTTGGAGATGGGAGAGTCACTCCAGGTAAAGCTGTTACTTCTCCGAATTGAGAGATCACAGCTCTGATAGTATGGACATGGGGTTAGAATGTCTCAGGAAAGAATTGCTGGAGATATGTGTAGCTTGGAGATGGGAGAGTCACTCCAGGTAAAGCTGTTACTTCTCCGAATTGAGAGATCACAGCTCTGATAGTATGGACATGGGGTTAGAATGTCTCAGGAAAGAATTGCTGGAGATATGTGTAGCTTGGAGATGGGAGAGTCACTCCAGGTAAAGCTGTTACTTCTCCGAATTGAGAGATCACAGCTCTGATAGTATGGACATGGGGTTAGAATGTTTCAGGAAAGAATTGCTGGAGATATGTGTAGCTTGGAGATGGGAGAGTCACTCCAGGTAAAGCTGTTACTTCTCCGAATTGAGAGATCACAGCTCTGATAGTATGGACATGGGGTTAGAATGTTTCAGGAAAGAATTGCTGGAGATATGTGTAGCTTGGAGATGGGAGAGTCACTCCAGGTAAAGCTGTTACTTCTCCGAATTGAGAGATCACAGCTCTGATAGTATGGACATGGGGTTAGAATGTCTCAGGAAAGAATTGCTGGAGATATGTGTAGCTTGGAGATGGGAGAGTCACTCCAGGTAAAGCTGTTACTTCTCCGAATTGAGAGATCACAGCTCTGATAGTATGGACATGGGGTTAGAATGTCTCAGGAAAGAATTGCTGGAGATATGTGTAGCTTGGAGATGGGAGAGTCACTCCAGGTAAAGCTGTTACTTCTCCGAATTGAGAGATCACAGCTCTGATAGTATGGACATGGGGTTAGAATGTCTCAGGAAAGAATTGCTGGAGATATGTGTAGCTTGGAGATGGGAGAGTCACTCCAGGTAAAGCTGTTACTTCTCCGAATTGAGAGATCACAGCTCTGATACTATGGACATGGGGTTAGAATGTCTCAGGAAAGAATTGCTGGACAGATTTTATGGGCAAATCCAACAGGCATGAGACCCAGGGATCGACTCCGAGTAAGATGGTTGGATAACACCCATGAGCTTGGCTGGTCTTGCTTGGGAATCCAGCCTGATTAGTTGGAGGCGGCTGCTTCTGACAGGACCCGCTGGAAGGAATAATTGAGGACTCTGCCCCACCCCCACCCCAACCATCTCAGGATTAAGTGAGCAAAAAAAAAAAAGAATAAACTAGAGACATCTGGGGGAAATAATTTACTGTAATGACATCTGGGGGAAATAATTTACTGTAATGACATCTGGCGGAAATAATTTACTGTAATGACATCTGGGGGAAATAATTTACTGTAATGACATCTGGGGGAAATAATTTACTGTAATGACATCTGGGAGAAATAATTTACTGTAATGACATCTGGGGGAAATAATTTACTGTAATGACATCTGGGGGAAATAATTTACTGTAATGACATCTGGGGGAAATAATTTACTGTAATGACATCTGGCGGAAATAATTTACTGTAATGACATCTGGCGGAAATAATTTACTGTAATGACATCTGGTGGGAATAATTTACTGTAATGACATCTGGGGGAAATAATTTACTGTAATGACATCTGGGGGAAATAATTTACTGTAATGACATCTGGGGGAAATAATTTACTGTAATGACATCTGGCGGAAATAATTTACTGTAATGACATCTGGGGGAAATAATTTACTGTAATGACATCTGGCGGAAATAATTTACTGTAATGACATCTGGGGGAAATAATTTACTGTAATGACATCTGGCGGAAATAATTTACTGTAATGACATCTGGCGGAAATAATTTACTGTAATGACATCTGGGGGAAATAATTTACTGTAATGACATCTGGGGGAAATAATTTACTGTAATGACATCTGGGGGAAATAATTTACTGTAATGACATCTGGGGGAAATAATTTACTGTAATGACATCTGGGGGAAATAATTTACTGTAATGACATCTGGGGGAAATAATTTACTGTAATGACATCTGGCGGAAATAATTTACTGTAATGACATCTGGCGGAAATAATTTACTGTAATGACATCTGGGGGAAATAATTTACTGTAATGACATCTGGCGGAAATAATTTACTGTAATGACATCTGGGGGAAATAATTTACTGTAATGACATCTGGGGGAAATAATTTACTGTAATGACATCTGGGGGAAATAATTTACTGTAATGACATCTGGCGGAAATAATTTACTGTAATGACATCTGGCGGAAATAATTTACTGTAATGACATCTGGGGGAAATAATTTACTGTAATGACATCTGGCGGAAATAATTTACTGTAATGACATCTGGGGGAAATAATTTACTGTAATGACATCTGGCGGAAATAATTTACTGTAATGACATCTGGGGGAAATAATTTACTGTAATGACATCTGGCGGAAATAATTTACTATAAAGACATCTGGCGCGAATAATTTACTGTAAAGGCTTCTGGTGGGAATAATTTACTATAAAGACATCTGGTGGGAATAATTTAAACTAGTGACATCTGGTGGGAATAATTTACTGTAAAGATATCTGGTGGGAATAATTTACTATAAAGACATCTGGTGGGAATAATTTAAACTAGTGACATCTGGTGGGAATAATTTACTGTAAAGACATCTGGTGGGAATAATTTAAACTAGTGACATCTGGTGGGAATAATTTACTGTAAGGACATTTGGTGGGAATAATTTACTGTAAAGACATCTGGTAGGAACAATTTACTGTAAAGACATCTAGTGGGAATAATTTAAACTAGTGACATCTGGTGGGAATAATTTACTGTAAAGGCATCTGGTGTGAATAATTTACTGTAAAGACATCTGGTGGGAATAATTTACTGTAAAGGCATCTGGTGTGAATAATTTACTGTAAAGACATCTGGTGGGAATAATTTACTGTAAAGACATCTGGTGGGAATAATTTATTGTAAAGATATCTGGTGGGAATAATTGGTGGTCCCTTCATTCACGGTCCCAGTTATTCATGGAATGTTCCTTAGACCCTAACTAATAACTGTTCTTGGAAACAACTGCATATTTGCGGAATCGTAAATATTTTCTAAGAATTTTTAAATGAATTTTTTCGTGGCAATATATGATTTTTAACGCTAAATTATACAATAAACAACATATCATATTTGCCGGCCTATTGGACGCCCCTTTGCATAAGACGCTACCTCTTTTTTTATATTTTATATTATATTTTGACGTTTATAGGCATTTTTATGGACCACGTCCAATATTCGTAGTTTTTCACTCTTCACGAGTGTTCTAGGAACGTAACCCCGCGAATACCGGGGAACAACTGTGTATATATATATATATATATATATATATATATATATATATATACAGTATATATATAACTTTGAGTATGTTTTGGTTGTTTACTGACACTTCAGTATGCAGGGTAGAGCACTCAACGCAGTGCGCAGGTGGGTCTGTTTACTCCAGAGTAATGTAAAAACAAGAAGTAAGTTAACAGGGTAAAATTAACTTTGTTTATTCATATTCGCTGCTATATATATTTCAGTGATAGCCATTACTCAACAGCTATGACCTCATCAGGCTGTAAGAACTTGAACAGAAAAAAACAGGAAAACATAATGTTGTAATAGAGTTTACCTTGTTAACCAGAGTGTGGTGTTAGTTCTCTATGGAGCTGAAAGCATGTGATTTAGAATGAACGAATTCCATCGTCCAAAGGATATATCTTCACCTCATTGGTCAAATATCATATCAACATCCCAACCGAAAGTCTATTAAAATTCTTCGGTCAGTTTTCCTCGAAACACGTCTACCTGTTAGGATTGCATTTAACTGAATATATATTATGGTTTAGTTGACCTACTTCCCAACAAGAAAGTAGGTCAACTGGACCATAATATATATAAGACTTTCGGCTGGGATGTGATATGATATCTGACCAATGAAGGTGAGGATTGGTCCTTCGGACATTGGAATTCGTTCATTCTAAATCACATACTTTCAGTTCCTTAGAGGACTAACACCACACTCTGGAACTGAACAATGGATTGACAAGGTAAAATCTATTCCAACATTAGTTTCCCTGATTTTTCTGTTCAAGTTTTAGCTGCCTGATAAGGTCATAGCTGTTGAATAATGGTTATCACCGAAATATATATAACAGTGAATATGTATAAACGAATATGACTTACACTTCTTGTTTATATATATATATATATATATGTGTGTGTGTGTGTGTGTGTATACATATATATATGTGTATGTATACGTGTAAACATGTACTTTTCTACTTACAGTTCATTCTGATTATGTCAGCAGTGGGCAATGTGAGGGCCGAGTACAAAAAGGTGCCATTTGCGGACTGGGCACAAGGATTGGGCTGGATGATGGTCTCCTTCCCGATCATTCTTATACTAGGCACTGGTGTGTTCCAGTTCTTCAAATACGACGTAAGTAGCCACTTATTTGAACCGACAGACACACACACAACATACGCATTCACACATACATTCACACATATATATATATATACATATATACATTCATACATACATGCATACATATATACATACGTACATACATACATATATACATACATACATATACATACATACATAGTGGCTGCCAACTCGTTTTCGAGTACGGCCACTACTTTATATCCATGTAGGAGAACCCCTACCGAAGCGCTGAACGATTGTGACTTTTTAGTCCAGCCAGCGACTTGAAAACT
>OZ024761.1:4609469-4616969 GCA_964016885.1 Eledone cirrhosa | reverse complement strand
ATGTACATACAATTATGAGGTGTATTTATGCAAGTATGCAGATATACCGCCGGTAACGTATTACCAACTTGGTGTGATGCTAACGAACATACATCGTCCATAGATTTGGGTAAAGAAGGAAACAGTGAGAGTAAAAGAGGGAGGGGGAGCGAAAGGTAGAGGGAGTTTAGTATCAACTCCTCTCGTATATAGTAACACACCTGTACGATCTGTTCGGCTCCATGTGTTACACCTGTATAACTGTATAACTACTTCACATAGCTCTATGGTCTGCCTCTAGTAGAATTATGATATATTCCTATGTGAATAACATAATCCTTCATTGATAGTATCATAATGGAAATTTCTGCCTGCTAACTTGGCCTGTTACTAATGTAGATCACATATACATTCTGTTGCACCATTATTCAATTCCAAGCAGCTCCATGACAACGACTTTGGAAACAATGTCCCCTCTCTACCTGTTTGCCTTCGATGTCAGGTAAACATCATTCATGAAATCGCAACAAGCACCTCTTAAAAGTCCTTTCGTTACCAGATATTTAACGAAAGACTGTGTCTATGATTTACAAATATAACTAACTTTATCGTTATTTATCTTTATTTATCTGGTGTCTAGAGCAAACGTAACAAAAAGCTCTTACATGAAAATTATGATGGCAGATTACACTTGAATATAAACACTAAAAACGAAACAGTTTTGTAATATAGACACTGAAACAGTTTCGTGTGGTCTTGTATCAAAATAGTTCAAATTGATCAAATAGAAATATATGCATGTCTTCATGTTAAACTTCATAAAAGAATCTATTCAATACACTCAATATCAATGTCACAGTTATCACATAACGACTACATTTCCACAATAAATTTCTGGTAGTTATACAATATTTCATCAGGAATAAAATATTTCAGAAAACAAATATGTTGCTGTTGAATTTATTGTGATTGTCATGTAGTTTTTTGTTTTTTAATTCTTTTACATGTTCCAGCCCGTAGCATCTGACCACAGTGTGTATATGAGGGTCGGCTGAAAAGTAGTTCATACGCTAATGATGAAGCGGTGATGCTAGAGCTGTGAAATTTTGCATGCATTCATTTCAATTCTTCTTATTAATAACTGCATTTTTTCTTGCCAGAGACTATGTTGAAAAATAAACCTAATTTGGTCATTCCATGAGAGTATCTTGGTCAGCCTGTGAAGGAGTGATGCTAGAGCTGTGAAATCTTACATTAGTTTCAACTCTTGGTCATGCCATGAGAGTATCTTGGTCAGCTTGTGAAGGAGTGATGCTAGAGCTGTGAAATCTTACATTAGTTTCAACTCTTGGTCATGCCATGAAAGTATCTTGGTCAGCTTGTGGAGGAGTGATGCTAGAGCTGTGAAATCTTACATTAGTTTCAACTCTTGGTCATGCCATGAGAGTATCTTGGTCAGCCTGTGAAGGAGTGATGCTAGAGCTGTGAAATCTTACATTAGTTTCAACTCTTGGTCATGCTATGAGAGTATCTTGGTCAGCTTGTGAAGGAGTGATGCTACGGCTGTGAAATCTTGCATGCGTTAATTCCAACTCTTCTTATTAATAACTACATTGTTTCTTTCCTGGGATTATATTGAAAAATAAACCTCATTTGGTCATTCCATGAGAGTATCTTGGTTAGCCTATAAACAATTCAACCCACCTCCATACACAAATCACTGGCGAGATTTTACTAGGATCTTTCTCAACATGCTGACGCGTATGTGTATATGTGTGTGTATGTGTATATGTGTGTATATATATATGTGTTAATGTGTATATGTGTGCGTATGTCTATATGTGTGTATATGTGTATATGTGTATATGTGTATATATATGTGTATATGTGTGCGTATGTGTATATGTGTGTGTATGTTCCTTTTACACACACATATATTCACGCAGGCAGCAGACTTAAAGAGAAAGGAGTAGTATGAGGTAGGGAAACTACTCTCTCTTTACGTGTTGTGACAGAATCACAGAAATTTATATTTAGATAATCATCTCTGGTTGAGACGCCTGTGTCGACTGGTTTGCCGTCACTGGGGGTACTTGGTCCAACTCTGTGGATTGGCAGTATTGGTAGAGGGTCGGGCGCCATGCTTTGAAGCATAGAGTTACCTCCCTTTATGATCTGAGTTCAAATCCCGCCGAGGTTAACTTTGCCTTTCATCCTTACGGGGTCGATAAAATAAAGTACCAGTAATGTACTGGGATAATTGCTGGCCTTGTGCCAAACGTAGAAACAATTATTAGCCGTGATAGACAATTGTTCCAGCCAAAAGCCGCAGGGAAGCAGTCTCTATGAGAGCCAGTAGCTTGAAATCCGCATAGACAGTTGTTCCCCGCTGCTTCTGCTAGAATCCGCTAGACGGCGCTGGCCCTTAGCCTTAGAAAGAATTTTGTTCGACTATATTTATATATTTATATCTGTATTTTTAACCGTTGGTCAGTCAGTGATAAACAATGATTGCTAAATAAATTAACTATGGAGATATAAAAGATACAGAAGCGAAAACCAACCAAACAGTGAGTGTGTTCTGTTATTATTTCTGGCAATATTATAACAATATGACCCTCCCCAAGTATAACAATATATATATATATATATATAACGAAGGAAATGTGGTAAGGAACCAGGTGGACCATAACGCACCAAAGTACTCAATACTTAGGGTAGTAGAGTGGGTAATAGGAACAAGTAAGACCCCGACGGCTGAGCTCAAGCCGTTTCGACGGCTAATTCTGGTCCAGAATTAGCCGTCGAAACGGCTTGAGCTCAGCCGTCGGGGTCTTACTTGTTCCTATATATATATATTCCGGGTTGGATCGGAGGTAACCACAGTAAGTAAGGTACTCAATACATTGCAGAGTATAAAAGTTTTAATATAGATGAGATTCTACAGGACTGATTCCTGATGAGTTCTAAACAATGAAACAGTTCTAGTCCTGTAGAATCTCATCTATATTAAAATATATATATATATATATATATATATATATATATATATATATATATATATATATATATGATAGTAATAAATGAACAATATATCACTATAACATTATAATTTATTTCGTTATATATATTTCAGGGTTACTAAGTTATAGTATACCTTCTTCAGACAAAATACAATATTAGATGTATAAAAATGTGACCGATAAATTTTAACTGTCGAGTGCTTCATATCTGTTATGAACATAGTTCTGTTGATTACATATCAACAAAGTCTCTAACTCATTGTTCATATATATATATATATATATGGGGGGGGGGGGGGCTTAAAAATGGAATGAGAATAAGAAAGCAAGAACGGGGAGGGGAGTTTTCCTCATCAGTTGTCTACTAGATATATATGTATGTTTATATATATATGTATATATATATATATATATATATATATATGTATATATATATGTATGTATATATATATGTATATGACAGTACAACCTCTCTCATGGTCGGGTCGTTGGTGACTAAACTGGCAACCCCACCAAGGTTTCTTGGTGAGGAGGCTGACTTTGGACATCCTGCAGCACTAAAAACAAAACCTGTCAAAGGGCAAAGGAGCTCTTAAGAGTCAATGGCCATCCAAAATCACCGGGAGAGATGACCCCTTAGCCTTTGTCAAGGCAGAATTCTAGGAGAAGGAAAACTCTGATATAACACCTGCAACCCTGATGGTATCCAATGATGTTGACTTGTTCTTCTTTTTGGTAAATATCATCTTGGTTAAGAGAGTGGGACTGGCTTTGTGCAGTGCCTTTGCTCACTATAAAAGCTTCACGGCACAGGCATTGCTTTATATCTGGAGATCTCTCTGCACTTGTCGTCACATGGTACCATAGGCCCAGCACTATGTGTCAATAATTGTCACAAGTGTAGTGTTTGTACCAGAGTTTTCAAGTCGCTGGCTGGACTAAAACGTCACACTCGTTCAGCGCATCGGTAGGGGTTCTCCTACATGGATATAAAGTAGTGGCCGTACTGGAAAACGAGTTGGCAACCACCATATATATATGTATGTATATATGTATATATATATATATATATGTATATATATATATGTATATATATATATATATATATATATATATATATATATATATATATATATATATATATATATATGTATATATATATATATATATATGTATATATATATGTATATATATATGTATATATATATATATATATATATGTATATATATATATATATATATATATATATATATGTATATATATATGTATATATATATATATATGAGTGAAGTAATTCCATCGGAAAAGTCCAGGAAAAAAGAGTGCTCTATGTAGGCAACAAAGCTTAATTATTATTATTATGTAATAAACAACATAAGGCAATTATTCCATTTACCAGTGGTTTCTTAAAAGCAAAAGGTTTTGCTTTCACTCCTCAGAATGAAAAAATCCTGGTTTGTTTAATGAATTTGGATTATAAAAACAAAAATACAATCTATATGAAAGTGAGGCTGGAGAAGGGAGAAGGAAAGGAAAAATAAAATAAAACTACACATGCAAACACACACACAAAAAAACAGTTAGAGAGAAGGTTCACAGTTGGTTCACAGTTGGTTCACACACCCCTTCCCTTCCCTTCTCTTTAACTGTCAAAACTAATGTAGGAAGGAAATTCCTTGAACTATTAGACAAACATTTTCCTCCTATTCATTATAAGATTTTTATTAGGAATGTAGTTAAGATCAGCTACTCTTGTTGCCCATCTATGAAGTCCAAAATCACCAGTTCAAACCGTACGAGGATAAATCCAGGATGCAGTTGCAGGAAGCCGGATGAATGCCCATTGCAGAGTAAATGTAACACAAAATCTGTCGTTTATGAGGCTAAGATAACGCCAGTAATCAACAACCAGCCAGCCAGGAGTGAGCGATATGTCGGTATGACCCAGGACAGGTTTAAAACCAGATTTTACTCACATGTCGCTTCTTTTAAGCACTCCGATAAACGAACATCAACGGCCCTCGCAAGTAAGGTATGGGATCTCAAGGATAGCAACATCCCGTACTCTATTGATTGGTCTATATTAGACCATTCGAGGGAGTACCAAAGGGGCACAAAGAATTGTTCTTTGTGTACCACAGAAAAGTATAGGATTTTGTTAAACTTGAGAGCCACTTCCGCTTGCCTTAACTCAAAGACTGAGATCTTCAGATGCTGTCCTCATCTGAAATCGCATCTGATCTGTAACTGGATTGACACTCCTATGATAAATCAACCGCCTTGAACTCCTTCCCTGCTCTTTACTTCTGCTACGGTTTTTATTTTGCTGATTCTACCTTCTGTACTCTTGTATATTTACTAAAAAATGTTCTCCCTTACCTCCCCTTATATTTTACCTCCTCTTAGCCCCCCCCCCCCATATATTCTTTTTGTTTTGCCCTTCACATACCTATGTGTATGTGTATGTATTTTTGTGTGTATATATATATGTATATATATATATATGTATATATGTATGTATATGTATATATATATATATATATATATGTATGTGTGTGTATGTGTATGTGTATATATATGTATATTTGTGTGTGTATATGTATGTATATGTGGATAAACCAGGTTTTTTTCATTTTTTTCATTCTGAAGATTGAAGGAAACATTTTTTGCTTTTAAGAAACCTCTGGTGAATGGAACAATTGCCTTATGTTGCTTTATTACTTTACTACTATATATACGTTTATGTAAGGTTCATTTGCCTTTTCTAATACTGAGTTTTACACATACACACATGTATATGTGTGTGTGTATGTGTATGCATATGTGTATATGTACGTATATGTGTATATGTGTATATATATATATATATATATGTATATATATATATATATATATGTATGTATGTATATGTGTGTGTGTATTTATTTTTATGTATGTGTGTGTGTGGTTGTGTGTGTGTGTGTGTATTTGTATTTGGTTGTGCGTGTTTTTGATATATACGTATTTGCATGTGTATAATTGTTTAGCTATGTATGTATATGTGTGTTTACGTATATGTGTGTGTGTGTGTGCGTTTATATTTTTATATTTTTGTATATATATATATATATATATATATATATAAGTGTGTGTGTGTATATAATTACATATACATGTGTGTGTGTTTATATTATATACGTGTGCGTGTTTGTGTATGTATGTGTATGTATGTGTTTTTGTATTTGTTTATGTATATTTATGTATGAGAGTGTGTGTATGTGTTTACTATTTCGTACGTATGTATACGTGCTTTTGTGTGTATTACTTACCACGCGTGTCTGTCCTGTTAGCTGGGTCATGTATCGGTGTCAAAAATTTTTTTATATATATATATATATATATATTTTTTCTTATATTTATTTGCGTGTGTGAATATGTAGTGGAGTGCATTCATGTATGTGTATGTATGTACGTTTTGTATGTTTGTGTGAATGTATGTATATCTATATATATGTGTGTGTGTATGGCTATGTTTGTGTATGTGTATGCTTGTACACACACATGTGTATGTGTGTGTATGTGTGTATATGTATATATATATATATATATATATATATATATGTACATATATATATGTGTGTATGTATGCGTGTGTGTGTGTGTGTATATGTGTGTGTGTGTGTATATGTATTAATGTATGTATGTGTATATGTGTGTATATATGTGTATGTGTATTTAAGTGTACGTTTTATATATATGTGTATATGTATATATGTATGCGTACATATATATATGTATATATGTATGTGTGTGTAAGTATGCTTCTGGGGTTTTTTGTGTGTGTGTTTGCATGTGTAGTTTTATTTTATTTTTCCTTTCCTTCTCCCTTCTCCAGCCTCACTTTCATATAGATTGTATTTTTGTTTTTATAATCCAAATTCATTAAACAAACCAGGATTTTTTCATTCTGAGGAGTGAATGCAAAACCTTTTGCTTTTAAGAAACCACTGGTAAATGGAATAATTGCCTTATGTTGTTTATTACATAATAATAATATATATATATATATATATATATGTAGGAGGTGAGTTTTATTGTAGTACAATAAAGCAATGCAGATATCGGATAAGAAGCACTCTACAGTTTGTAGGACTGGAGTATACATAATATAAGATCAAAAGATGGTTAAAGGAGTTCCATGTATTTTATTATGCGCATTTCAAAAACAAACATCATCATGCAATAATATTTGTGTTTTCATCAGATAAAACAGGAGAACATGATATGAAGGCTAAAAAACACTTGTGGATAGTGCAGTTTTAAATCAACATATTTTCCCAATAAATCAATATTTTCCCAATATCACACATCAATCTAAAACCACTTTTCATATGTTGATTTAAAACTGCACTATCCACAAGTGTTTTTTAGCCTTCATATCATGTTCTCCTGTTTTATCTGATGAAAACACAAATATTATTGCATGATGATGTTTGTTTTTGAAATGCGCATAATAAA
>OZ024761.1:4591969-4604469 GCA_964016885.1 Eledone cirrhosa | reverse complement strand
AAAATAGAACAGTACAAACTTTTAAAACAAAAATTCTTCAACGCAGTTGGAGACTTCAGAGGGTCGGTTACCAGGAGGATATACACTGACATCCTCTTGGAAACACCCATGACGAGCCAAAGGGTCGGTTCTACTGTCCCTTCACCACACGATCAAGGTAAGTGATCCTTTCTCACTTACCCCACTTCTCATCCAACATGACCGTACTTAGAATAGGCAGTATAAATGTACGTGGCCTGGGGTCATCTTGGAAGCAGGGTCACCTACTCAACGACCTCAGGTCACTAAATATAGATGTGGTGGCCATCAGCGAGACCAGAATCTCCGAAGCACAAGTCTTCGCACCGATCTTCGGCGGCTACGATGTATACGCATCTCCCAACCGTCCAGGATCGGGGGGAGGAGTTGCCGTGCTTTTTCAGAGAGGCTTGGATCTCGCCATACGGACCATCTTCCTGGACCCAGAAGGTAAGTCGGTGGTGCTGGACGTGACCGACAGCGAAGGCAATGTTTTGAGGCTAGTAGCCGTCTACGCCCCAACAGGGTAAGGACGGCCAGATTTCTTCAGACGTCTAGAGACCTTTATTGGAACGTCCCGCACTTTAGTGTTAGTGGGCGACTGGAACGGTATCTAAGATGCATGCTGGGATTATGTGGGGCTAGTATACAGGGGAGGAGGGTGCAAAAGCCTCAACAACCTGCTCAGACGTTTTGAACTGTCTGACAGGTAGAGACTGGATTATCCGAATGTGCCAAACTGGACATGGGCAAACCGCATCGGGTTATCCCGTTCGTATTTAGATAGGGTATTCTGTAGGGAAACAGATAAGGCTAGTGTAGGTTGTCCACAATTTAAAGTAGTCGTCTACACTGACCACAAATTTGTGATCTGTGAAGTTAACTTAGATAGACTCCATAGGCAAGGGCCCGGCTACTGGAAGCTGAACGCGTCGTTCCCGGCGCGCAAAGCTTACAGGGACCGGATTAGCGAATTAGTTAAGCGTGCGTTGACGGGTGCGATCGTCAACAACAGGTGATGGTTTACCCTGAAAAGGGCTATTAGAGTAGAATCGATAAGGTTTAGCAAAGGAGTAGTGATAGAGGAAAATAGAGTAGAGGGAGAGTTAGTTAGAAAGCTAGAAGAGGCGTTTAGGACAGGCATCGCAACTGACGTGCTTGCGGCGAGATTGTCACTCGACCAATTCTTCAACGCAAAGCATGGAGGCTGTGCTGTCAGAGCTAGAGCGCGTGCTCTAAGACACGAGGAGACGAAAGCCGTTCAATGGGCCCGGGTGGATGGAGGCGCGACGTGGCAACAAGTCCACAATTCGGTCTTTGCCTGATCAAAACAGGCGCATGTTGCTCGAACCCGAGCAGATGTGTGCAGCTTTTCAGTAGCACTTTGCTCAATTGTTCGGGAGCGGCGGCAGGCCGGCTCGGAGTATGGACTTCGGGGCATACTCGACGGACTGCCACGGCTCTCGACGACCGCAGCGCAGTGCTGCGAAAAGCCGATAACAGCAGGTGAAATACGGGAAAATCAGGGTGAAGAGGTAAGTGCTGTCTTCTAGTAAGTTTGTTGAAAGGTGGGTGAAAGTGGCGAGTCAGGTCCGAGTGAACGGACCCGCTCTGAGTATACGCCTGTAGACTGAGGAGTGGTAAAAGTGAGAGAGGGCGATTGCCCTGATGGTCTGGGTGGCCGTGGTCTTTTGTGTGGTTTTCACCACGAGTGACCCTCGGAGGTTTCCCCCTTCTTGGGAAATTTTTGTTGTTTGAATTTTTTTTATTTCTATCCCGATTTCTATCTTGTTATAACCTAAAGAGGTTGTATGGTGGACGCGTCTGAAAGGACTGAGGTCAGACACCTTTCTCTCTGGCCAACAACTGGTCCGTTTCTTCCGATAGCATTTCGGAAGAAGGATCAGAATGGAGAGAGAGGTGCTGCACCCCAGCCGTTTTTATGAAAGATGGGTGAAAGTGGCGAAAATGGCCCGTGTGAATGGGCCTTCACTCTACATCAGACTATAGGTGAGGAAGATGAAAGACCAAGGGAGCACCCCCTCTTTGTGCTCCTGAGGAGAAGGGTTGCACACTTTTTTTCGGGGGTGTGTGCGACCCCCCAAGACGCCTCCTCCCTATTGAGGATTTTGTTATAAATTTTATTTTGTTATATTTTATTTTATTTTTATATTTTGTTATTGCCTCCTCCTTATTGAGGACGCCTTTTTATGTAAACTCCTTCCATTGTACTTGTCCCGCTTTTTGATGCCCTGGTGGCAAGTAAAAAGAAAATTATCTTGTTATAACCTGTTTACACAACCAAAACCCACTTTGTATCGTCCTGTACTGTTTTGTGCCGTCTCTAATGTTTTTCTTCGAGTCAGCCCTTGTGGCCAATAAAGAAACCATTATTATTAATATTATTATTATTATTGAGGGCAGTATCGGCAGAGCGTCAGACACCATGCTTTACAGCATAGAGTTACGGCCCTTTATGTTCTGAGTTCAAATCACGCCAAGGTTAACTTTGCCTTTCATCCTTAAGTGGTCGATAAAATAAAGTACCAGTCACACACTGGGGTCGATTTAATCGACTTTCCCCTCCCCCAAAATTGCTGGCTTTGTGCCTATATAAGAAACCATTATGACCCTTTACGTTCTGAGTTCAAATCCCGCCGAAGTTAACTTTGCCTTTCATCCTTACGGGGTCGATAAAATAAAGTACCAGTAATGTATTGGGATAATTGCTGGCCTTGTGCCAAAAGTAGAAACAATTATTATTATTATTGTTCATCTGAATGTCCGAACCGAACAAGACTCCGAGCAACTTAGCCGACCATCTGTCCAGCATCCTGCGGCGCTGTTTGACGGCATGGACCTGCCCCTCCAGGAGTTACAGACCCACCGACTTTCCTGGTTAATTTTCGCTCCTTTCAGTGCTTCATATTCCCCCAGAGCAGTGCCGATCACTTCAATGTGTTTGGTGCTCGACACTGGTGACCTGGTCGGCATAAGCTGACACAGATCTCCCATGTCCTAGTTCGGAATGCCCCTCAACGTCTATAATTTGTGCAGTAGTGGAGTCGACCTTGGCGGACCAAGCGCATGATGTTGAACGGTTCCGAGATGTGACCGTTCACTCTAACCACAGAGCAGATGTCACTGTGCATAGTAGCAATCCACTCTCGGAAATCAAGCCCAAAACCGGCTGCTTTGAGGACCGCCGCCAGGTACTGATGGTCGACCCTATCGAATGCTTTTGATTGATCTAAGTTGATTAGTTCCCCACTCGTCCTTAACCACCCTCTCTTATGTATCACATAAAACTGAGGGTGTCATGGATGGGAATGGCACATGTCTGCACCTCCCCTACCAGACTACCCTCGACAAGCGCCAATGTTGTCGCTAACACCTTCATGAACATTTTGAACTCTGCTTTTAGTAGAGTCATGGTCAATATAATCCACTTTATTGGAGTCCATTCTCAGCAATACCATTATTCTTGGTCTCACAGAACTAGGAATGTTCCCGTTCTGCTACCAGTTATATTTTATGTTGTTGTTAGGTGTAGATTTCGTTTTGTTTGGGATGTTGTTCGTGTATGTGAAGGTGCATAGCTTAGTGGTTAGAGCATTGTGCTTGCAATTGAGAAGTTGTGAGTTCAATTCTCGGACTGGGTGATGCATTGAGTCCTTGAGCAAGACACTTTATTTCACGTTGCTCCAGTTTACTCGGCTGTAGAAATGTGTTGTGACGTCACTGGTGCCAAGCTGTATCAGTCAGTGCCTCTCCCTTGGACAACATCAGTGGCGTGGAGAGGGGAGACTGGTATACATGGGTGACTGCTGGTCTTCGACAAAACAAACCTTACCCAGGCTTGTGCCTCGGAGGGAAACTTTCTAGGTGTAAACCCCATAGTCATCCGTGGCCGAGTGGGGCCTTTTAAGATGTGGTGTCTGTTGTGGTGTACCGGTTCCCTATTCCCCGAATTGCTGATCAAAATTAAAAGCTATTTTACTACGTTTCTCCAGTCTTTCTGTGGATATACAAGTTATAAGATTCTAACAAGTTATCTCCCTTCCTTTCTTTTGTATTTCAGACTTATCTCCCTTGATACTCTCAATCATGAACATTCACAATATCATACATTTAAGATGACAAACGAACAGAACAGGAAATGATATGTAACATATCGCTGCATTTCTCTGTTCTTTCTCTCTCTCACTCACACGCACACTCTCTCTCTCTCTCTCTCTCTCTCTCTCTCTCTCTCTCTCTCTCTCTCTCTCTCTCCTCTCTCCCACACACACACTACTCTCTCACACACTCTCACTCTCTCTTTTCTCTCTCTCACACACACTCTCTCTCACTACTCTCTCACACTCTCACTCCCCCTCTCTCACTCCCCCTCTCTCTCCTCTCTCTCTCTGTCTCTCTCTCTCTCTCCGAGGTTAACATTACTTTTCATCCTCTTCAGATCGATAAACAGATCGATAACCAGTTCAATACTGGAGTCGAATTTTCTCCTCCCAACTCCCTTTATCGGAGACATTTGAACTTGCTGCATGTATATATATATATATATATATATATATATATATATATATATATATATATATAATGTAAAATTGAACATGAACAGGGACAGAACAGAGAGGCAGTACAATAAATGTTTATTAAATTCACGCTCAGGAGAGTGGGGATATATATATATATATGGTGGCTGCCAACTCATTTTCGAGTACGGCCACTACTTTATATCCATGTAGGAGAACTCCTACCGATGCGCTGAACGAGTGTGACTTTTTAGTCCAGCCAGCGACTTGAAAACTCTCGTACAAACACTACACTTGTGACAATTATTGACACATAGTGCTGGGCCCATGGTACCATGTGACGACAAGTGCAGAGAGATCTCCAGATATAAAGCAATGGCTGTGCCGTGAAGCTTTTATAGTGAGCAAAGGCACTGCACAAAGCCAGTCCCACTCTCTTAACCAAGATGATATTTACCAAAAAGAAGAACAAGTCAACATTATTGGATACCATCAGGGTTGCAGGTGTTATATCAGAAGAATTCTGCCTTGACAAAGGTTAAGGGGTCATCTCTCCCGGTGATTTAGGATGACCATTGACTGTTAAGAGCTCCTTTGCCCTTTGACAGGTTTTTAGTCCTGCAGGATGTCCAAAGTCACCCTCCTCACCAAGAAACCTTGGTGGGGTTGCCAGTTTAGTCGCCAACGACCCGACCACGAGACAGGTTGTACTGGGATGCATGTTACCAGTAGCACCAACTGGTGACCTGACACATATATATATATATATATATATATATACATGCATATATATGTGTGTGTATGTATATATAATATGTGTGTGTATGTATATATAATATATGTATATGTATATATGTTATATATATGTATTTATGTAATATATATATATGTTATATATATGTATTTATGAAATATATATATATATATATTTATGTAATATATATATATATTTATGTAATATATATATATATATTTATGTAATATATATATATATATTTATGTAATATATATATATATATATATTTATGTAATATATATATATATATATATATATATATATATTTATGTAATATATATATATATATATATATATATTTATGTAATATATATATATATTTATGTAATATATATATTTATATAATGTATATATGTATATATGTAATATATATATATTTTTGCTTGTCGATCGACTTTCGTAAAATCGGACCGAGGAAACAATGTTTCCGTCGGTCTTTCCAGTTGCTAATACTATCTATCGGTCGCAACTCCAGGTAGAAGGAGCAACGTGAAATAAAGTGTCTTGCTCAAGGACATAACGCATCGCCTGGTCGAGGAATCGAACTTACAACCTCAAGACTGCGAATCCAATTCTCTAACCACTCAGCCACACGCCTTCACTATATATATGTATTTATATAATATATATATATATATATATATATATATATATATATATATGTATTTATATATATATGTATATGTATATATTTATATAATATATATGTATATATGTATATATATATGTATATATTTATATAATATATATGTATATATGTATATATATATGTATATATTTATATAATATATATGTATATATGTATATATATATATATGTATTTATATAATATATATGTATATATATATATATATATATATGTATATATATATATATATATATATATATATATATGTATTTTATATAATATATATGTATATATGTATATATATATATATATATATATATATGTATTTATATAATATATATGTATATATGTATATATATATATATATATATATATATATGTATTTATATAATATATATGTATATATGTATATATATATATATATATGTATTTATATAATATATATGTATATATGTATATATATATATATATATGTATATATGTATATATATATATATATATATATATTTATATAATATATATGTATATATGTATATATATATATATATATATGTATATATGTATATATATTATATATATATATATATATATGTATTTATATAATATATATGTATATATATATATGTGTATTTATATAATATATATATATATATATGTATTTATATAATATATATATATATATATGTATTTATATAATATATATATATATATATATATATGTATTTATATAATATATATATATATATATATATATGTATTTATATAATATATATGTATATATATATATATGTATTTATATAATATATATGTATATATATATATATGTATTTATATAATATATATATATATATATATATATATATATGTATTTATATAATATATATGTATATATATATATATGTATTTATATAATATATATGTATATATATATATATGTATTTATATAATATATATGTATATATATATATATACATATATATATATAATGATCAAAAGTTTAACAAGGTTCATTGATTAATCAATGAATAAAGTTTTACAATAGATTAGAAGCACTCAACAAAGAAATTTTCTGGAGTTATTAATATTACTTCAAAATATTAATAAATATAGACATTCATGTGATCAAATATATTTTATATATATTTCAGAGGTACTGAGCTGTTTCCTCAGTACATCCTCATCAGATAAAATAAATTGTTGTCTGACATACCTCAACTGTGCTGATGGTTCAATTCCAGTCTTGGCAGTGATTAGTTATGACAAAACTCAATATTTATATACCATAAGCAGTAACATGACAAACTACATATAATAGAGAGGGTACGTAGGAGAACGTGTAGAAAATAATACAATAAGTATATATAAAGACAAATAAAATATATAAACATAAGTACATAATTGTTAAACATTTAAATAATTAAATATGTAAACATCCATATTAGAGAAGAAGCAAATGAGAGAGAGAGCTAAATAGAGTAGAGAAAGAAAAAGATAGAAAGATGATACTAAAAACAAAGAAAGAGAGATATGTATGTTATAAAGAAAACAATAAAGGGCCATGATAGGTGACCGTTTTTTTATTCAAATATTAAGTTAGGTAGAAACGATCAATTAAATACCGTGAAATTTTTAGTCTATAATATTTGAAAGAAATTATACTATTATATTATGTCAAAATTAAAACAATATAAAGTTAAAAAGATAATATAACATAATTTCAGGGGTAAGCAGGAGTATATTTAAATTAATAAATATAATCAATAATTTAGTTAGAAAAATTAAAATTAAAAATATTATTAACTAACAATGGTGCTTATAAATGTAGTAAATATGATATTAAACCTAACTTATTTAGATATTAGCTTTTGTATAGTTCTTTTATATAAACTATATAATTTAAATCGATATTTGTCAATTATATATAAGATGAATTATTAGTTATAATTACACTTGAGAGTATTATTATTTTGATTTAACTAAATTTTACTGTATTCAATACTATAAATCAAGTTAAGTGCAGATTATTAATCAATTTAGACAAAACGAAACTTATATACGATAAATGTAAACAATATTTTCGTACGACGTATTCAAACATTTAAATTAATTAAACGTTTTAAGAGTCTGAAGATATTACAGATATATAAAATATAGGATTTAAAAAATTCTAAATTAAAACTAAGGGTATTTAAATAATCAAGAGATTATCATACTCTTTAAAAGAGCAGGTGTACATTTCCTACGGTTAGGTATAAATATTATACACAATATTAAAAATTGTTTCTACTTTTGGCACAAGGCGAGCAATTATTCCAGTGTATTACTGGTACTTTATTTTATCGACCCTGTAAGGATGAAAGGCAAAGTTAACCTCGGCGGGATTTGAACTCAGACCATAAAGGGCCGTAACTCTTTGCTGCAAAGCATGGTGGCCGACCCTCTACCGATACTGCCAATCCACAAAAGCATTACAAGAATTATTAATAAGAGTCAATATTTTTTCTCACTCAGTCAATGTTTTTTCCTAATTTTATATGATGCTTGAAATGTAGATGCAGATTTATGCAGACAATTTGAGAATAACTCACTTTTCTTGTTAATTAAATTACCATAATTAGCAATTATTAATAGAGTCTCAGTATTGCAAAGATTGCAGTTTGGTGAGATAGAGTTATTCTGGTAAACTTCACAGTTCCTAAGTTTAGACCAAAATATTGAGTATTTTATATTTTTCTCTTTTAAAGACCATATTAATTGTGATAAAGAAGTAGAAAATTTCTTATTCGGATTAGAAAAAAAATGTTTATGATTGGAAAATCTCAGTTTAAAGCTCGATGAAGTTGTACCTATGTAGTTATAGGTAATATTATTATTTGCTTTAACGGTACATTTATATACTAAGTTCTTATCAAGGCAGTTATTTTGCAAAGGGCATTCAGATCTTTTTCTACAGTTACAGTTCGATTTTCTGTTATTTCTATATTCTAAACTGTTCGCATTATCATTGTTAATATTTATAGGTGTTCTATTCTAAGTGCTTAAATTAATGTTATTGTTATTCTCCGTAAATATAGTATTATTATTATTAATATTGTCATTCTCACTAATTATCTGTTGGTTATAACTAAGAATTCTGCTATTTATTTTTGCAATATTATGAGCCATATTCATAGTTGTAGAGTAAGATAGCTTAACTGTGTGTCTATTGAAGATAGATTAGTATTTATGTGTTCTGGGGAAACATTTATCTATTGCTTTAAAAAATAATTGTGCTAAGGGTGTTTTAATAGCTAAAGATCCTGGTGGTGCATACCAAATAACAGATCTAGTTCTAATTCTTTTTTCCCGATTTATTCACGAAATTAGTATTTTTATTTATATTTATATTATTTTTATTTTTATTTTTATTTTTACAGTCTGCTTTATTTATATTATTCCTATTATTATTTAGTGTATAATTACAATTACTATTATCTACATATTCAATATTATTTTTATATCCTGCCTTATGCAACGCTTCATTACAATATCCAGCTTTGCTATTAAAAATGGATTTGTTAGCAGATAATCCAGTTAGACGTTGTTGAACACTATTGACTATTGCATTTTTAACACATTTAGGATGATTGGAATGAAAGCTAACATAATTTAGGTTTTCATTGGGCTTATGGAAGGGGTAATATAGTCCTGAATTTAAATTAAGGGTGACATCTAGGAAGTTAACTACTTTACTGTTACTTTCTACTTCTAATTTCAGGTCGTAATTTTTAAAGAATTCTATAATTGTTTTCTTAGCCCTATTTAGTTCACTATTGGTATGTTTAACTACAGTAAACAATATATCATCTCTATATAAACCACCGGTAATCTCGGGCAGTTTTCTATTTATCATATTAAGGATAAAAATTCCCAGAAGATCGGTAACCTGCGCAGAGTCAGACGATCCCATGGTAATGTCGAAATTGTTTTGCCTATCAGAACGAGTCCAAAAATCATTATTAAAATTAATCAAGGTTCGTCTAGCCGTTAATATGATATGAATCTCCTCACTAGATAGATCAGTATGTTTATATGCGTAAGATAAAGCCTTATTCAGAAGATTAGGTGTTATAGATGAGTAGTAACTCGCTATGTCCATTTGAATAAATTTATGATTTTTCTTATTTTCAATGTTCCTAAACCAATCTATTACTTCACTAGTGTCCTTCCATAAGCTAAGCTTTGAAGCTAAGCTTTGACTTCAATTTTAATGTTGGCAAAATTCTATCTATAATATTTTCACTAATTATTCCAATGTCTGACTTAGAAGGTGCTAAAAGTCTAACCGGCAAGTCCTCCTCTTCGAAATTTCCTTTGTGGTCTTTATATATATATATATATATGTGTGTGTAATTATATAATATATATATGTATATATATATATATTATATATATATATAGAATATTAATATATGTTCTGATTTAAGCACAAGGCCAACAATTTGGGGGAGGAAAAGTCGATTAAATCGACACCAGTGCATTACTGGTACTTTATTTTATCGATCCCGTAATGATGAAAGGCATAGCTACCTTCGGCGGGATTTGAACTCGGAACGTGTTTTTATTTCAGTTTAACTTATATATATATATATGTGTGTGTGTGTGTGTAAGGTAAACAGAAATAGCAACACAATCAGTACAGTATATGGAAGGGATATATTAGGTTAACGCTTGAAATAGCAGGAAGAGGGTCTTAACGTTTCGGACGCTAGTCCTTCATCAGAAGAAACAATGAGAAATAAGATAGATTGAAGGGACGGGTGGGGTGGAAGTGGAAAAAAAATGTTTTTAGAGGAAAAATAACAGGTCCTTTCATGTTGCCACATATGTAACTGCCTCAGTACAAATCTTGTGAAGCTGGGCTTCAAAAAAACCGAATGAACATGACTAGTTAGGAAATAACAATTCTCTATTGGTAAAAATTTATAAAATTATAACACCAGAAGAATATATATACATACATAAATACATATATATATATACATTGAATACCTACATATATATACATGATGGCTGCCCTCTCGTTATCGAGTGTGGCCATTGCACGAAAATAAAATTTAAAAAAAACATATATGTGAATAGAAAAAACATATATATTAATAATAAATGGTGCTGCGATCGAGTGTGGCTTTTTTAGCCCAGCCAATGATCTAAAATGTCTTGCATAGAGTTGGCAACCAAACCATTACTGGCAATAGCCGGCTGTGGTTGGTCTTCATGTACTTTTGCATGTCGTTTGAGCCTCCTGCTGATTTACATTCTCTACCACATGTTTGGCAAGCATGATGAGTAGCATCTCCGACAGCAGCCTGGTAGTCAACCACTGGTCCCACTTTATGACTGCAAAGATGACTTTCGAGTCCAGCTTTGCTGAGGCAGAGTCTCGCACATACGCTGCATGTCAGCGCCATAGGAGGACCTTCGCTGTCTGTAAATGCACCAGCAATGCCTTTCCTCACATCCCTTTTTACTTTCTTGTATGCGATTCAAGATGCTTCTAAAGCAACTTTCCTCCATTTATTACGATCAGCAGCTACGCTTTCCCATATACATACATATACATACATATACATACATACATATACATACATACATATACATACATATACATACATATACATACATACATGATGGCTGCAAACTCTGCTAAGAACATTGCAATCGCTTGTCAGATTATAGAGTTTGGTGCACTTTCAGGCTACGGCCAGCCACACGAACCTGAAACAGATCCTGAACAAGCAATGTCTGAGCTTTAAAGTTTTTTTTAAGTAGGGAAAGACCTTGCACTCGACCAATCCCACTCTCTGAGCATATCTCAATAACTCTAAATCTTCTTTGTGGCCAAAAAAACAAGGTCAATGTTGATTATTTCTTGTAAGAAAAAATACCAAGATAGATATTTAGGAAGCACGCCCCCCCCCTCCCCCAGGTCAACTCTAAGGTCACCCAGCCTTTCTAACCAATCCCAGCCAAACTTTGTATCCACTATTCAAAGGGTCCCACATAGCTGCCTGCAGCCACAACAACCTTCCGCTACCTCCTCCCCCTTCATCTTCTCCTCTCGCCTCCTGCTTCTACCCTCTCCAGTCACAACAAAGCCATTAACAGAGAAGGATGGACAGACAAATTGACTTTCTTCTCTGAAAGACAACGTATGTGAAAATTAACTTTTCTTCCCCTCTTTACATTTTTCTTTTTTTTTTTGTTATTAGCATTATTTTCACTACTTGTACAAATATGCAACTTAACAATATTCTGCATATCCGCAATTGACAATGCATTTAATGCTGAAACCGGTATTGTAAATAAATTAATGCTTTGAAATTTCACTAAAAATATCTCTTCAACATTTTCTACAGAAAAAAAATCTTTTTTCTTTCTACTATTTGTTTTTATATATACATATATATACATATATATATATATATATATATATATATATATATATATATATATAGGAAAAGAGTCAGGACCCCGGAGC
>OZ024761.1:4531969-4584469 GCA_964016885.1 Eledone cirrhosa | reverse complement strand
ACTGAGCTCACAGGACAACATGTGGAAGACTGAGCTCACATGACAACATGTGGAAGACTGAGCTCACATGACATGTGGAAGACTGAGCTCACATGACATGTGGAAGACTGAGCTCACATGGCATGTGGAAGACTGAGCTCACATGACAACATGTGGAAGACTGAGCTCACATGACAACATGTGGAAGACTGAGCTCACATGACATGTGGAAGACTGAGCTCACATGACAACATGTGGAAGACTGTGATCACATGACAACATGTGGAAGACTGAGCTCACATGACATGTGGAAGACAGAGCTCACATGACAACATGTCGAAGACTGAGCTCACATGACAACATGTGGAAGACTGAGCTCACATGACAACATGTGGAAGACTGAGCTCACATGACAACATGTGGAAGACTGAGCTCACATGACATGTGGAAGACTGAGCTCACATGACATGTGGAAGACTGAGCTCACATGACAACATGCGGAAGACTGAGCTCACATGACAACATGTGGAAGACTGAGCTCACATGACATGTGGAAGACTGAGCTCACATGACATGTGGAAGACTGAGCTCACATGACAACATGTGGAAGACTGAGATCACATGACATGTGGAAGACTGAGCTCACATAACAACATGTGGAAGACTGAGCTCACATGACATGTGGAAGACTGAGCTCACATGACATGTGGAAGACTGAGCTCACATGACATGTGGAAGACAGAGCTCACATGACAAAATGTGGAAGACTGAGCTCACATGACAACATGTGGAAGACTGAGCTCACATGACAACATGTGGAAGACTGAGCTCACATGACATGTGGAAGACTGAGCTCACATGACATGTGGAAGACTGAGCTCACATGACAACGTGTGGAAGACTGAGCTAACATGACATGTGGAAGACTGAGCTAACATGACAACATGTGGAAGACTGAGCTCACATGACATGTGGAAGACTGAGCTAACATGACAACATGTGGAAGACTGAGCTCGCATGACATGTGGAAGACTGAGCTCACATGACAACATGTGGAAGACTGAGCTCACATGACAACATGTGGAAGACTGAGCTCACATGACAACATGTGGAAGACTGAGCTCACATGACATGTGGAAGACTGAGCTCACAGGACAACATGTGGAAGACTGAGCTCACATGACAACATGTGGAAGACTGAGCTCACATGACATGTGGAAGACTGAGCTCACATGACATGTGGAAGACTGAGCTCACATGGCATGTGGAAGACTGAGCTCACATGACAACATGTGGAAGACTGAGCTCACATGACATGTGGAAGACTGAGCTCACATGACAACATGTGGAAGACTGAGCTCACATGACATGTGGAAGACTGAGCTCACATGACAACATGTGGAAGACTGAGCTCACATGACATGTGGAAGACAGAGCTCACATGACAACGTGGAAGACTGAGCTCACATGACAGCATGTGGAAGACTGAGCTCACATGACAACATGTGGAAGACTGAGCTCACATGACAACATGTGGAAGACTGAGCTCACATGACATGTGGAAGACTGAGCTCACATGACATGTTGAAGACTGAGCTCACATGACAACATGCGGAAGACTGAGCTCACATGACAACATGTGGAAGACTGAGCTCACATGACATGTGGAAGACTGAGCTCACATGACATGTGGAAGACTGAGCTCACATGACAACATGTGGAAGACTGAGATCACATGACAACATGTGGAAGACTGAGCTCACATGACATGTGGAAGACTGAGCTCACATGACAACATGTGGAAGACTGAGTTCACATGACAACATGTGGAAAACTGTGCTCACATGACATGTGGAAGACTGAGCTCACATGACATGTGGAAGACTGAGCTCACATGACAACATGTGGAAGACTGAGCTCACATGACATGTGGAAGACTGAGATCACATGACAACATGTGGAAGACTGAGCTCACATGACATGTGGAAGACTGAGCTCACATGACAACATCTGGAAGACTGAGCTAACATGACAACATGTGGAAGACTGAGCTCACATGACATGTGGAAGACTGAGCTCACATGACATGTGGAAGACTGAGCTCACATGACATGTGGAAGACTGAGCTCACATTACAACATGTGGAAGACTGAGCTCACATGACAACATGTGGAAGACTGAGCTCACATGACAACATGTGGAAGACTGAGCTCACATGACATGTGGAAGACTGAGCTCACATGACAACATGTGGAAGACTGAGCTCACATGACATGTGGAAGACTGAGCTCACATGACATGTGGAAGACTGAGCTCACATGACAACATGTGGAAGACTGAGCTCACATGACATGTGGAAGACTGAGCTCACATGACATGTGGAAGACTGAGCTCACATGACAACATGTGGAAGACTGAGCTCACATGACATGTGGAAGACTGAGATCACATGACAACATGTGGAAGACTGAGCTCACATGACATGTGGAAGACTGAGCTCACATGACAACATCTGGAAGACTGAGCTAACATGACAACATGTGGAAGACTGAGCTCACATGACATGTGGAAGACTGAGCTCACATGACATGTGGAAGACTGAGCTCACATGACATGTGGAAGACTGAGCTCACATGACAACATGTGGAAGACTGAGCTCACATGACAACATGTGGAAGACTGAGCTCACATGACATGTGGAAGACTGAGCTCACATGACAACATGTGGAAGACTGAGCTCACATGACAACGTGTGGAAGACTGAGCTCACATGACATGTGGAAGACTGAGCTCACATGACATGTGGAAGACTGGGCTCACATGACATGTGGAAGACTGAGCTCACATGACAACATGTGGAAGACTGAGCTCACATGACATGTGGAAGACGGAGCTCACATGACATGTGGAAGACTGAGCTCACATGACAACATGTGGAAGACTGAGCTCACATGAGATGTGGAAGACAGCTCACATGACAACATGTGGAAGACAGCTCACAGGACAACATGTGGAAGACTGATCTCACATGACATGTGGAAGACTGAGCTCACATGACATGTGGAAGACTGAGCTAACATGACATGTGGAAGACTGAGCTCACATGACAACATGTGGAAGACTGAGCTCACATGACAACATGTGGAAGACTGAGCTCACATGGCAAGTGGAAGACTGAGCTCACATGACAACATGTGGAAGACTGAGCTCACATGACAACATGTGGAAGACTGAGCTCACATGACATGTGGAAGACTGAGCTCACATGACATGTGGAAGACTGAGCTCACATGACATGTGGAAGACTGAGCTCACATGACATGTGGAAGACTGAGCTCACATGACATGTGGAAGACTGAGCTCACATGACATGTGGAAGACTGAGCTCACATGACAACATGTGGAAGACTGAGCTCACATGACATGTGGAAGACTGAGCTCACAGGACAACATGTGGAAGACTGAGCTCACATGACAACATGTGGAAGACTGAGCTCACATGACATGTGGAAGACTGAGCTCACATGACATGTGGAAGACTGAGCTCACATGGCATGTGGAAGACTGAGCTCACATGACAACATGTGGAAGACTGAGCTCACATGACAACATGTGGAAGACTGAGCTCACATGACATGTGGAAGACTGAGCTCACATGACAACATGTGGAAGACTGAGCTCACATGACATGTGGAAGACTGAGCTCACATGACAACATGTGGAAGACTGAGCTCACATGACATGTGGAAGACAGAGCTCACATGACAACATGTGGAAGACTGAGCTCACATGACAACATGTGGAAGACTGAGCTCACATGACAACATGTGGAAGACTGAGCTCACATGACATGTGGAAGACTGAGCTCACATGACATGTGGAAGACTGAGCTCACATGACAACATGCGGAAGACTGAGCTCACATGACAACATGTGGAAGACTGATCTCACATGATATGTGGAAGACTGAGCTCACATGACATGTGGAAGACTGAGCTCACATGACAACATGTGGAAGACTGAGATCACATGACATGTGGAAGACTGAGCTCACATGACATGAGGAAGACTGAGCTCACATGACAACGTGTGGAAGACTGAGCTAACATGACATGTGGAAGACTGAGCTAACATGACAACATGTGGAAGACTGAGCTCACATGACAACATGTGGAAGACTGAGCTCACATGACAACATGTGGAAGACTGAGCTCACATGACATGTGGAAGACTGAGCTCACATGACATGAGGAAGACTGAGCTCACATGACAACGTGTGGAAGACTGAGCTAACATGACATGTGGAAGACTGAGCTAACATGACAACATGTGGAAGACTGAGCTCACATGACAACATGTGGAAGACTGAGCTCACATGACAACATGTGGAAGACTGAGCTCGCATGACATGTGGAAGACTGAGCTCACATGACAACATGTGGAAGACTGAGCTCACATGACAACATGTGGAAGACTGAGCTAACATGACATGTGGAAGACTGAGCTCACAGGACAACATGTGGAAGACTGAGCTCACATGACATGTGGAAGACTGAGCTCACATGGCATGTGGAAGACTGAGCTCACATGACAACATGTGGAAGACTGAGCTCACATGACAACATGTGGAAGACTGAGCTCACATGACATGTGGAAGACTGAGCTCACATGACAACATGTGGAAGACTGAGCTCACATGACATGTGGAAGACTGAGCTCACATGACATGTGGAAGACTGAGCTCACATGACATGTGGAAGACAGAGCTCACATGACATGTGGAAGACTGAGCTCACATGACAACATGTGGAAGACTGAGCTCACATGACAACATGTGGAAGACTGAGCTCACATGACAACATGTGGAAGACTGAGCTCACATGACATGTGGAAGACTGAGCTCACATGACATGTGGAAGACTGAGCTCACATGACAACATGCGGAAGACTGAGCTCACATGACAACATGTGGAAGACTGAGCTCACATGACATGTGGAAGACTGAGCTCACATGACATGTGGAAGACTGAGCTCACATGACATGTGGAAGACTGAGATCACATGACAACATGTGGAAGACTGAGCTCACATGACATGTGGAAGACTGAGCTCACATGACATGTGGAAGACTGAGCTCACATGACGTGTGGAAGACTGAGCTAACATGACATGTGGAAGACTGTGCTAACATGACAACATGTGGAAGACTGAGCTCACATGACATGTGGAAGACTGAGCTAACATGACAACATGTGGAAGACTGAGCTCGCATGACATGTGGAAGACTGAGCTCACATGACAACATGTGGAAGACTGAGCTCACATGACAACATGTGGAAGACTGAGCTCACATGACAACATGTGGAAAACTGAGCTCACAGGACAACATGTGGAAGACTGAGCTCACAGGACAACATGTGGAAGACTGAGCTCACATGACAACATCTGGAAGACTGAGCTAACATGACAACATGTGGAAGACTGAGCTCACATGACATGTGGAAGACTGAGCTCACATGACATGTGGAAGACTGAGCTCACATGACATGTGGAAGACTGAGCTCACATGACAACATGTGGAAGACTGAGCTCACATTACAACATGTGGAAGACTGAGCTCACATGACAACATGTGGAAGACTGAGCTCACATGACATGTGGAAGACTGAGCTCACATGACATGTGGAAGACTGAGCTCACATGACAACGTGTGGAAGACTGAGCTCACATGACATGTGGAAGACTGAGCTCACATGACATGTGGAAGACTGAGCTCACATGACATGTGGAAGACTGAGCTCACATGACATGTGGAAGACTGGGCTCACATGACATGTGGAAGACTGAGCTCACATGACATGTGGAAGACGGAGCTCACATGACATGTGGAAGACTGAGCTCACATGACAACATGTGGAAGACTGAGCTCACATGACATGTGGAAGACAGCTCACATGACAACATGTGGAAGACAGCTCACAGGACAACATGTGGAAGACTGATCTCACATGACATGTGGAAGACTGAGCTCACATGACATGTGGAAGACTGAGCTAACATGACATGTGGAAGACTGAGCTAACATGACAACATGTGGAAGACTGAGCTCACATGACAACATGTGGAAGACTGAGCTCACATGGCAAGTGGAAGACTGAGCTCACATGACAACATGTGGAAGACTGAGCTCACATGACAACATGTGGAAGACTGAGCTCACATGACAACATGTGGAAGACTGAGCTCACATGACATGTGGAAGACTGAGCTCACATGACATGTGGAAGACTGAGCTCACATGACATGTGGAAGACTGAGCTCACATGACATGTGGAAGACTGAGCTCACATGACATGTGGAAGACTGAGCTCACATGACATGTGGAAGACTGAGCTCACATGACAACATGTGGAAGACTGAGCTCACATGACAACATGTGGAAGACTGAGCTCACATGACAACATGTGGAAGACTGAGCTCACATGACAACATGTGGAAGACTGAGCTCACACGACATGTGGAAGACTGAGCTCACATGACAACATGTGGAAGACTGAGCTCACATGACGACATGTGGAAGACTGAGCTCACCTGACATGTGGAAGACTGAGCTCACATGACATGTGGAAGACTGAGCTCACATGACAACATGTGGAAGACTGAGCTCACATGACAACATGTGGAAGACTGAGCTCACATGACATGTGGAAGACTGAGCTCACATGACAACATGTGGAAGACTGAGCTCACATGAAAACATAAGTCTAGAACTTTGCTGTTTCTAGAGCATGTGGTGAGTGTTGTTGTGGAAGACTGAGCTCACATGTTAGAGTGTAAGTCCGGGGTAGAATATTTGAAACCTTAAAGGGGCCGCCTACATTTTCTACTAAATCACACAACCTACTTACTATCTAAATAAATAAAACAAAGACCTATTAAATCAGTCATACACACATTTACACCAGGTTCGAATACAAAGGAACTAAGCTCCCACTGTCATCGCCTCCGTCTCTCTCACCCACCCCATCTCTCACTATTGTGAGCAAATGGGGTCGCCCCGCGGCCCGGCGGACAGAGCAGAGAAGCGTTTCCCCGGAGGATGGTGAGGGTGATGCGTTGGAAGAGCCATTCCAGTTCGCGAGGCTCACACATGCGGCTAGCCAACTCTCTACTGGTGGAGGTGAGTATGGAGGTGACTCTAGGGCCAAGGACACCTGAAGTCTCCACAGCTAGGGGCTCCACTGAAAAGCTGTCGGAGAGCGACCGTCTTACATTGACGTGGATATTACGAGACCTGCCTCATCCTACATCTCGTACGCTATGACACTTCCACGGGAAGTGGTGACAATTTTGAGACCTAGAGTTTGAGAATCTGGGTGGAGAGTGGAGAGTGTAGGGTGGAGAGTGTAGGGTGGAGAGTGTAAGGTGGAGAGTGTAGGGTGTAGGGTGGAGAGTGTAGGGTGGAGAGTGTAGGGTGGAAAGTGTAGGGTGGAGAGTGTAGGGTGGAGAGTGAAGAGTGGAGAGTGTAGGGTGTAGTGTAGGGTGTAGTGTAGGGTGGAAAGTGTAGGGTGGAAAGTGAAGAGTGTAGGGTGGAGTGTGGAGAGTGGAGTGGAGAGTGTGTAGTGTAGGGTGTAGAACAGTGGGCCACATTTGATCATTGGAACAACTATAGTAATATTTATGAAGCACTGTTTCAAAGATCCACCACAACTTCTTTCCATAACATGGAACTGGGAAACTATAACACACATAACCCTATCAGTGAAGCCCTTTAGTATAGGTCAACTGGGAAACTATAACACACATAACCCTATCAGTGAAGCCCTTTAGTATAGGTCAACTGGGAAACTATAACACACATAACCCTATCAGTGAAACCCTTTAGAATAGGTCAACTGGGAAACTATAACACACATAACCCTATCAGTGAAGCCCTTTAGTATAGGTCAACTGGGAAACTAAAACACACATATCCCTATCAGTGAAGCCCTTTAGTATAGGTCAACTGGGAAACTATAACACACATAACCCTATCAGTGAAGCTCTTTAGTATAGGTCAACTGGGAAACTATAACACATATAACCCTATCAGAGAAACCCTTTAGTATAGGTCAACTGGGAAACTATAACACACATAACCCTATCAGTGAAGCCCTTTAGTATAGGTCAACTGGGAAACTATAACACACATAACCCTATCAGTGAAGCCCTTTAGTATAGGTCAACTGGGAAACTATAACACATATAACCCTATCAGAGAAACCCTTTAGTATAGGTCAACTGGGAAACTATAACACACATAACCCTATCAGTGAAGCCCTTTAGTATAGGTCAACTGGGAAACTATAACACATATAACCCTATCAGTGAAGCCCTTTAGTATAGGTCAACTGGGAAACTATAACACACATAACCCTATCAGTGAAGCCCTTTAGTATAGGTCAACTGGGAAACTATAACACATATAACCCTATCAGAGAAACCCTTTAGTATAGGTCAACTGGGAGATTATAACACATATAACCCTATCAGTGAAGCCCTTTAGTATAGGTCAACTGGGAGATTATAACACATATAACCCTATCAGAGAAACCCTTTAGTATAGGTCAACTGGGAAACTATAACACATATAACCCTATCAGTGAAGCTCTTTAGTATAGGTCAACTGGAAAATTATAACACACATAACCCTATCAGTGAAGCTCTTTAGTATAGGTCAACTGGAAAATTATAACACACATAACCCTATCAGTGAAGCTCTTTAGTATAGGTCAACTGGGAAACTATAACACACATAACCCTATCAGTGAAGCCCTTTAGTATAGGTCAACTGGGAAACTATAACACATATAACCCTATCAGTGAAGTCCTTTAGTATAGGTCAACTGGGAAACTATAACACACATAACCCTATCAGTGAAGCCCTTTAGTATAGGTCAACTGGGAAACTATAACACATATAACCCTATCAGAGAAACCCTTTAGTATAGGTCAACTGGGAGATTATAACACATATAACCCTATCAGTGAAGCCCTTTAGTATAGGTCAACTGGGAGATTATAACACATATAACCCTATCAGTGAAACCCTTTAGTATAGGTCAACTGGGAAACTATAACACATATAACCCTATCAGTGAAGCCCTTTAGTATAGGTCAACTGGGAGATTATAACACATATAACCCTATCAGAGAAACCCTTTAGTATAGGTCAACTGGGAAACTATAACACATATAACCCTATCAGTGAAGCTCTTTAGTATAGGTCAACTGGAAAATTATAACACACATAACCCTATCAGTGAAGCCCTTTAGTATAGGTCAACTGGGAAACTATAACACATATAACCCTATCAGTGAAGCCCTTTAGTATAGGTCAACTGGGAGATTAAAACACATATAACCCTATCAGTGAAGCTCTTTAGTATAGGTCAACTGGGAAATTATAACACACATAACCCTATCAGTGAAACCATTTAGTATAGGTCAACTGGGAGATTATAACACATATAACCCTATCAGTGAAGCCCTTTAGTATAGGTCAACTGGGAGATTATAGCACATATAACCCTATCAGTGAAGCCCTTTAGTATAGGCCAACTGGGAGATTATAACACATATAACCCTATCAGTGAAGCCCTTTAGTATAGGCCAACTGGGAGATTATAACACATATAACCCTATCAGTAAAGCCCTTTAGTATAGGTCAACTGGGACACTATAACACACATAACCCTATCAGTGAAGCCCTTTAGTATAGGTCAACTGGGACACTATAACACATATAACCCTATCAGTGAAGCCCTTTAGTATAGGTCAACTGGGAGATTATAACACACATAACCCTATCAGTGAAACCCTTTAGTATAGGTCAACTATAACACATATAACCCTATCAGTGAAGCCCTTTAGTATAGGTCAACTGGGAGATTATAACACATATAACCCTATCAGTGAAACCCTTTAGTATAGGTCAACTGGGAGATTATAACACATATAACCCTATCAGTGAAACCCTTTAGTATAGGTCAACTGGGAAACTATAACACACATAACCCTATCAGTGAAACCCTTTAGTATAGGTCAACTGGGAGATTATAACACATATAACCCTATCAGTGAAACCCTTTAGTATAGGTCAACTGGGAGATTATAACACATATAACCCTATCAGTGAAACCCTTTAGTATAGGTCAACTGGGAAACTATAACACATATAACCCTATCAGTGAAACCCTTTAGTATAGGTCAACTGGGAAACTATAACACATATAACCCTATCAGTGAAACCCTTTAGTATAGGTCAACTGGGAGATTATAACACATATAACCCTATCAGTGAAACCCTTTAGTATAGGTCAACTGGGAAACTATAACACATATAACCCTATCAGTGAAACCCTTTAGTATAGGTCAACTGGGAGATTATAACACATATAACCCTATCAGTGAAACCCTTTAGTATAGGTCAACTGGGAAACTATAACACATATAACCCTATCAGTGAAACCCTTTAGTATAGGTCAACTGGGAGATTATAACACATATAACCCTATCAGTGAAACCCTTTAGTATAGGTCAACTGGGAGATTATAACACACATAACCCTATCAGTGAAGCCCTTTAGTATAGGTCAACTGGGAGATTATAACACATATAACCCTATCAGTGAAGCCCTTTAGTATAGGTCAACTGGGAGATTATAACACACATAACCCTATCAGTGAAGCCCTTTAGTATAGGTCAACTGGGAAACTATAACACATATAACCCTATCAGTGAAGCCCTTTAGTATAGGTCAACTGGGAGATTATAACACATATAACCCTATCAGTGAAACCCTTTAGTATAGGTCAACTGGGAGATTATAACACATATAACCCTATCAGTGAAACCCTTTAGTATAGGTCAACTGGGAGATTATAACACACATAACCCTATCAGTGAAGCCCTTTAGTATAGGTCAACTGGGAAACTATAACACATATAACCCTATCAGTGAAGCCCTTTAGTATAGGTCAACTAACAGAAGTATTACGGTTACGAAAAAAATTCTAAATAAGACTACAAAGTAACAATTAAAAACGGTAATCGCGGGCCACTTTGACTGGTCTGACAGGCTGAATTGTGGCTCGTGGGCCACCTTTTGCACGACCCTGGTGTAAAGTGTAGGATATAGTGTAGGGTGTAGAGTGTAGGATGTAGAGTGTAGGATGTAGAGTGTAGGATACAGAGTGTAGGGTGTAGAATGTGGGGTGTTGAGTGTGGGGGTGTAGGATGTGGAGTGTAGGATGTGGAGTGTAGGATGTGGAGTGTAGGATGTGGAGTGTAGGATGTGGAGTGTAGGATGTGGAGTGTAGGATGTGGAGTGTAGGATGTAGAGTGTAGGATGTAGAGTGTAGGATGTAGAGTGTAGGATGTAGAGTGTAGGATGTAGAGTGTAGGATGTAGAGTGTAGGATGTAGAGTGTAGGATGTAGAGTGTAGGATGTAGAGTGTAGGATGTAGAGTGTAGGATGTAGAGTGTTGGATGTAGAGTGTAAAGTTTAGAGTGTGGAGTGTAGGATGCAGAGTGTAGGGTGTAGAGTGTTGGTATGGAGTGAAAGAAGAATGAGATGGCTGGGTCATGTGTTGAGGAAGGATGAATGTTATGAAGAGAAATTGAATGGGGTGGCTTGGTCATGTGTTGGGGGAAGTGACTGGGGGAGATGAGTGGTGAAAATGGATATATAAGGAAGTAGAGGAAGTGGAAGGCCAAGCAATATATATCTGAAAGTGATGTTGGAGATCGGGGGTGGGGCTTAGTTTGTGGTGGGGGAGGGGATGCAGAGGATTTGGAAAATGAAGAAACTTGGCGTAGGGCTCGCAAAGCCAAACCCTGCTTCTTGTTGTTGTTGCTGCTGCTGTTGTTAGAAGGTGTTGATATATCCTTCTTCATACTTACCTAAAAAGTGAAAAGTTTCGAGACTTCCTGTGGTGATAGCGTGTTATCATTACTTGTATGTTATCAGTCCCGCTAGCATCTTTCAAAGCATGAAATGCTTTCTGGTATTCAGTCAGCTGGCGAAGTCGTGTAACAAGTTCTTTTTCGTATTTCTCCAAATCTATATCCAATGAACACTCTTCTCGTACCTGCATCAACACTGAAAGGAATTTTTCACATTGTATCGCCTTGAACACATTTCTATCGACCTCGTTCATCTCAAATTTGTAATGGCTGTTGTTTTGTTCAATTCTTTCCTTGAGGTGGGTCATTTTTGTGTTGGCCTCTTCTTTATTAAGATAAGCATCTCTGGAGTTTCTCACCAAAGTCTCTACTTTCAAAGTAATGTCGCCGTGTAAGGCCTCTAATTTGTCATACATTACTTTGAAGGCTTCAATAGTTAACTGTAGAGACGACAATTCCTTTCGTAGTTTGGTTAGTTCTGTGTATTTTTTTCCAAATTCAATAGTTTTCACTTGAAGTCGGTTTTCCATCGTGAAAATATACCTCTTCGTCGCTGATATATCTTCTTGAGAAAGGTCTGTTTGACGTTTGCTCTCTTTGAGTTTTCTTTCAGAATTCTTTAGGTGTTTCTCGATCAGGGCACATTTTTCCGGTGTTATTTGCTTGTCTCTCTTCTCTATGTAGTCGTCATCCAAGTCCTTCCAAATCCTAAGCAGGACATTTTCCAGTGGTGGAATCTTGTACGATCGACAAAACGACAGGACTAGCTCTAACTCTTTCCTTTCCGCCTTCAGTCGATAGAATTTTCTGTTCTGCCAAAATATGGTTCTGTTGTTCCTAGCCAACTGTAAGGTGGCTTTACGAAGGGCGCCAGCAAGTTTATGTTGATGTTCAATCATCTGGTGCTCTCCTTCGTCTAAATATCTATTCATCTTGAGGTTAGTAGTAGTAGTAGTAGTAGTAGTAGTAGTAGTAGTAGTAGTAGTAGTTGTAGTCGTGGTGGTGGTGGTGGTGGTGGTTTGATAGATGTAGTAGTAGTAGCAAGGTGATTTTGGTGGTGGTGGTGGTGGCGGTGGTAGTTAATTTCACGCACCTCTACTGTCACACCGTCCTGTCACAACCTCTACTGTCACAACCTCTACTGTCACAACCTCTACTGTCACAGCCTCTTACTGTCACAACCTCTTACTGTCACAACCTCTTACTGTCACAATCTCTTACTGTCACAACATCTACTGTCACAACCTCTTACTGTCACAACCTCTACTGTCACACCGTCCTGTCACAACCTCTTACTGTCACAATCTCTTACTGTCACAACCTCTACTGTCACAACCTCTTATTGTCACAACCTCTACTGTCACAACCTCTACTGTCACAACCTCTTACTGTCACAACCTCTACTGTCACAACCTCTACTGTCACAACCTCTGTCACACCGTCCTGTAACAGCCTCTTACTGTCACAACCTCTTACTGTCACAACCTCTTACTGTCACAGCCTCTACTGTCACAACCTCTTACTGTCACAACCTCTTACTGTCACAACCTCTACTGTCACAACCTCTACTGTCACACCGTCCTGTCACAGCCTCTTACTGTCACAACCTCTTACTGTCACAACCTCTTACTGTCACAACCTCTACTGTCACACCGGCCTGTCACAACCTCTTACTGTCACAATCTCTTACTGTCACAACCTCTACTGTCACAACCTCTTATTGTCACAACCTCTACTGTCACAACCTCTACTGTCACAACCTCTTACTGTCACAACCTCTACTGTCACAACCTCTACTGTCACAACCTCTGTCACACCGTCCTGTAACAGCCTCTTACTGTCACAACCTCTTACTGTCACAGCCTCTACTGTCACAACCTCTTACTGTCACAACCTCTTACTGTCACAACCTCTACTGTCACAACCTCTACTGTCACACCGTCCTGTCACAGCCTCTTACTGTCACAACCTCTTACTGTCACAACCTCTTACTGTCACAACCTCTACTGTCACACCGTCCTAGCACAACCTCTTACTGTCACAACCTCTTACTGTCACAACTTCTTACTGTCACAACCTCTACTGTCACACTGTCCCGTCACAACCTCTACTGTCACAACCTCTAGTGTCACACCCTCCTGTCACACCCTCTTACTGTCACAACCTCTACTGTCACACCCTCTACTGTCACAACCTCTTACTGTCACAACCTTTTACTGTCACAACCTCTTACTGTCACAACCTCTTACTGTTACAAACTCTTACTGTCACAACCTCTACTGTCACAACCTCTTACTGTCACAACCTCTTACTGTCACAACCTCTTACTGACACAACCTCTTACTGTCACAACCTCTACTGTCGCAACCTCTACTGTCACAACCTCTACTGTCACAACCTCTTACTGTCACAACCTCTTACTGTTACAAACTTTACTGTCACAACCTCTACTGTCACAACCTCTTACTGTCACAATCTCTTACTGTCACAACCTCTTACTCTCACAACCTCTTACTGTCACAACCTCTACTGTCACAACCTCTTACTGTCACAACCTTTTACTGTCACAACCTCTTACTGTCACAACCTCTTACTGTTACAAACTCTTACTGTCACAACCTCTTACTGTCACAACCTCTTACTGTCACAACCTCTACTGTCACAACCTCTACTGTCACAACCTCTTACTGTCACAACCTCTACTGTCACAACCTCTTACTGTCACAACCTCTACTGTCACAACCTCTACTGTCACAACCTCTTACTGTCACAACCTCTTACTGTCACAACCTCTACTGTCACAACCTCTACTGTCACAACCTCTTACTGTCACAACCTCTACTGTCGCAACCTCTACTGTCACAACCTCTACTGTTACACCTCTACTGTCACAATCTCTTACTGTCACAACCTCTTACTGTCACAACCTCTTACTGTCACAACCTCTACTGTCACAACCTCTACTGTCACAACCTCTTATTGTCACAACCTCTTACTGTCACAACCTCTTACTGTTACCATCTCTACTGTCACAACCTCTTACTGTTACCATCTCTACTGTCACAACCTCTACTGTCACCTCTTACTGTCACAACCTCTACTGTCACAACCTCTTACTGTCACAACCTCTACTGTCACAACCACTACTGTCACAACCTCTTACTGTCACAACCTCTACTGTCACAACCTCTACTGTCACAACCTCTACTGTCACAACCTCTTACTGTCACAATCTCTTACTGTCACAACCTCTTACTGTCACAACCTCTTACTGTCACAACCTCTACTGTCACAACCTCTTACTGTCACAACCTCTTATTGTCACAACCTCTTACTGTCACAACCTCTTACTGTTACCATCTCTACTGTCACAACCTCTACTGTCACAACCTCTACTGTCACAACCTCTACTGTCACAACCTCTTACTGTCACAACCTCTTACTGTCACAACCTCTTACTGTCACAACCTCTACTGTCACAACCTCTTACTGTCACAACCTCTTACTGTCACAACCTCTACTGTCACAACCTCTTACTGTCACAACCTCTTACTGTCACAACCTCTACTGCCACAACCTCTACTTTCACAACCTCTACTGTCACAACCTCTACTGTCACACCGTACTGTCACAACCTCTTACTGTCACAACCTCTACTGTAACAACCTCTTACTGTTACAACCCCTACTGTCATACCGGCCTGTTACAACCTCTTACTGTCACCCACCCCCCAGTAACGCCTTCTGTCACCTGCTGGCACACCCAAACTGTCACACCCTCTTATTGTCACACCCTCTACTGTCACACCCTCCTGTCACAACCTCTACTGTCACAACCTCTACTGTCACACCCTCAACTGTCACACCCTCTTACTGTCACACCCTCTTACTGTCACACCCTCTACTGTCACAACCTCAACTGTCACACCCTCTACTATCACACCCTCAACCGTCACACCCTCTACTGTCACACCCTCCTGTCACAACCTCAACTGTCACACTCTCTACTGTCACACCTTCCTGTCACAATCTCAACTGTCACGCCCTCTACTGTCACAACCTCAACTGTCACTACTTCTTACTGTCACAACCTATACTGTCACACGTTCTTACTGTCACACCCTCTTACTGTCACACCCTCTACAGTCACAACCTCAACTGTCACAAATTCTTACTGTCACAACCTCTACTGTCACACCCTCTTACTGCCACACCCTCCTGTCACACCCTCCTGTCACACCCTCTACTGTCACACCTACATACTGTCACACCCTCTACTGTCACACCCTCTTACTGTCACACCCTCAACCGCCACACCATCCTGTCACACCCTCTTCTGTCACCCACCTAACTATATCGCCAAGCCATGCCTTAATATCACCTGTAAGCCAGACAACCCCTTAATGAACACCTCGCTTGACCGTCACTTCACCAACATATCTTCATGCTATTCAACTTTATACTTTCTGCTACCTACAACAGAAAATCACATATTTGTCTTTAATACACACCTGTACACAGGTGTGTGTATGTTTAATACACACCTGTACACAGGTGTGTGTATGTTTAATACACACCTGTACACAGGTGTGTGTATGTTTAATACACACCTGTACACAGGTGTGTGTATGTTTAATACACACCTGTATACAGGTATGTGTATGTTTAATACACACTTGTATACAGGTATGTGTATGTTTAATACACACCTGTACACAGGTATGTGTATGTTTAATACACACCTGGACACAGGTGTGTGTATGTTTAATACACACCTGTACACAGGTGTGTGTATGTTACGGTGTAAGAGGGAGATTGAACAAGAGAGTAAGAGTCAACGAGAGAGGGTGGGAGGGAGAGTCAACGAGAGAGGGTGGTAGGAAGGGTCAACGAGAGAGGGTGGGAGGGAGAGACAACGAGAGAGTGGGAGGGAGAGATAACGAGAGAGAGAAAGAGGAAGAGTCAACGATAGAGTGTGGGAGGGAGAGACGAGAGAAGGTGCGAGGGAGGGACAACGAGAGAGGGTGGGAGGGAGAGACAATGAGAGAAGGTGGGAGGGAGAGACAACGAGAGAGGGTGGGAGGGAGATACAACGAGAGAGGGTGGGAGGAATATTCAATGAGAGAAGGTTGGAGGGAGAGACAACGAGAGAGAGTGGGAGGGAGAGACAACGAGAGAGAGTGGGAGGGAGAGACAAAGAGAGGGTGGGAGAGAGAGACAACGAGAGAGGGTGGGAGGGAGAGACAACGAGAGAAAGAGGGTGGGAGGGAGAGACATCGAGAGAAGGTGGGAGGGAGAGACAACAAGAGAGGGTGGGAGGGAGAGACAACGACAGAGGGTGGGAGGAAGAGACAACGAGAGAGGGTGGGAGGGAGAGACAACGACAGAGGGTGGGAGGAAGAGACAACGAGAGAGGGTGGGAGGGAGAGACAACGAGAGAGGGTGGGAGGGAGAGAAAACGAGAGTGGTAGGGAGACAACATGAGAGAGTGGGAGGAAGAGTCAACGAGAGAGAGTGGGAGGGAGAGACAACGAGAGTGGGAGGGAGAGACAACGAGAGAGGGTGGGAGAGAGAGACAACGAGAGAGGGTGGGAGGGAGAGACAACGATAGAGGATGGGAGGGAGAGACAACGATAGAGGGTGGGAGGGAGAGACAACGAGAGAGGGTGGGAGGGAGAGACAACCAGAGAGGGTGGGAGGGAGAGACAATGAGAGAGAGTGGGAGGGAGAGACAACGAGAGAGGGTGGGAGGGAGAGTAGTAATGGTGAGGGGCAAAGATATTACATATATTTATATATATTACATACATACACACACATACTGTCATATACATACATACATACATACACACATACTGTCATATACATACATATATACACACATACTGTCATATACATACATACAGACACACATACTGTCATATACATACACACACATACTGTCATATACATTACATATACACACACATACTGTCACATACATACATACACACACATACTGTCATATACATACATACACACACACATACTGACATATACATACATATATACACACATACTGTCATATACATACATACACACACACATACTGTCATATACCTACATACACACACACATACTGTCATATACATACACACACACATACTGTCATATACATACATACGCAGATACTGTCATATACATACATACACACACACATACTGTCATATACATACATATATACACACATACTGTCATATACATACATATATACACACATACATACTGTCACATACATACATACACACATACTGTCATATACATACATACATACACACACATACTGTCATATACATACATACACACACACACATACTGTCATATACATACATATATACACACATACTGTCATATACATACATATATACACACACACATACTGTCATATACATACATATATACACGCATACTGTCATATACATACATATATACACACATACTGTCATATACATACATATACACACACATACTGTCATATACATACCTACACACACACATACTGTCATATACATACATATATACACACATACTGTCATATACATACATATATACACACATACTGTCATATACATACATATATACACACATACTGTCATATGCATACATACACACACACATACTGTCATATACATACATACACACACACACATACTGTCATATACATACATATATACACACATACTGTCATATACATACATATATACACACACACATACTGTCATATACATACATATATACACACATACTGTCATATACATACATATATACACACATACTGTCATATACATACATACACACACATACTGTCATATACATACATATATACACACACACATACTGTCATATACATACATACACACACACATACTGTCATATACACACACACATACACACACACATACTGTCATATACATACATATATACACACATACTGTCATATACATACATATATACACACATACTGTCATACATACATACACACACACATACTGTCATATACATACATATATACACACACACATACTGTCATATACATACATACACACACACATACTGTCATATACATACATACATACACACACACATACTGTCATATACATACATACACACACACATACTGTCATATACATACATACACACACACATACTGTCATATACATACATACACACACACATACTGTCATATACATACATATATACACACACATACTGTCATATACATACATATATACACACATACTGTCATATACATACATACATACACACACACATACTGTCATATACATACATATATACACACACACATACTGTCATATACATACATACATACACACACACATACTGTCATATACATACATATATACACACACACATACTGTCATATACATACATACACACACACATACTGTCATATACATACATACACACACACATACTGTCATATACATACATACACACACACATACTGTCATATACATACATACACACACATACTGTCATATACATACATATATACACACATACTGTCATATACATAGATACACACACACACATACTGTCATATACATACATACACACACACATACTGTCATATACATACATACACACACACATACTGTCATATACATACATATATACACACACACATACTGTCATATACATACATACACACACACATACTGTCATATACATACATATATACACACATACTGTCATATACATACATATATACACACATACTGTCATATGCATACATACACACACACATACTGTCATATACATACACACACATACTGTCATATACATACATATATACACACATACTGTCATATACATACATACACACACACATACTGTCATATACATACATATATACACACATATTGTCATATACATACATACACACACACATACTGTCATATACATACATACACACACACATACTGTCATATACATACATACACACACATACTGTCATATACATACATACACACACACACATACTGTCATATACATACATATATACACACATACTGTCATATACATACATACATACACACACACATACTGTCATATACATACATACACACACACATACTGTCATATACATACATACACACACACATACTGTCATATACATACACACACACACATACTGTCATATACATACATATATACACACATACTGTCATATACATACATACACACACACATACTGTCATATACATACATACACACACACATACTGTCATATACATACATACATACACACATATTGTCATATACATACATACACACACACATACTGTCATATACATACATACACACACACATACTGTCATATACATACATACACACACACATACTGTCATATACATACATACACACACACATACTGTCATATACATACATACACACACACATACTGTCATATACATACATACACACACACATACTGTCATATACATACATATATACATGAGGATTGCAGCATCTTCTCAGACAATTGCCGCCTCTTGTTGATTCTTCATTGCCATCACATCGATGTCCACGACTTCGTAGCTGACTTTATAGACCAGCTGTAGATCTGCATGGTTTACTACACGGGTGACAGAAGAGAGTTGTCCTGTCCTTTCCACAGGACCGGTGGGGGGGGGGGTCACCCTGTTGAACACAATCTTTATGTACCGCCATGTGTTGTTTTAGTCCTAAACTAGTTCTACACACTTTGTTACATATCACGATGTTTCGCCAGGTCTTCGTTGAGTGGCGTTGCCGGCGGTTATCCTTTCATGTGACTTCAGGTGATTAACATAACCAGCCTTTCAGAGGAGTACACGATGACAGAAACTACATATCCAACTACTGATGACTTCTTCAAGACTGTAAGCACAGCCCTTCCGGAGCTTACGCTTCAACTGTTTATGTTCTAGACGACATTCCTCAAAAGTTTTGCAACTGCCCTTTATGCACTTTCTCCACTCAGCCCTATTTAGAGCTACCTCCTCCCAGTTGTCTACACCAAATGCCAGCTCTTTGAGGTTGTTCTTTATGCTGTCCTTGTACCCCCTTTTAGGTTTGTGTTGAGGTCTTTTTCCAAGATGGAGCTCACCGTAAAACAGTTGCTTCGGGATCCTGCTTTCTTTCATAAGGACGCTATGTCCTGTCCAACGCATTTGAGAAGATGTTACTTGGGACTCAATGTTTGGACATTCTGCTTTGATAAGGACATGGATGTCCGGAGTTTTGTCTTGCCACTTGATGTTGAATATGCGCCTTAGAGATTTCTCTTGAAGGCGCTCAAACAATTTGATATGTTTGCGGAATAGTGTCCAGGGTTTGGCGGAGTATAAAAGAGCAGATAGAACACATGCTCTATACACACACACCTTGGTATTGTCGGTAATGTTGCGATTTGCCTAAACTCTCATTTCCGGAGGCCTTCTGAATGCGCAGATGTATTTCAGCATCCAAGGAGCCATCGTTTGACAGTGTGCTACCCAAGTAGACACATTTATCTACTACTCCCAACCTGGTTCCATCAACCATGATATTGGGTTCATACATGCATACATATCGATATAACTGAACTTGGATTTGGGGACAAAGAGCGCAGCTTCCTAATTCATAGACTACAAATGGCTACGATAGCTGGCACCTTAAAGATTTGCAAAACATTCTTGCAATTCAAGGGATGACAATTTCTTTTCTTTTACAACCTTGCCACCAGGAAGGTGGCCGGTCAAAAATGTACTCGAAATTAAGAGAAAGAGAAACATATACACACACACACACACACACACATACATACGTACATACATACATACATACGTACATACATACGTACGTACGTACATACATACATACATGCATACATACATACATACATACATACATACATACATACATACATACATACATACGTACATACGTACATACGTACGTACGTACGTACATACATACATACATACATACATGCATACATGCATACATGCATACATGCATACATACATACATACATACATACATATAGACATACATTCATAATAAACACATTAAAAGCTACAGCAATGTGGAAGACATACATATACATAATATGAAAGAGTACTGGTGGAATGTTCCGGTAAAACCCCCAATAAAATGCAGGCATAACAGACCAGATATTAGGATATGGGACAGGGAGAAGAAAACATGCACAGTAGTGGAAGTTAGTTGCCCAGCAGATGCCAATATAATATCAAAGATTAGTGAAAAGGAGAATATTTATGCAGAACTGATGAGAAATCTGCAGATACTCCACCCTGATTACACCTTCAGATTTATGCCTGTGATTATTGGGGCACTGGGGTATGTTAGTAACTGCCTCAATACAAATCTTGAGAAGCTAGGCTTCACGGGAACAGAAATAACACAACTAGTTAGGAAATTACAAGTACAATCCATTAATGGAACTGTAAAAATATGTAAAACATTCCAAACATTTTGCATCTAATAATTGCATATACACATGTACAGATACAAAGCATAAACACATGCACACATACAACTGAAAACATACACATCCACACATACAATAACATCCATATCTACACATGCATGCATGCATAATCTACCTAGTTGATGTTGTGTAAATTCCAATGAGAGAGTCTTGTGGCTATTCTAGAATCCTTCATCCTGGTAAGGTGAACATTCCAACTATTCTCAGACACATCTGATGGAAACGCTCCAATTGCTTAAGGTGGTATCGATATGTGACCCAGGTCTCGCAGGCATAAAGAAGAGAAGAGAGCACACATGCCTTGTACACCTTTACCTTTGTCTCCTTGCTTATGTCTCGCCGACCCCAGAGTCGCCTTTCTAGCTTTCCGAAAGCATCACTTGCTTTCCTAATCCTGAGTGGGATTTCATTATCAAGGTTGCTGTATCGATTGACAGCGCTTCCCAGGTAGACAAACTGATCAACCACTCCAAGTCGTTTACCATACATATAGATATTTGGCTTACTGTACTGCTTACCAGGGCAGGTTGGTACATGACGATGGTTTTCTTGAGACTGACAGTCAATCCTAGGGCAGTGCAAGCATCAGAAAATGCATTCAAAATGTCTCTTATGATAGAGATAAATACTTTTGTTTTTGCAGCAAAGCGCCGGATATGCTGCCAGAGGTTCGATATTGGATGTAAACACCATGCTCGCAATTCCTGAATGCAATATAGACAACCATCGCAGGTGATTTCTGAGTGCTACTGGTAACATGTATCCCAGTATAACCGGTCACAAGTTTACTTGGTGAGGAAGGGGACTGGACAACATGCGGGATGTCAACGGCCATCCAACAGTGTGTATATATGTATATACTGTATATATCTATGCAATACAGGAACAAGAAATCCCTACCAAATATCTGCTACACAAAAGGGGAGGGCCATCAGTTGACAGTAAATGTAAGCTATGTAAAACAAAGATCGAAGATGTAAGCCACATTGTTGCCAGCTGTGAAAGGATGTCGTCTCGTTACTACCTCCCCATGAGACACGATCTGACAGCTAGAACCATCTGGAGCGCAATTAGGAAAACAAAATTAGAAACAAATGAGGAGGAATATGTTGAGACAGATGGCACTAAGGAATACTGGTGGAACCTGAAGATAAAAACTGTCACCAAATTAAAGCACAACCGGCCTGATATTGTTGTTTGGGACCACACATTGAAAACGTGTTCTGTTGTAGAGATCAGCTGCCCACTTGATGTCAATGTTGTAAGAAAAATACAGGAGAAGGAGGACATCCAATATCGACCTTCAGTTTCATACCCATCATTATTGGAGCTACGGGTTATATACCAACCCGCTTGGACCAAAGTGGAACTGAACTTGGATTTGTGGACAAAGATCGCAGATCCCTAATTCCTAGACTACAAATGGCTGCGATAGCTGGCACCTTCAAAATTTACAAAACATTCTTGCGATTCAAAGGATGACAATTTCTTTTCTTTTACAACCTTGCCACCAGGAAGGTGGCCGGTCAAAAATGTACTCGAAATTAAAAGAGAAAGAGAAACATACAAACATACATACATATTTACACACATACACATACATACAGACATATATACATATGTACATATATACAGACAGACAGACAGACAGACAGACAGACAGACGGACAGACAGATATACAAATATACATATTGATACGTATCGATACATACATACCCTACTCTGACTATACCTTCAGGTTTATGCCTGTGATTATTGGGGCACTGGAGTATGCTAGTAACGGCCTCAATACAAATCTTGAGAAGCTGGGCTTAACAGGAACAGAAAGAACACAACTAATTAGGAAATTAGTACAATCCATACATACATACATACATACATACATACATACATACATACATACATACATACATACATACATACATACATACATATCCATTAATGGAACAGTAAAATATGTAAAACATTCCAAAGATTTTGCATCTAATAACTGCATATACACATGTACAGATACAAAGCATATACACATGCACACATACAACTCAAAACATCCACATCCACACATACAATAACATCCAAATCTACACGTGCATCGATGCAAACATACATACACATCTACCTAGTTGATGTGTAAATTCCAATGAGAGAGTCTTGTGTCTATGTTAGAAACCGACTCTCTCTCTATTGGGAAAACATTTGTGAAATTATAAAACCTGAAGAACATACATACATACATAAATACATAAAATATAAGTCAACTGCACATAAACGACAAGTGCTAAATAGATTGTTTGCCAGAGATCCTAAATCAGATTCGGTGGCAAAAGCTCAATCTCTGTAAATGACACCCCTTCAAAAGAACAGGTTGAGAGCTACTGAAGATCTGTATGGAAAACGGATGACGGATTCAACAGACAAACTAATTGACTAAAAGAACTGGAACAGGACTACTGCCAACATGTCCAGACAAAACAATATGACATAGATGGGTCAATACTGGAAACAGCTCTACAGAAAATGTCGAATAGGAAATCATCAGGCCCAGACCTCATTACAGGATACTGGTTGAATAATTTCACTTTCTATCGGCAAGATCTCATACGACTGTTTACAGAAACCATTAAAGGCACACAAGAACTGCCCAGATGGTTATCAACTGCCACTACTCTCCTCATTCCCCAAAATAGCCAAACCACCCTTGCTAAAAATTACCGCCTAATAGCCTGCCAAAACATCATGTATAAATTATATATGGGTGCCTTAACCTGTTCTTACAGGATCACTGTGCTACCAACAACATCATAACACCTGAGCGAGCTGGTGGAAAGAGGGAGGTGTGGTGTTGCATAGATCACCTACTAACTAATAAAATGATTCAAGAAAAAACAACAAAGAATCGCAGAAACATGACTGTGGTGTGGCTGGAATATCAAAAAGCATTTGATAGTGTACCTCATGGGTGGATTGTTAAGGCTTTACAGTTAGCTAAAGTCCCACAACCACTGGTAGTTGCTGTTGAACGTCTGACCAAGAACTGGTACACCAATTTGATCCTTAGAGGTGAGAAGGAGCAAGTTAAGACTGATAAGATACATTACCAGAAGGGCATATTTCAGGGTGATAGCTTGCCTGTGCTACTCTTCCTTCTCTCACTGAATCCACTATCTTACCTACTCAGGAAACAAGGTGGACAAAGAAGTGAGTCCAGAAGTATCTCCCATCTTTTCTTTGTTGATGACTTGAAGTTGTATGGGCCAAATATCAATGACATCAAGAAACAATTGGACCTCATTACACAATTTTCAACAGACATCAAAATGAAATTTGGTGAGTCCAAGTGTGCATATTTGGCAGTAAAACGTGGAAGAGCTGTGCCCTCCTCTGGAAATCTAGAGATGAACAGCCTGACAATACAACCTCTACAGTCAAGTGACAACTACAGATATCTTGGACAGGATGAGAATGTCAGATATGATGGACCCATAAATAAGGAGAGAACCAAAACTGAATACCTCAGAAGAGTAAAGAAAATATGGTCATCAGAACTGTGAGCGTACAACAAATACATTGCCCACAATACTTATGCTGTGCTAATTCTAACGCCAACATTTGGCCTGCTGAACTGGTCATTGCAAGAACTAAGTGAGATGGATGTTAGAACTCGCAAACTTCTCAGTGTTACTGAGAACTTTAACATCAAAGGTGATATGGATAGGCTATACTTCTCACGCAAGGAAGGTGGCCGGGGTCTAAAATCCATATTAACATCATATGAGACCCGGATAGTAACACTCAAGCAACATCTTCAACAGAGGAAAAAGGTTGGCAACCATCTTGCCCAGGTTTATGAGCATTAAAAAAAAAAAAAAATCTTTAGAATAGCCACTGATCTGGAGGAGAGATATGGAATAATGCCTGATATAAATCTCTCACCCAGAGAAATCGGAAGATCCTATTCAATGTTCAAACAAGATGAAAAAATTGACCAATTTACAGAAAAAGTTGTGCATGGATACTTGAGACGTAAAACACAGACCATAGAGGGGATAAACCACTCAAAAAGCCTGGCATGGAGTTCCGACAAGTTTATGACATCACACCTTGAGGGATATCTCTATGCAATACAGGAACAAGAACTCCCTACCAAATATCTGCTACACAAAAGGGGAGGGCCATCAACTGACAATAAATGTAGGCTATGTAAAACAAAGATCGAGGATGTAAGCCACATTGTTGCCAGCTGCGAAAGAATGTCATCTCGCTACTACCTCCCATGAGACACGATGGGATAGCTAGAACCATCTGGAACGCACTTCGGAAAACAAAATTAACAACAAATGAGGAGGAATATGTTGAGACAGATGGCACTAAGGAATACTGGTGGAACCTGAAAATAAAAACTGCCACCAAATTAAGGCACAACCGGCCTGATATTGTTGTTTGGAACTACACATTGAAAAGGTGTTCTGTTGTGGAGATCAGCTGCCCACTTGATGTAAACGTTGTCAGAAAAATACAGGAGAAGGAGGACATCTACAGACCATTGATGAGGAATTTACTAATCCAGTATCCAAGATATACCTTTAGCTTCATACCCATCATTATTGGAGCTACGGGTTATATACCAACCCGCTTGGACCAATGTATGACTGAACTTGGATTTGCGGACAAAGAGCGCAGCTCCCTAATTCATAGTCTACAAATGGCTGCGATGGCTGGCACCTTCAAAATTTGCAAAACATTTTTGCGATTCAAGGGATGACAATTTCTTTTCTTTTACAACCTTGCCACCAGGAAGGTGGCCGGTCAAAAAAATATACTCGAAATAAGAGAAAGAGATAACATAGTATTTATGCAGAACTGATGAGAAATCTGCAGATACTCTACACCTTCAGATTTATGCCTGTGATTATTGGGACACTGGGGTATGCTAGTAACTGCCTCAATACAAATCTTGAGAAGCTAGGCTTCACAGGAATAGAAAGAACACAACTAGTTAGGAAATTACAAGTACAATCCATTAATGGAACAGTAAAAATATGTAAAACATTCCAAAAATTTTGCATCTAGTAACTGCATATACACATGTACACATGCAAAGCATTTATACATGCACACATACAACTCAAAACATACACATCCACACATACAATAACATCCATATCTACACAAGCATGCATACATACATATCTACCGAGTTGATGTTGTGTAAATTCCAATGAGAGAGACATGCATACATACATCGTGGCTGCCAACTCGTTTTCGAGTACGGCCACTACTTTATATCCATGAAGGAGAACCCCTACCGATGCGCTGAACGAGTGTGACTTTTTAGTCCAGCCAGCGACTTGAAAACTCTGGTACAAACACTACACTTGTGACAATTATTGACACATAGTGCTGGGCCTATGGCACCATATGACGACAAGTGCAGAGAGATCTCTAGATATAAAGCAATGCCTGTGCCGTGAAGCTTTTATAGTTAGCAAAGGCACTGCACAAAGCCAGTCCCACTCTCTTAACCAAGATGATATTTACCAAAAAGAAGAACAAGTCAACATCATTGGATACCATCAGTGTTGCAGGTGTTATATCAGAGTTTTCCTTCTCCTAGAATTCTGCCTTGACAAAGGCTAAGGGGTCATCTCTCCCGGTGATTTTGAATGGCCATTGACTCTTAAGAGCTCCTTTGCCCTTTGACAGGTTTTGTTTTTAGTCCTGCAGGATGTCCAAAGTCAGCCTCCTCACCAAGAAACCTTGGTGGGGCTGCCAGTTTAGTCGCCAACGACCCGACCATGAGACAGATTGTACTGGGGTGCATGTTACCAGTAGCACCAACTGGTGACCTGACATACATACAGACAGACAGACAGAAAATTATAAACAACGGTTCAGTTAATAAATATTGGGAAGATTTGAAGTGTGTCTACCCCGACGCAAGTGTTCATAATAACAGTGGTCAGCATTGATTATAGGTGAGAAAAGACACCCCTGGAGACGCAAAAATACCATTATTGCAGACTGGGTGGGGGTGGGGTTAGTGTTGTATGACAGGCATCAGACATTAACTGTTGGTGGAGTCGTAGGGGCACCGTTATGACATACAGCGTCTCATGGATGTTTAAACCTGGCGGAGTCCACCTCTCTACTGACCTCAGGCGGAGTCTATCTCTCTACTGACCTCAGGCGGAGTCTATCTCTCTACTGACCCCAGGTGGAGTCCATCTCTCTACTGGTCTGAGGCTGAGTCTATCTCTCTACTGACCCCAGGCGGAGTCTATCTCTCTACTGACCCCAGGTGGAGTCCATCTCTCTACTGGTCTGAGGCTGAGTCCATCTCTCTACTGACCTCAGGCTGTGTCTATCTCTCTACTGGCCCCAGGTGGAGTCCACCTCTCTACTGACCTCAGGCGGAGTCTATCTCTCTACTGACCCCAGGTGGAGTCCATCTCTCTACTGGTCTGAGGCTGAGTCCATCTCTCTACTGACCTCAGGCGGAGTCTATCTCTCTACTGACCCCAGGTGGAGTCCACCTCTCTACTGACCCCAGGCGGAGTCTATCTCTCTACTGACCCCAGGTGGAGTCCACCTCTCTACTAACCTCAGGCGGAGTCCATCTCTCTACTGACCTCAGGCGGAGTCCGTCTCTCTACTGGTCTGAGGCGGAGTCCATCTCTCTACTGACCTGAGGCGGAGTCTATCTCTCTACTGACCTGAGGTGGAGTCCATCTCTCTACTGACCTCAGGTGGAGTCCATCTCTCTACTGACCTCAGGCGGAGTCCATCTCTCTACTGACCTCAGGCGGAGTCTATCTCTCTACTGACCTCAGGCGGAGTCCACCTCTCTACTGAGCCCAGGCGGAGTCCATCTCTCTACTGACCTCAGGCGGAGTCCATCTCTCTACTGACCTCAGGCGGAGTCCACCTCTCTACTGACCTCAGGCGGAGTCCATCTCTCTACTGACCTCGGGCGGAGTCCATCTCTCTACTGACCTCGGGCGGAGTCCGTCTGTCTACTGACCTCAGGCGGAGTCCACCTCTCTACTGACCTCGGGCGGAGTCCGTCTCTCTACTGACCTCAGGCGGAGTCCACCTCTCTACTAACCTCAGGCGGAGTCCACCTCTCTACTGACCTCAGGCGGAGTCCATCTCTCTACTGACCTCAGGCGGAGTCTATCTCTCTACTGACCTCAGGCGGAGTCCGTCTCTCTACTGACCTCAGGCGGAGTCTATCTCTCTACTGACCTCAGGCGGAGTCCATCTCTCTACTGACCTCAGGCGGAGTCCATCTCTCTACTGGTCTGAGGCGGAGTCTATCTCTCTACTGACCTCAGGCGGAGTCCATCTCTCTACTGGTCTGAGGCGGAGTCTATCTCTCTACTGACCTCAGGCGGAGTCCGTCTTTCTACTGGTCTGAGGCGGAGTCTATCTCTCTACTGACCTCAGGCGGAGTCCGTCTCTCTACTGGTCTGAGGCGGAGTCCATCTCTCTACTGACCTGAGGTGGAGTCCATCTCTCTACTGACCTCAGGCGGAGTCCGTCTCTCTACTGGTCTGAGGCGGAGTCCATCTCTCTACTGACCTGAGGTGGAGTCCATCTCTCTACTGACCTCAGGTGGAGTCCACCTCTCTACTGAGCCCAGGCGGAGTCCATCTCTCTACTGGTCTGAGGCGGAGTCTATCTCTCTACTGACCTCAGGCGGAGTCCATCTCTCTACTGGTCTGAGGCGGAGTCTATCTCTCTACTGACCTCAGGCGGAGTCCATCTCTCTACTGGTCTGAGGCGGAGTCTATCTCTCTACTGACCTCAGGCGGAGTCCATCTCTCTACTGGTCTGAGGCGGAGTCTATCTCTCTACTGACCTCAGGCGGAGTCCGTCTCTCTACTGGTCTGAGGCGGAGTCCATCTCTCTACTGACCTGAGGTGGAGTCCATCTCTCTACTGACCTCAGGTGGAGTCCACCTCTCTACTGAGCCCAGGCGGAGTCCATCTCTCTACTGGTCTGAGGCGGAGTCTATCTCTCTACTGACCTCAGGCGGAGTCTATCTCTCTACTGACCTCAGGCGGAGTCGATCTCTCTACTGGTCTGAGGCGGAGTCTATCTCTCTACTGACCTCAGGCGGAGTCCATCTCTCTACTGGTCTGAGGCGGAGTCTATCTCTCTACTGACCTCAGGCGGAGTCCACCTCTCTACTGGTCTGAGGCGGAGTCCATCTCTCTACTGACCTCAGGCGGAGTCTATCTCTCTACTGACCTGAGGCGGAGTCTATCTCTCTACTGACCTCAGGCGGAGTCCGTCTCTCTACTGGTCTGAGGCGGAGTCCATCTCTCTACTGACCTCAGGCGGAGTCTATCTCTCTACTGACCTCAGGCGGAGTCTATCTCTCTACTGACCTCAGGCGGAGTCCGTCTCTCTACTGGTCTGAGGCGGAGTCCATCTCTCTACTGACCTGAGGTGGAGTCCATCTCTCTACTGACCTCAGGTGGAGTCCACCTCTCTACTGAGCCCAGGCGGAGTCCATCTCTCTACTGACCTCAGGCGGAGTCCATCTCTCTACTGACCTCAGGCGGAGTCCACCTCTCTACTAACCTCAGGCGGAGTCCACCTCTCTACTGACCTCAGGCGGAGTCCATCTCTCTACTGACCTCAGGCGGAGTCTATCTCTCTACTGACCTCAGGCGGAGTCCGTCTCTCTACTGGTCTGAGGCGGAGTCCATCTCTCTACTGACCTGAGGCGGAGTCTATCTCTCTACTGACCTGAGGTGGAGTCCATCTCTCTACTGACCTCAGGTGGAGTCCATCTCTCTACTGACCTTAGGTGGAGTCCACCTCTCTACTGAGCCCAGGCGGAGTCCATCTCTCTACTGACCTCAGGCGGAGTCCATCTCTCTACTGACCTCAGGCGGAGTCCACCTCTCTACTGACCTCGGGCGGAGTCCGTCTCTCTACTGACCTCAGGCGGAGTCTATCTCTCTACTGACCTCAGGCGGAGTCTATCTCTCTACTGACCTCAGGCGGAGTCCGTCTCTCTACTGGTCTGAGGCGGAGTCCATCTCTCTACTGACCTCAGGCGAAGTCCATCTCTCTACTGACCTCAGGCGGAGTCTATCTCTCTACTGACCCCAGGCGAAGTCTATCTCTCTACTGACCTCAGGCGAAGTCCATCTCTCTACTGACCTCAGGCGGAGTCTATCTCTCTACTGACCTCAGGCGGAGTCCGTCTCTCTACTGGTCTGAGGCGGAGTCCATCTCTACTGACCTCAGGCGGAGTCCACCTCTCTACTGACCTCGGGCGGAGTCCGTCTCTCTACTGATCTCAGGCGGAGTCTATCTCTCTACTGACCTCAGGCGGAGTCTATCTCTCTACTGACCTCAGGCGGAGTCTATCTCTCTACTGACCTCAGGCGGAGTCTATCTCTCTACTGACCTCGGGCGGAGTCCGTCTCTCTACTGGTCTGAGGCGGAGTCCATCTCTCTACTGACCTCAGGCGGAGTCCATCTCTCTACTGACCTCAGGCGGAGTCTATCTCTCTACTGACCTCAGGCGGAGTCCATCTCTCTACTGGTCTGAGGCGGAGTCCACCTCTCTACTGACCCCAGGCGGAGTCTATCTCTCTACTGACCTCAGGCGGAGTCTATCTCTCTACTGACCTCAGGCGGAGTCCATCTCTCTACTGGTCTGAGGCGGAGTCTATCTCTCTACTGACCTCAGGCGGAGTCCATCTCTCTACTGGTCTGAGGCGGAGTCCATCTCTCTACTGACCTCAGGCGGAGTCCATCTCTCTACTGACCTCAGGCGGAGTCTATCTCTCTACTGACCTCAGGCGGAGTCCATCTCTCTACTGGTCTGAGGCGGAGTCCACCTCTCTACTGACCCCAGGCGGAGTCTATCTCTCTACTGACCTCAGGCGGAGTCTATCTCTCTACTGACCTCAGGCGGAGTCCATCTCTCTACTGGTCTGAGGCGGAGTCTATCTCTCTACTGACCTCAGGCGGAGTCCATCTCTCTACTGGTCTGAGGCGGAGTCCATCTCTCTACTGACCTCAGGCGGAGTCCATCTCTCTACTGGTCTGAGGCGGAGTCCATCTCTCTACTGACCTCAGGCGGAGTCCATCTCTCTACTGACCTCAGGCGGAGTCTATCTCTCTACTGACCTCAGGCGGAGTCCATCTCTCTACTGGTCTGAGGCGGAGTCCACCTCTCTACTGACCCCAGGCGGAGTCCATCTCTCTACTGACCTCAGGCGGAGTCTATCTCTCTACTGACCTCAGGCGGAGTCCGTCTCTCTACTGACCCCAGGCGGAGTCCACCTCTCTACTGACCTCAGGCGGAGTCCATCTCTCTACTGGTCTGAGGCGGAGTCCACCTCTCTACTGACCCCAGGCGGAGTCCACCTCTCTACTGACCTCAGGCGGAGTCTATCTCTCTACTGGTCTGAGGCGGAGTCCATCTCTCTACTGACCCCAGGCGGAGTCCACGTCTCTACTGACCTCAGGCGGAGTCCATCTCTCTACTGGTCTGAGGCGGAGTCCGTCTCTCTACTGACCCCAGGCGGAGTCCATCTCTCTACTGACCCCAGGCGGAGTCCACGTCTCTACTGACCTCAGGCGGAGTCCATCTCTCTACTGGTCTGAGGCGGAGTCTATCTCTCTACTGACCTGAGGCGGAGTCTATCTCTCTACTGACCCCAGGCGGAGTCCACCTCTCTACTGACCCCAGGCGGAGTCCTTCTCTCTACTGACCTCAGGCGGAGTCCACCTCTCTACTGGTCTGAGGTGGAGTCTATCTCTCTATTGGTGTGAGTTTGTCACTCTTCAGGTCTGACCACAACCGATTTCTCCCAGAGAAAGAGAAATAGAGTGATAGAGAGAAGGTGAGAAAGAAATATAAAGGAAGAATGAACCCCGGTACTAAACAGGTATATTATTAATTCTGGAGGATTGGCAGTATCGGTAGAGGGCCGGACGCCATGCTTTCCAGCATAGTTACGTCCCTTTACGATCTGAGTTCAAATCCCGCCGAGGTTGACTTTGCCTTTCATCCTTACGGGGTCGATAAAATAAAGTACCAGTAATGCACTGGTTAATTGCTGGCCTTGTGCCTAACGTAGAAACAATTATTAATTCCCCTCGAAAGGATTAAAGGCAAAGTTGATCTCGAAGGGACGTGAATTCAGATGATAGAGAGCAGGGAGCAGAAACGGGCGCTGCAAAGCTTTCTATCCGACGTGTTGGAACAACCTCAAACAGGAAACAGTTGACACACCCTCAGTCAACATTTTAAAGTGAAGGATCGAGAAGGAGTGGACCAACCACCCGCTCTCGTATTGATCTGGGAGTCATCGATACCAAGTGATGCTCGATACTCAGAAGTGGTACCAGTCTAATTACCCTGACCGGATACCAAATGACCATACTTAAGATATATTCTGAAGATATATTTCAGCCAATTTGGACCGTCTTTAAAAGGGTGAAAGGGGAGAGAAGCATGCAAAATGAGAGAAGAGAAGATAATATGTTACCTGACTATGTGTATAATGTAGTAGATCTTCATGTACACGATGACTCACGGTGACTTTTATAATGAGTCTAATGGTTAGATTGTAGCAAATGTCGGCCAGTTAAGAACTTTCACCGTTTGAATAAAGACAGCGTCCAGTGCAGCGTTCCAAGAGCCGTGTTGAGCTGTAGTTGGTTCAACAGTGCTTATTACGCTCTCCTATGCTGAAGTCGGATAATATTTCACTTAATAATACGAAAATTATTTTTACAGTTTCAAGAAAAGTGAAACAAGGCAGGAAAGAAAGAAGGATGTATGTATGTATGTATTATGTCAGGTCACCAGTTGGTGCTACTGGTAACATGTACCCCAGTACAACCTGTCCCATGGTCGGGTCGTTGGCGACTAAACTGGCAACCTCAACAAGGTTTCTTGGTGAGGAGGGTGACTTTGGACATCCTGCAGGACTAAAAACAAAACCTGTCAAAGGGCAAATGAGCTCTTAAGAGTCAATGGCCATCCAAAATCACCGGGAGAGATGACCCCTTTGTCAAGGCAGAATTCTAGGAGAAGGAAAACTCTGATATAACACCTGCAACTCTGATGGTATCCAATGATGTTGACTTGTTCTTCTTTTTGGTAAATATCATCTTGGTTAAGAGAGTGGGACTGGCTTTGTGCAGTGCTTTTGCTCACTATAAAAGCTTCACGGTACAGGCATTGCTTTATATCTGGAGATCTCTCTGCACTTGTCATCACATGGTACCATGGGCCCAGCAGTGTCAATAATTGTCACAAGTGTAGTGTTTGTACCAGAGTTTTCAAGTCGCTGGCTGGACTAAAAAGTCACACTCATTCAGTGCATCGGTACATGGATATAAAGTAGTGGCCGTACTCGAAAACGAGTTGGCAGCCACCATGTATTATGTATGTATATATGTATATATGTGTGTATGTATGTTCTTCTGGTTTTATAATTTCACAAATTTTTGCCAATAGAGAGAGAGTCGGTTTCTAACATAGACACAAGACTCTATCATTGGAATTTACACAACATCAACTAGGTAGATATGTATGTATGTATGTCTGCATGTATGTGTGTGTGTGCAGGTATAGTTGTTATTGAATGTGTGGATGTGTATGTTATGTATGCATGTGTATATGCTTTGTATCTGTACATGTGTATATGCAGTTATTAGATGCAAAATTTTTGGAATGTTTTACATATTTTTACTGTTCCATTAATAGATTGTACTTGTAATTTCCTAACTAGTTGTGTTCTTTCTGTTCCTGTGAAGCCTAGCTTCTCAAGATTTGTATTGATGCAGTTACTTACATACCCCAGTGCCCCAATAATCACCGGCATAAATCTGAAGGTGTAATCAGGGTGGAGTATCTGCAGATTTCTCATCAGTTCTGCATAAATATTCTCCTTTTCGCTAATCTTTGATATTATATTGGCATCTAATTGGGCAGCTAATTTCCACTACTGTGCATGCTTTGTTCTCCCTGTCCCATATAATAATATCTGGTCTGTTATGCCTGCATTTTATTGAGGTTTTTACTGGAACATTACACCAGTACTCTTTCATATTATGTACGTGGATGTCTTCCACATTGCTGTAGCTTTTAATGTGTTTATTATCGGGGCTATCTTTTTTACGGATTGCATTGTACAGTGTTTTGGCCACTACATCATGCCTCATAGGTAGATAGTACCGCGATGACATCTTTGGACAGCTGCTGGTGACATGGGTGATATCCTCGATGTTAGTTCTGCAGAGTCTGCACTTGTTATCACATCTAGGTATTTTGCCTGCATCCCTATCTATTTTGTGAATCAGGTATTTCGTGTTAATCTCCTGTTCTTGGATTGCAAAAGCGTATCCTCCAAAGTGGGAGCCAAAATAACGGTTGTTGGTCCAAGATAGACTACTTTCCTTATCTATATTGCTCTCACTCTGGAGCTTCCTGGCAACATATCCAGGCATGATTTTTTGCTGGTAAGCATGCAGTTTTTCATCCATGGATTCACTGTGATACTGCTGAGCAACTTCCCTGGGTGTGAGTTTTTGATTATCACACAGGAAATATCTCTCGAGGAGTTCCTTCCCAACTCTCATGATCTTATCTGTTTCATGCAGATAGACTTGCTCGAGAGACGGGCTCCTACGCTTCGAGGTTCGTAGATGTTGTCGGAGGGATATGATGCGACATTCAAATGCTGTCTGGACTGATGTTAGGCCTCTGCCTCCCTGCTTACGTTTCAAGTAAAGGCGGTTTATGTCACTGTTGATGTGGAAGTTTCCGGTGTTGTTTAGTATTTTTCGAGTTCCAACATCAACTGCTCGGATTTCGTCTATCGTCCAATTGAGTATCCCAAACGTTGGTGTTAGGACAGGCACAGTAGTATTCCCTGGTTACGCGTTCCTTATTACAGATACCATTATAGGATATGTTCTCATCTATCTCCAGGTATCTGTAGCAGTCCTCATCAGATATTGGTGAAACAGTTAGGCCATTGATGACAATGTTGCTAGATTGGGTTGTTGTTTTTCCCCGCTTTACAGTCATGCATGAGCATTTATCTTGGCCAAACTCCATTCCTATATCCTTTGAGAACGTTGTAACCAGGTCAAGATTTTTCTTCATGCCATCCATGTTCTTGACATAGAGTTTCAGATCGTCCACAAAGAATGTATGTATGTATGTATGTATGTTCTTCTGGTTTTATAATTTCACATTTTTTCCACATAGAGAGAGAGTCGGTTTCTAACATAGACACAAGTCTCTCTCATTGGAATTTACACAACATCAACTAGGTAGATTATGTATGTATGCCTGCATGTGTAGATATGTTTTCCTTATATTTTAAGATAGTGTTCTCATGGCATTCAGGAAGAATTGTTCGCATGTAATTTACATCAGGTATCACACTTCAGGAAGGCTGTTCAACATCAGGCGCTTTGGTGCAAGCATGAAGGTATTAACATCTATAATCCGAGAGTGTTTGTATGTAATTTACATTGGGTGTCGTACTTCAGGAAGGCTGTTCAACATCAGGCGCTTTGGTGCAAGCACGAAGGTATTAACATCTATAATCCGAGAGTTTTTGTATGTAATTTACATTGGGTGTCGTACTTCAGGGAGGCTGTTCAACATCAGGCGCTTTGGTGCAAGCATGAAGGTATTAACATCTATAATCCGAGAGTTTTTGTATGCAGATGACTGCGATCGTTTTTCACACCCACAAAGTGACATGCAGCATATTATGAACTCTTTTTCTGAAGCTTTCAGCACTTTGGTCCTCACAATAAGCTTGGAAAAGACTGTTGTGATGTACCAGCCAGCACCTGGAAAAGAATACACTACACCAAGGTTTCTTGGTGAGGAGGGTGACTTTGGACATCCTGCAGGACTAAAACCAAAACCTGTCAAAGGGTAAAGGAGTTCTTAAGGGGAGAGATGACCCCTTAGCCTTTGTCAAGGCAGAATTCTAGGAGAAGGAAAACTCTGATATAACACCTGCAACCCTGATGGTATCCAATGATGTTGACTTGTTCTTCTTTTTGGTAAATATCATCTTGGTTAAGAGAGTGGGACTGGCTTTGTGCAGTGCCTTTGCTAACTATAAAAGCTTCACGGCACAGGCATTGCTTTATATCTAGAGATCTCTCTGCACTTGTCGTCATATGGTGCCATAGGCCCAGCACTGTGTGTCAATAATTGTCACAAGTGTAGTGTTTGTACCAGAGTTTTCAAGTCGCTGGCTGGACTAAAAAGTCACACTCGTTCAGCGCATCGGTAGGGGTTCTCCTTCATGGATATAAAGTAGTGGCCGTACTCGAAAACGAGTTGGCAGCCACCATATATGTATATATATATATATATATATGTATGTATGTATGTATATATGTATGTCCGTGGGGATGAAAGGCAAGGTTGACCTTGGCGGGATTTGTGCTCGGAGCGTGGAGGGCCATAGCTCAATGCTGTAAAGCAATTATAATAATACTGAACGGTAACACGAACGGCTTCAATTATACGAACTCTTTCGAAAGTCAAGTTTGACATAATCTTGTATCAGTAATGACGGTAATATATATATCACATTGGCATACGGTTGGATAATACATGTGTACCTATATGCATTTTTTGCACGTAGGAAAACATACTTTATTATTATTAATCTCCCCTAAGGTCGAGATAACATTTTGGTCGTTTTAACTGCTGCTATTTCTAGTGGCAGGACATTGACCTTTCCGCCCTTGCCTTCTATCTTTACACACGGCACTAGACAAGATTGTTTCTTTATCATACACTCTCATCCGGTAACAGTTCTGTATGGCGCCAGGTTGCAGATCTTGGTGAGGATTGGCCGACCCTTAAAAAGTGGGTTTATGATGTAGGCAGGCGTGTTCTGGGATTGGTGCAGAGAAAACATCAGGACTGGTTTAATGAGAATGATGAACATATAGAAGACGTGTTGGCTGATAAGAGGCGTGCTCTGTCACGATACTTGACGGCAAAACCACAGGAGAAAAATATGTTGCATAAAGAACTCAAGGATGTGAAATCACGTGTTAGGCAGAGTCTTTCTCCGATGAAGGATCAGTGGTGGAGTGAGAAGGCTGATGAGATACAAGCTGCGTCAGACTCCAATAACAGAAAGCTGTTGTACAGTCTATTGCGTGAAGTTTATGGACCGTCTTCTTCTCTGGTGATACCGCTTCGCAGCAAGCATGGCAAAGAACCTCTTCGTGACTCACAAGGAATTCTACGAAGGTGGCGAGAGCACTTTCATGAACTTTTGAATCAGCCTCTGTCGTCAATGAAGATTTCCTCAATCTCATTCCAGAAAGTCCTGTGAAAGAAGCTCTCGCAGAACCTCCGACGCTTGTGGAGGTTGCAGTAGCTATCTCGAAGCTGAACAGTGGAAAGTCTCCAGGTATGGATGGCATACATGCTGAGCTCCTACAATATAGTGGTGAGAGACTTCTGCAACATCTTCACTCTTTGTTTGGCAGGATATTGGCTAATGAATTCGTACCTGAGGACTGGAGAAATGCAGTAATAGTAGTCTTGTACAGGGGAAAGGGTAACAGGAATGATTGTGGGAACTACAGAGGTATATCATTGCTTTCTGTCGTAGGGAAAGTTTTATGTAGGGTGCTTCTGGACCGTCTGCTGACACACATTGCAGATTGTGTTCTTCCTGAAAGTCAATCTGGTTTTCATGCTGGACGCGGCACTACTGATATGATCTTCTCAGCTAGACAACTCCAGGAGAAGTGCATGGAACAAGATTTGGATCTGTATCAGGTTTTTGTCGACTTGACAAAAGCTTTCGATACTGTTAACAGAAATGCATTATGGAAGGTTCTCCAGAAACTTGGTTGCCCTGATAAGTTCCTTGCTTTGGTTAGGTCTTTCCATGACGACATGAAGGCTTGGGTTAATGTCGGAGGTAACATGTCGGAGCCTATCTCAGTAAAAAAAAATGGAGTGAAACAGAGGCATATTCCAGCACCGACCCTGTTTGCCATATACTTTGCAATGGTTTTCTATATTGCATTCAGGAATTGCGAGCATGGTGTTTACATCCGATATCGAACCTCAGGCAGCATATTTAACATCAAGCGCTTTGCTGCAAAAACAAAAGTATTTCCATCAATCATAAGAGACCTCTTGTATGCAGATGATTGCGATCTTGTAGCGCACACAGTGATATGCAGCACATTTTGAATGCATTTTCTGATGCTTGCACTGCTCTAGGATTGACTGTCAGTCTCAAGAAAACTGTCGTCATAAACCAACCTGCCCCTGGTAAACAGTACAGTGAACCAAATATCTATGTGTATGGTAAATGACTTGGAGTGGTTGATAATGAAATCCCACTCAGAATTAGGAAAGCAAGTGATGCTTTCGGAAAGCTAGAAAGGCGACTCTGGGGTCGGCGAGACATATGCAAGAAGACAAAGGTAAAGGTGTACAAGGCGTGTGTGCTCTCTTCTCTTCTTTATGCCTGCGAGACCTGGGTCACATATCGACACCACCTTAAGCAATTGGAGCGTTTCCATCAGATGTGTCTCAGACGGATCCATGGCGTTCACTGGAGGGATCACATCAGTGATGTCGAGATTTTTGAAAGCTCTCTGTGTGAAAGTATAGAAGCTTTTGTGCTTAAGTAAAGACTCCATTGGAGTGGTCACCTTGCCAGGATGAAGGATTCTAGAATACCAAAATAACTCTTTTATGGGGAGTTAGTTAAAGGAAAACGACCTCCACATAAACCAAAAAGAGGTATAAGGATTCCTTGAAAGCCTCTCTGAAAGACGCTAACATCTCTGCTGATACATGGAAAAATGTTGCTGCTGATCGTAATAAATGAAGAAAGAATGTATATGAGAGGAAAGTTGCCTTTGAGGCATCTCGAATCGCATACGAGAAAGTAAAGCGGGATATGAGGAAGGGCATTGCTGTTGCACTTCCAGACGGCGAGGGTCCTCCTATGGTGCTGACATGCAGCGTATGTGCGAGACTCTGCCTAAGCAAAGCTGGACTCGAAAGTCATCTTCGCAGTCATAAAGTAAGACCAGTGGTTGACTACCAGGCTGCTGTTGGAGATGCTACTCATCATGCTTGCCAAGCATATGGAAAAGAATGTAGATCAGCAGGAGGGCTCAAGCGACATGCAAAAGTACACGAACTCCAACCACAGCCGACTATTCCCAGTGAATGTTTTGATTGCCGACTCTGTGCAAGACATTTTAGACCATTGGCTGGGCTAAAAAGCCACATTCGATCGCAGCACTGTTAGTTGCTATCGTGTGTGTGTGTGTGTGTGTGTGTAGATATGTTTATAAGTGTGTGTGTGGGTGTGTGTGTGTGTATTATTATTGTTGTTCTTGTTATTATTATTGTTGTTATTATTATTATTATTACTATTATTATTATGGCTTTTTTTTTGGGGGGGGGGGGTCTCGTGCAATGGCCATACTCGATAACAAGGGGGCAGCCATCTTATATGTATATATCTGTGTATGTATAGATGTATGTATATATGTATATATGTATGTATAAATATGTGTGTGTGTGTGTGTGTGTGTGTGTGTAAGTTATACAGTAGCGTGTAACACAGTGTGTAAGTCAGACTGTGGATTCACCCCAGTATTACACATCTCGTTATCCCGAAATGCGACAATTGTAGTATGACATGTCCCTACCAGGTCAGATGTGGTATGACATGTCCCTTGCAGGTCTGATGTTGTATGATATGACCCTTGCAGGTCTGATGTGGTATGATATGTCCCTAGCAGGTCTGAAGTAGTATTACATGTTCCTAGCAGGTCTGATGTGGTATGACATCTCACTAACAGGTCTGATGTGGTAAGACATGACCCTAGCAGGTCTGATGTATTATGACATGTCCCTAGCACATCTGATGTGGTATGACATCTCCCTAGCTGGTCTGATGTGGTATGATATGTACCTAGCAGGTCTTATGTGGTATGATATGTCCCTAGCAGGTCTGATGTGTTATGACATCTCACTAACAGGTCTGATGTGGTAAGACATCTCACTAACAGGTCTGATGTGATCAGATCTGATGTGGATGACATGTCCCTAGCAAGTCTGAAGTGGTATGACATGTCCCTAGCAGGTCTAAGGCGGTATGACATCTAACTAACAGGTCTGATGTGGTATGACATGTCCCTTGCAGATCTGATGTGGTATGACATCTCGCTTGCAAGACTGATGTGGTATGACATATCCCTTGCAGATCTCATATGGTATGACATGTCCCTAGCAGGTGATGTAGTATGACATGACCCTAGCAGGTCTGATGTGGTATGACATCTCCCTAGCAGGTCTGATGTGGTATGACATTCCCTTGCAGATCGATGTGGTATGACATGTACATTGCAAGCCTGATGTGGTATGACATGTCCCTAGTAGGTCTGATGTAGTATGACATATCCCAAGCATGTCCGATGTGGTATGATATGTGCCTAGCAGGTCTGATGTGGTATGACATCTCCCTAGCAGGTCTGATCTGGTATGATATGTGCCTAGCAGGTCTGATGTGGAATGACATGTCCCTAGCATGTCTGATGTATTATGACATCTCCCTAACAGAGCTAATGTTGTATGACATTTCACTAACATGTCTTATGTGGTCAGATCTGATGTAGTATGACATGTCCCTAGCAGCTCTGATATGGTATGACATGTCCCTAACAGGTCTGATGTGGTATGACATGTCCCTAGCAAGTCCGATGTATTATGAAATCTCCCTAGCAGGTCTAATGTGGTATGATATGTCCCTTGCAGGTCAGATGTGGAATGATATGTCCCTAGTAGGTCTGATGTGTTATGATATGCCCCTAGCAATTCTGATGTGGGTGATGTCCCTAGCAAATCTGGTGTATTATGACATCTCACTAACAGGTCTGATGTGGTATCACATTTGCCTTGCAGCTCTGATGTAGTACGACATTCCCTAACAGGTCTGATGTGGTATGACATGCCCTAGCAGGTCTGATTTTTATTACATCTCCCTAGCAGGTCTAATGTGGTATGACATCTCACTAACCGGTCTGTGTGGTCAGATCTGATGTGGTATGACATGTCCCTAGCAGGTCTAATGCGGTATGAAAACTCCCTAGCATGTCTAATGCGGTATGACATCTCCCTAGCAGGTCTGATGTTGTATGACATGCCCCTAGCAGGTCTGATGTGGTGTGACATCTCCCTAACCGGTCTGATGTGGTATGATATGTCCGACATGTCCCTAGCACGTCTGATGTGGTATGACATGCCCATGCAGGTGTGATGTGGTATCATATGTCCCTAGCAGGTCTTATGTAGTATGACATCACCCTAACAGGTCTGATGTGGTATGACATCTCCTTAGCTGGTATGTAGTATGACATCTCCGTAGCATGTCTGATGTGGTATGATATGTGCCTAGCATGACTGATGTGATATGACATGTCCCTAGCAGTTTTGATGTGCGTGACATGTCGTTAGCAAGTCTGATGTATTATGACATCTCACTAACAGGTCTGATGGGGTATGACATGTCCCTTGCAGCTCTGATCTAGTATGACATTCCCTAACAGGTCTGATGTGGTATGACATGCCCTAGCAGGTCTGATTTTTATGACATCTCCCTAGCAGGTCTGATGTAGTATGACATCTGCCTAGCAGGTATGATGTGGTATGACATGTCCCTAGCAGGTCTAATGCGGTATGACCTCTCCCTAGCAGGTCTGATGTGGTATGACATGTCCCTAGCAGGTCTGATGTGGTATGACATCTGCCTAGCAGGTCTGATGTGGTATGACATGTCCCTAGCAGGTCTAATGCGGTATGACCTCTCCCTAGCAGGTCTGATGTGGTATGACATGTCCCTAGCAGGTCTAATGCGGTATGACCTCTCCCTAGCAGGTATGATGTGGTATGACATTCCCTAGCAGTTCTGATGTGGTTTGACATGCCGTAGCAGGTCTGATGTATTTCGACATCTCCCTAGCAGGCCTAATGTGGTATGACATCTCACTAACAGATCTGATGTGGTATGACATTTCCCTAGCAGGTCTGATGTGGTATGAAATCTCCCTAGCTGGTCTTATGTAGTATGACATCTCCCTAACAGGTCTGATGTGGTATGACATCTCCCTACCTGGTTTGATGTAGTATGACATCTCCCTAGCAGGTCTGATGTGGTATGTTATGTGCCTAGCAGGTCTCATGTGGTATGACTTGTCCCTAGCAGGTCTGATGTATTATGACATGTGCCTAGCAGTCTGATGTGGTATGATATCTCCCTTGCAGTCTTATGTAGTATGACATTCCCTAGCAGGTCAGATGTGGTCTGACATGCCCGAGAAGGTCTGATTTTTATGACATATCCCTAACAGGTCTAATGTGGTATGACATCTCACTAACCGGTCTGTGTGTTCAGATATGATGTGGTATGATACCTCCCTAGCATGTCTAATGTGGTATGACATCTCCTTAGCAGGTCTGATGTGGTATGACATCTTCCTAGCATGTCTCATGTGGTATGACATGTCCCTAGCAGGTCTCATGTGGTATGACATGTCCCTAAAAGGTCTGATGTGGTATGACATGTCCCTAGCAGGTCTCATGTGGTATGATATGTCCCTTGCATGTCTGATGTAGTATGACATTCCCTAGCAGGTCTGATGTGGTATGACATCTCACTAACAGATCTGATGTGGTTAGACATGCCCTAGCAGGTCTGATTTTTATGACATCTCCCTAGCAGGTCTAATGTGGTATGACATCTCAATAACCGGTATGTGTGGTATGACATCTGCCTTGCAGATCTGATGTTGTATGACATGTCCCTAGGAGGTCTAATGCGGTATGACATCTCCCTGGCAGGTCTGATGTGGTATAACATGTCCCTAGTACGTCTGATGTGGTATGACATGTTCCTAGCAGGTCTGATGTCGTATGACATGTCCCCTGCAGGTGTGATGTATTATGACATCTCACTAACAGGTCTGATGTTGTATGACATGTTCCTTGCAACTCCTATGTAGTATGACATTCCCTAGCATGTCTGATGTGGTATGACATGCCCTAGCAGGTCTAATTTATATGACATCTCCTTAGCAGGTCTAATGTGGTATCGCATCTCACTAACCGGTCTGTGTAGTCAGAGCTGAAGTGGTATGACATCTCCCTAGCAGGTCTAATGTGGTATTACATCTTCTTAGCAGGTCTGATCTTGTATGACATATGCCTAGCAGGTCTGATGTGGTATGACATGTCCCTAGCAGGTCTAATGCGGTATGACATGTCCCTGGCAGGTCTGATGTGGTATGACATGTCCCTAGCAGGTCTGATGTGGTATGACATGTCCCTAGCAGGTCTGATGTGGTATGACATGGCCTAGCAGGTCTGATGAATTATGATATCTCCTTAGCAGGTTTAATGTGGTATGACATCTCACTAACATGTCTGATGTGGTCAGATCTGATGTGGTATGACACCTCCCTAGCAGGTCTCATGTTGTATGACATCTGCCTAGCTGGTCTGATGTGGTATGACATGTCCCTAGCAGGTCTGATGTGGTATAACATGTCCCTAGCAGGTCTAATGCGGTATGACATCTTACTAACAGGTCTGATGTGGTGTGACATGTCCCTTGCAGATCTGATGTGGTATGACATGTCCCTAGCAGGTCTGATGTGGTATGACATGTCCCTTGCAGGTGTGATGTGGTATGATATGTCCCTAGCAGGTTTGGTATGGTATGACATCTCCCTAACAGTTCTGATGTCGTATGACACCTCCTTAGCAGGTCTGATGTGATATGATATGTGCCTAGCATGTCTGATGTGGTATGACATGTCCCTAGCATGTCTGATGTGGTATGACATCTGTCTAGCAGGTCTGATGTAGTATGACATGTCCCGAGCAGGTCTAATGCTGTATGACATCTCACTAACAGGTTTGATGTGGTATGACATGTACATTGGAGATCTGGTGTGGTATGACCTGTACCTTGCAGGTCTGATGTGGTATGACATGTCCCTGGCAGGTCTGATGTGGTATGACATGTCACTAGCACGTCTGACGTGGAATGACATGTCCCTAACAGGTCTGATGTGGTATGACATGTCCCTTGTAGGTGTGATGTGGTATGATATGTCCCTAGCTGGTTGGATGTGGTATGACATCTCCCTAACAGGTCTGATGTGGTATGACAACTCCCTATAGTATGACATCACCCTAACAGGTTTGATCTGGTATGACATCTCCCTAGCTGGTATGATGTAGTATGACATTTCCCTAGCAGGTCTGATGTGGTATGATATATGCCTAGCATGTCTGATGTGGTATGATATGTCCCTGGCAGGTCTGATGTGGTATGACATATCCCTAGAAGGTCTGATGTATTATGACATCTCACTAACAGGTCTGATGTGAAATGAGATCTCCCTAGCAGGTCTGATATGGTATGACATGTCCCTAGCAAGTCTGGTGTGGTATGACATCTGCCTAGCAGGTCTAATGCAGTATGACATGTCCCTAGCAGGTCTGATGTGGTATGACATATCCCTAGCAGGTCTGATGTAGTATGACATGTCCCTTGCAGGTCGGTTGTGGTATGACATGTCCCTAGCAGGTCTGATGTGGTATGAGATGTCCCTTGCCGGTCTGATGTACCATATGAGACATCGTAAGATGGAATGTTCAAACATATAATTTAAGACGTGTTTATCTATATATATAGATGTAACTATGTAAACAGTAAAGTATGAATATGTTTATTGATCAAAAAATGGTAAAGAGGGAATTGATTTGTGTTTGTGGTGAGATTCATAGCGAGCTAGTTTCGTATCACGCTTATCCACTTTTATTAGTTTCATGCTGTTTTTAATGCTAAGAATATGAATTACTTTTTCTTGGATATCTACTATGGCTTCTCTTGGAAATTCCTCTGCGCAATTAGTATTTTGAACTTTTTCTATCATTTTACTATCGCATGCCAGTAGTTTCATCAGTTTGACTAATATTGTGTGGAACCTCAACATTTGAGTAATAGATCGTTTCATGCCACCAACTGCCTTTTCAGCATTATCCATCTCAGAATTGACTTTCATTTGATACGCACGAAGACTGTTCCGCAATTGACTGTTCTCTCGGAGAAAGCGCTTGTCCCCTTGAGCAAGTGTAGTCAGCATCGTCTGCAGTTCATTTTCAATATTACGGAGCTGCCAGTGAATATCAAACATAAACCTGCACACAGAAATATGTATATATGTATGTATGACCAAAGATTAATATTCAATTATTCAACGAATACAATTTTACAATAGATTAGAAGCACTCGACAAGAAATTTTGCTGGAGTATTTAATATTATTCAAAATATTAATAAATGAAAAATATTCTCATAATCAAAATATATATTTTATTATACATATTTCAAAAGTACGTTTTCATCAGATAAAATATAAGATTTGATATGCGACATACCGCTACGGTTTTGATTATTCAATTCCATTAGTGGCAGTGATTTATTTTACCAACCCTCAACGTTTTTATACCACAAATAATATGATAAACTTAGAGAAGAAGACGTAGAGCAGTGTAGAAATATAGAAGGGAGTTGAGATGCAAAGAAAAAGAAAAAGACGAGAAATAAACAAATAAATAAATATATAAATAAAAGGGGAATAAAAATAAAAGAAAGGGGAGATGTGGGGAGAAAAAAGAAAAAAAGAAGAGGAATAAAGAAAAACGAAGAAGAGGAAAAGGAAAGGAAAAAATAGAGGGGAGAATAAAAAATCGTTGTTTTAATTAGAAATTAAAATTTTTCATATTTATCAGTGAATATCGCTTCAGTTAATTATAAGTTTATATTGTATCCAGATTATTAGATATAGATTACTTTCTATAGCAATCAAATATTTAAGTTAATTACAAATTTACATGTTTAAATTAATTTAATTTAATTTAGCTCATTCTAGATTATTATAATTTTTTATTATAAAAGAATTTATCTTTAAAGCCTAAATAAATTATTAAATATGTATTAAAATATAACATGCATATATCCCCATCAATATATATAATATATTTTGTTCATTTATTATATAAATTAATTTAAAATTTAGAAATTCACTTTTTGTGAAACTTCGTTATTTTTTAATTTTCATTTATTTCTTAGAATCTGTGGTTATATTTACTCTGTGGTTATATTTACTCTGGTTTTATATTACTGTGGTTATACTTACTCTCTATAAATTTTATTTCATTTAATGAATGGTTATATTTACTTCTGTATTTAATTATTCTAATATATATAGTTTCCTTTTAATGATAGTCTATGTATTATTAAACTATTAACGGGGTCGATAAAATAAAGTACCAGTAATGCACTGGGTAATTGCTGGCCTTGTGCCAAAAGTAGAAACAAACTATTAATCATTATGGTGGATTGGCAGTATCGGTAGAGGGTCAGACGTCATGCTTTGACGCATAGAGTTACGGCCCTTTCTATTCTGAGTTCAAATCCCGCCGAGGTCAACTTTGCCTTTCATCCTTACAGGGTTGATAAAATAAAGTACCAGTAATGTACTGAGTAATTGCTGTCCTTGTGCCAAAAGTAGAAACAATTATTTATTAATCCATATTTTATATTTTATATTTGTTTTTTCAAGCTAATCAAAAGAGAAATTTACGGACAATGTAAACAAAAGGAAGATAACTCAGCATTTTTTAACTAATAGGGAATCTCTTCTCTCACGTCCAGCGATATTTTAAGAACCTTAAATTATCTATTGTATATATCCTAATTGATGTCTAATTAAATATTGAACTCTCCTAATCAAATCATAGGATAAAAAAAAACTCTCAATGAGGTTATTCTATTACATATAAATATATATATGTTATTACTTCAATTAAGCAAAATTTACATATATTTAAGTTGTTATTTGTCCTTATTTCTTTGGAACTGGTACATTGCCTGGAAAGTTTTACCAATTTTATAACGACAACTGCTAAATAATTCATTTTTTTTTTTTGTTGTTGATTAAATTGTCATAGTTTGTGATTATCTGAAGAATCTCTTCTCTAAGTTTATCATATTATTTGTGGTATAAAAATGTTGAGGGTTGGTGAAATAAATCACTGCCACTAATGGAATTGAATAATCAAAACCGTAGCGGTATGTCGCATATCAAATCTTATATTTTATCTGATGAAAACGTACTTAAACACCATTGTACCTTTGAAATATGTATAATAAAATATATATTTTGATTATGAGAATATTTTTCATTTATTAATATTTTGAGTAATATATATGTATGTATATTATGTATATATGTATGAATGTATATATATGTATATTAAGTATATGTTGGTTGTTTACTGACACCTCAGTATGCAGATTGGAGCACTCAACGAAGTACGCAGGCTGGTTTGTTTACTCCGGAGTAATGTAAAATAATTAAGTCAAATATGTAAAATTTGGCTTCGTTTATTATAACTGATAGATATACTGCTATATATATTTCGGTGACAGCCATCATTGGCTGTGACCTCTTCAGGCAGTCCGAATTGGTGTGGGAAAGACAGGTACACATGTTGTTGAAGTGTGTTTTACTCCGTCAATACATCGATATGTCCAGCTCCCGGTTATGTTGTTATTTCCTTGAGTGACCCTTGGAAGTTTCCCCCCTATTGGGGAATTTTTGTTGTTTGAATTTTTTTGATATTTCTATCTTCTTGTTATAACCTTTTTTACGCGGCCAAAACCCACTTTGTATCGTCCTGTACCGTCTGTAATGTTTTTCTTCATGTTAGCCCTTGTGGCCAATAAAGAAAGCATTATTATTATTATTATTATTATTATTATTAAATAAAGAAATCATTATTATTATTATTATTATTACTTAAAATGCATATGCTTATGTTTTCAGCTGTACTCAGAGTTTCATAATTACAATTCACACACGAAATACAACGATATATGTGTGTATGTATATATATATATATATATATATATATATATAATAAAAACAATATACATATACACTATAATAATACCTCATGTATGTATATATACATATATATATATATATATATATGAAACAACTATGATCTGCGGTTAACAGCTGATGAAGGATTTCTTCTCTTGTTTCGTCCATATTACCATCGTAAACTTTGTTTACAGTAACCACACACCTCGTTTCGTTTCTTGTAATTTTATATATATATATTTTTATCTATATATATATGCGTATGTATGTGGATGTGTGCATATATATATATATATATATATATATTAAAAAAAGGAACGATCGACTTTCGTCAAATCGGACCGAGGGAACAATGTTTCCGTTGGTCTTTCCAATTGCTAATACTATCTATCGGTCGCAACTCCAGGTAGAAGGAGCAACGTGAAATAAAGTGTCTTGCTCAAGGACATAACGCATCACCTGGTCCAGGAATCGAACTCACAACCTTACGATTGCGAATCCAATTCTCTAACCACACGCCTTCACTATATATATTAAAAAATATATATTAAAATAACGGATTAAAGTTTAAGTAAAGAATCGCTGTTTTCACCCTTAACGGGATCTTCTGAAATTTATTATTATAACTATATATATATATATGTGTGTGTGTGTGTATATATGTATGTATGATTGTATATATGTGTGTAGGGGTTTATAATTATAACGTTTTCCTTTCTATTTGTGTACATATTGTCTTTCACGTGTGTTTACTCTAGTGTATATATGTGTCTCTCCCTCTCTCTCTTTATATATATTTATATATATATAAGTTGAAAAAAATGAAAACGAAATTTCATTTCTCACTCTTAGTATGGCACTTACTTAAATGTAAGTATGTATGTATACGTACATACATATATGTATACAGACGTACAGTAGCATGCATATATATATATATATATATATATATATATATATACACATATGCATACAGGTACACATACATATATGCACGCATCAGTTTAGCCGACGTTTATTATAACGCCTGCTTTGTTCGTTTGTTTGTCAACAAATCGAACAGCCTGAATTTATGCCATACGGTGTTAAGGCAACCACGTCACCTTTTTGTTCAACACTGACACAGGAACGATGTACTAGTTTCAAGCTTGTTAGCTATCATCAGCACCGTTTACCCATCTGCCAGATAGTTGAACGTTCGAAAGTATATACTTTCCTTATGAAAATTAACGGCTGAGCAGCCTAATTTGCATATTGAGTGAGTTAAATCGGTCAGGCATACCGAAAACGATAAGTTGAAAAAAAAAATATATATATATATATATTATTGTATATGTGTGTGTATATATATATATATATATGTGTGTGTGTGTGTATGTGTGTCTATGTATATATGGGTATGTGTGTGTGTGTATGTGTGTCTATGTATATATGGGTATGTGTGCGTGTGTATATGTATGTATGTATATATGTGTGTGTGTGTGTGTTATTCAAAATATTAACAAATGAAAAATATTCTCATAATCAAAATATATACTTTATTATATATATTTCAAAGGTACTATGTTGTTTTTTGCAGTACGTCCTCATCAGAAAAAATATATGATTTGATATATGACATACCGCTACGGTCTTGATTATACAATTCCAGTATTGGTATTGGTTATATATGTATGTATATATGTGTGTATGTATATGTATGTATATGTATACATATATTTATATATATATATATACATATATGTGTGTGTGTGTGTGTGTGTTTGTATATGTTTATATATATATATATATATATATATATATATATCGTGTGTATTTTACTTTCAGGTTGTTTGTATTTATATTTTATTATTTCCCCCCCATACCCACCCCACCCCACCCTTCGTTGTCAACACGTCCCTTTTTGGCTTTATTTTGATTTTGATTTTGATTTTCTCATATATTTTTTGAATTTTTTTAATATTATTTATTTATTTCTGCCTCTGAACTACTCCCCAATGGTTTGTACATATTAATATATGTATATTAATATATATATATATATAACGAAGGAGTTGTGGTAAGAAAGCAGATGGACCATAACGCACCAGAGTACTCAATACTTAGGGTAGTAGAGTGGGTAATAGGAACAAGTATGACCCCGACGGCAGAGCTGGACTAAAGTCTTTAGTCCAGAAATAGCCGTCGAAACGGTTTGAGCTCTGCCGTCGGGGTCATACTTTCTCATATATATATATATATATACGATATTAAACAAATGGAAACTATATTTATAAAACCATATTTATTTCATTATACATATTTCAGGGATACCATATTAAAAATATGGCATGCCTTCGTCAGATAAAATACAATATATAAACAGTTTTATAAATAATTTTGACGTACCATATTATAAGCGACCATTAAATTAGGAAGCTGTCTGGGTAGACAGCTTCCTAATTTAATGGTCGCTTATAATATGGTACGTCAAAATTATTTATAAAACTGTTTATATATTGTATTTTATCTGACGAAGGCATGCCATATTTTTAATATGGTATCCCTGAAATATGTATAATGAAATAAATATGGTTTTATAAATATAGTTTCCATTTGTTTAATATCGTATATATACTCCAAAAACTTGTCGAGTGCTTTAAATCAGTTATAAAATATTTACTTGTTGTAACCCAACAATTTTAAATAAAACCTTTGCATATATATATATATATATATATATATATATATATATATATATATGCATGTATGTATGGATATGTATGTGTATATACGTGTGTATGTTGTACATACATACACACGTGTATTGTCTTTCACGTGTGTGTATATGTACGTGCGCGTATGTATAGAGCTTTTGTGTTTGTGTGTATGTGTATGTGTGTGTGTATACATATTTATATATGTGCGTGTGTGTTTGAGTGTACATGTATATTTGTGTGTATGTGTGTATGTATATATGTGTATGGAGAGATATGCATGTGTGTATATATTGATTTTACGTTA
>OZ024761.1:4439469-4524469 GCA_964016885.1 Eledone cirrhosa | reverse complement strand
TGTATTCTAAATAATTTGATTTAATTTTATATTATGATTTGGTAGATCTAGTAAGCTTTGTGTTAACTTCGGTGGGTAGATTTTTAAAGATTCCTAGATCTACCAAATCATATTATAAAATTATTTAGACTACAAGTGAAGTCATTATTTACCTTTTTTTAAATATACCTAACTGTACCAAGAATTTCACACATTTTACAATATATATGTATATATATATATATATATATATATATATAATACGAAGGAAGTGTGGTAAGGAACCAGGTGGACCATAACGCACCAGAGTACTCTTAGGGTAGTAGAGTGGGTAATAGTCCAGAAATACCCGTCGAAACGGCTCGAGCTCTGCCGTCGGGGTCTTGAACATTTTCCTATATATATATATATATATATAAGAATTAGTAAATACAAAGGTCTGACGACATGGTGTGTTTGCTTACAGTGTACCTTCGGTTTATGATAATATTTTTATATTATTCAAATAGCGAGGTATAGGTAACCCATACACTATAGAAACAATTGTTACCTAATAAATTCTGTATACCCGCATTTCCATTTCATAAACTTCTTCTCTCTATATATATATATATATATAAAGTGAGTTTTAGAAAATCCCGCAGTAAGGTGAAAGCAAAAATTCTTTGCTTAAACTTTAATCTGTACTAATAATAAATATTTGCTCTGCGGGTTTATATATACTTTATATATATATAATCCTTATCGCGTCTTTGACGGAAACGCCTTCTCCATCCTGTCCGCCGGGGCTGGAGGAGGCCCACGGCCCCATTTGCTCACCATACAAATATAATAGGCAAAGTTATAAACCATAGTAAATAAACCTATTTACTGTTTTAAAAAAAACTCTAGTCCTCTCGACCCTTTGTTTGGCAAGTTTTCTAAAGCTTGATACCCTTCCAACTGTCAACCACTGTACTGGCACCAGCACTTGACATGTTGCCATCGGTCATTCACTCAACACTTTCTTCTCTGCAGGGGGAGGGATAATGATTTGTCACGAGTGAGCCCTGTTAATGGGGAAGGACAATAAGTGAGTGGAAAGGGGGAATATAAATGGCTCATACTGTATGACAAATGTGGTGGGATTTATAAGAGGGGTGTGTGGGATAGAAGGGGCGAGAAATTATGCCACGGGTCTATGGCATTTGTGATGGTTCTTGGCAGGGTGATATTAGTGAAGGAAAGGTGTGGGATAACCTCGGGTAGAGTGGCGGGGCACAGCGATAATGAGGACAAATGCTAAAGCGATTATAATTGATGTGGGTGGTTCTGGGTGGTAAAGTGGCAAGAGGGGTGGGAGGATGACCAGTATGGTATCATGAATGTACTACAAGTGTAGTGGGATTTAAAGAGGAGGTGTGAGAAAGTATGTCGTGGAGGTATGACATTTGTGATGAAAGTTGGCAGAGGTGTGGGGTGACATTGGATAGGGTTGGGGGTACAATGATAACGAGGGCAATGATTGGTTTGGTTAAACAGGGGCATGTAGGGAAGAAAGTGGGTTGAGGATGAACCTTGATAGGATGTTATATAATGTATATAAATATATATATATATATATATATATATATATATATATACATACATGGTCATATATATACATGTGTATATATATATATATATATATATATATATATTTATTTAGGTTTGTTGGTTCACCACTGGATAGAACTGGTCATTCCGTATGGTCAACCTCGATGTAATATTAGGGAGAGCACTCGACGTAATGCAACTCAACCGTCTTCGTTTGTGTTGTTGGTGGTGCGAGTACGGATTTAATTATTATAAGATAACAGGAGGCTGGACTGGTGTAATTCCTTGAAAGGTTTATTATACTATGATCATTTCAATGACTGAGTTCAGTATGAATCCGGTGACATCATCAGGTATTCAAAATTTAACAAAGGAATATAATAGACAACATCCATGGGGCTGAAAATCAGACATGAGGGCGACCGAACATTTTGCAGCTTCTACCCCAGTCGGCCGCCCACAAGTGGTGATTATTAAGCCTACTTATGTCCATCTGGTGAAGGGATGTAGGCTTATAGTGTACTACTACTACTACCCCGTCAAAGACAGAGGCCAGCGTTGAGATGGGGTCACAGTCAAGCTGGTCATGCGTGCTAGAAAGTTCCGCGAAAAATATTTTATCAAAGAACATATATCTTTAACAAAGCTATATATAGTAATATATAGTGGGCGTCTGCATGGTATAATGTATGGATAGAAATACGATTAACAATTAGAAACGTTAAATTTATGTTTAGAGTTAGAAGATGCCATTTAGGATGAAATTAGAAAAATAAGGTTTAGGTTTAAAGTTGTGAGATTTAGTTAAAGAATTTACAGAAGGAGGCTTTTATGAAAAAGTTTAAGTATATTATAGATAGTCACGATAAAGTTTCAGGGTAGAATATAGAGTTAAGATTAAGCCCATGCTTAGCGGTCAATAACCAGTGACGTTGCGGACCTCCGGCCAGCCCGGGGCCCAACGGCGTGTCAACCGTTCCGAGTATTATCGTCTAGCGAAAGAAATGGAAATTTATTTTTCCGAGCACTCCATCGTCGGGTGTGCTAGCGGGAAGTCGGCCACCGTTGGCTAGCCATCGTATATACCAAATGATTACTAGTTATTCACACTGGTGGGGGATTTAGTTGAGTGCTAGTGGAAGGAGGCAAGATAAAATTAAAAGTTATGATTAAGCCTAGAATTTAAAGGTACTGTTTGGCGGTCAATAACCGGTGGCGCGGCGGGTTCCAAGTCTGACAAGGCCCCAGGGCGAAGCAACCGCTCCGAGTATTTTCGTTTACCGAAAGAAGGGGAAATTTATTTTTCCAAGCACCCTAGGAAGGCTGATTGACTCGAACACCTGGCGGGCAGTTGAGAAAGCCGCCACATCAGTCGGATCATCGCGTGTACCAAACGATTATTAGTTATTCACACCCGTGATGTGAAGTTGAAAGTGGTAAAATCTGATGATATATATATATGTATATATATAGGAGTAAGTAAGACCCCGACGGCTGAGCTCAAGCCGTTTCGACGGCTAATTCTGTACAGAATTAGCCGTCGAAACGGCTTGAGCTCAGCCGTCGGGGTCTTACTTACTCCTATTTCCCACTCTACTACCCTAAGTATTGAGTACTTTGGTGCGTTATGGTCCACCTGGTTCCTTACCACTTTTCCCTCGCTATGTATATATATATACATATACATACATACGTATATATGTATATATATTAATGTATATACATATATATATATACATATACATACATATATATTTATTTATATACATACATACATATATATATATATATATATATGTATGTATGTGTGTGTGTGTATGTATGTATGTATGTATGTATGTATGTATGTATGTACATGTATGTATGTACATGTATGTATATATATATGTATGTATATATATGTATGTATATATGTATATATATATAAATATGTATATATATACATGTATGTATATACGAGGGGGCAGCCATCATATATGTATGTATGTATGTATGTATATATATGTGTGTATATGTATGTATGTATATATATATATATGTGTGTGTGTGTGTATATATATATATGTGTGTGTGTGTGTGTGTGTGTGTGTGTGTGTGTGTATTGATGATTGATACCAAAGAAATAAACAGATTTACCTGAACAGTGAAAAATTGTCTTCTCGACTGAGACGAAACCTTTTTAGAATAATCGTAATATCTTTATGATTGCCGGCTTTTTTTATCTTAGCTATTGCTGCTTGATCTTCCGATAGCTGTCGATATCTTGTAAACAGTGCCTTTTCTAATTTCTTCAAGCTGTTATCCAAAGAATACCATTCTCGTTCTCTGGAAGTATCGGCTAAAAAGTCTTCAAAATTGTAATTCTGCATACTCTGGCGGTCAATTTCGTTGAGTTCGAAATTAGATTGATATTCATTCAATCTAATTAATTCTCTGAGTCCGGTAGTTTTGCTAGCAGCTTCGGTTTTCTTTTCGTGGACTTCTGAACAGCCTGTTGATAACACTTCCATCTTTGAGAAGAGATGAGCGTGTTTCTCTTCCAGACGGTAACAAAAATCTTCCAATGTGTTCAATCGTTGAGCTAAACCAAAGAACTCGTGCCTTATTCTTGCCAATTCCGTCCGTACACGGCCAAACTCAACTGTTTTCGTTTCGAGTACATCTTCCATTAAATTGATCTGTTTCTTTATGATCTTCTCCTCCTCTTCCAGATTACCCACTTCTCTTTGCTCTGATATGATCAGTTCTTTGTGTTTCTGAAGGGATTTTTCAATTAACATCAAGTCTTCTGCTTTCATTACTTCAGCGGTCAATTTATTTTCTGTTTCCTTCACACCTCCCACATGTTTCCATAGAAAGTTTTCATTTGGAAGTTTGTAGTTTCTTTCCAAATACAGGATGAAATTTAGCTCTGCTTCATCTGCACGAAGCCGTCTCAAGTTCGCATTTTGCCAAATTAAAGTTTTCTTCCGCTGTCTCAGCTCATAAGTAGACTCCCTAAAAATACGGGTGAGGGTGTGATTAAGTTCAATCATTTGATCGTTTTTCTTGTTCTTCCGCTCCATTATGCAATACTGCTGGCAGTTGTATCTCTGCTACTAGTAGTAAAAGTAGTAGTATTGTTATTGTTGTGGATGTTAGTGGTGGTGGTGGTGTTGGTGGTGGAGGCAGCTCTAAAAAGAAATAGTAAATTCATGAAGGTCTTGTTATTTATTGGGTTCGACACACTCGTCTTCCTTATTCTTAAAGTCTTTATTATTGTAACTACAACAATAATGACTGGATTATTAACACGGTTATTCTGTGTCACCATGTCTCTCTCTATAGGGCGGTCGATTAGAGCGTGCTACAAAATAATTTCCAGTATTATATCTCTACTCTTTACCGTCGAAATTCAAATTACACTTTATATGTCATCTTTTCGGGGTCGATAAAATTAAGAACCAGTAACACATTGGGGTTGATATAATCAACCCTCTCCATCTACACTACTCCCAACGTTGTGCCGAAATCAGAAATCTTATTAATCCTTCCGCCGGACGCCATGCGTTGCAGCATAGAGTTACGGCCATTTGCGGTCTGATTCAAATCGCGCCGAGGTTAACTTTGCCTTTCATCCTTACGGAGTCGATAAAATAAAGTACCAGTAATGTACTGAGGTAATTACTGTCCTTGTACCAAAAATAGAAACAGCTATTAACCCTCTTATATAATCACATTTAAGTGACCTCCTACGGGGTTGTATCTTAGGCTGTTTTAATGCTAAGGCACTAGTCACCATGAAAAGGACGAGAGATTGACAGAACCGCCAGACAGCCAAATACTTTGCGATAGTTACGACTCTTGTTAAAGTACTAATTTCAAATCCCACGGATACCAACTTTATCTTTCATCCTTCATAGGTCAATAACAAACCAGCTACTGGGATCAACTTTATAGTCCTTATAAGGCATTGTATACGCCAATAGAACTGTAATGGATAATTAGGACTAAGACAAACAGCTATTACTGTAGACTGTAATGGCAGATAATCTATTGCTGTCCACATAAGCCACCTATATGTTAATTTCTATGTAGAAGTGGCTGAGTATTCCACAGACACTTGTACTATTAACAACTATTAAGTAGTATCAGCATGACACAATATTTAACCCTTTAGCGTTTAAACAACTCATATCCAGCCAGAATTGTCTCAACTCTTTCTGTTCAAACCGGCCATAACCAGCTGCTCATACTTATGTTAAGGTATTGTTCTAGAAATAAATAATATCAAAATCTTGTAGATTCGATATTATGTGAGGTAAAGTGTTTACTGTGAAAATACAATAGTATATATACAGTAATGTAAATGTTATGAGATATTATGTGAGGTAAAGTGTTTACTGTGAAAATACAATAGTATATATACAGTAATGTAAATGTTATGAGATATTATGTGAGGTAAAGCCTTTACTGTGAAACTACAATAGTATATATAGAGTAAGGTAAATGTTATGTGAGATATTATGTGAGGTAAAGTCTTTACTGTGAAAATACAATAGTATATATAGAGTAATGTAAATATTATGTGAGGTATTATGTAGGGTTAAACCTTTACTGTGAAAATACAATAGTATATATAGAGTAATGTAAATGTTATGTGAGATATTATGTGAGGTAAAGCCTTTACTGTGAAAATATAATAGTATATATAGAGTAATGTAAATGTTATGTGAGGTAAAGCCTTTACTGTGAAAATACAATAGTATATATAGAGTAAGGTAAATGTTATGTGAGGTAAAGCCTTTACTGTGAAAATACAATAGTATATATAGAGTAATGTAAATGTTATGTGAGGTAAAGCCTTTACTGTGAAAATACAATAGTATATATAGAGTAAGGTAAATGTTATGTGAGATATTATGTGAGGTAAAGTCTTTACTGTGAAAATACAATAGTATATATAGAGTAAGGTAAATGTTATGTGAGGTAAAGCCTTTACTGTGAAAATACAATAGTATATATAGAGTAAGGTAAATGTTATGTGAGGTAAAGCCTTTACTGTGAAAATACAATAGTATATATAGAGTAATGTAAATGTTATGTGAGGTAAAGCCTTTACTGTGAAAATACAATAGTATATATAGAGTAAGGTAAATGTTATGTGAGATATTATGTGAGGGAAACCCTTTACTGTGAAACTACAATAGTATATATAGAGTAAGGTAAATGTTATGTGAGGTAAAGCCTTTACTGTGAAAATACAATAGTATATATAGAGTAAGGTAAATGTTATGTGAGGTAAAGCCTTTACTGTGAAAATACAATAGTATATATAGAGTAAGGTAAATGTTATGTGAGATATTATGTGAGGTAAAGTCTTTACTGTGAAAATACAATAGTATATATAGGGTAAGGTAAATGTTATGTGAGGTAAAGCCTTTACTGTGAAAATACAATAGTATATATAGAGTAATGTAAATGTTATGTGAGATATTATGTGAGGTAAAGTCTTTACTGTGAAAATACAATAGTATATATAGAGTAATGTAAATGTTATGTGAGGTATTATGTGAGGTAAAGCCTTTACTGTGAAAATACAATAGTATATATAGAGTAATGTAAATGTTATGTGAGGTATTATGTGAGGTTAAACCTTTACTGTGAAAATACAATAGTATATATAGAGTAATGTAAATGTTATGTGAGATATTATGTGAGGTTAAACCTTTACTGTGAAAATACAATAGTATATATAGAGTAATGTAAATGTTATGTGAGGTATTATGTGAGGTAAACCTTTACTGTGAAAATACAATAGTATATATAGAGTAATGTAAATGTTATGTGAGATATTATGTGAGGTAAAGACTTTACTGTGAAAATACAATAGTATATATAGAGTAATGTAAATGTTATGTGAGGTATTATGTGAGGTAAACCTTTACTGTGAAAATACAATAGTATATATAGAGTGGTTTCTTTATTTGCCACTAGGGCACAAAAGGTAGGGACAGATACAAGGGGGGAAGTTTACATATAATTAACGAGTACAAAAATATAACAATGAAATAACAACAACAAACGAAGTCCTCAATAGGGAGGTGTAAATGTTATGTGAGATATTATGTGAGGTAAAGACTTTACTGTGAAAATACAATAGTATATATAGAGTAATGTAAATGTTATGTGAGATATTATGTGAGGTAAAGCCTTTACTGTGAAAATACAATAGTATATATAGAGTAATGTAAATGCTAAAGGGTTAACCAAGCTCCATCTTTGAATTATAAGTAGTGTAATCTGATTGAACGAATTCTTCATATTTTCCGTCTCCTCAGTTTGACTCAGGAGGCTATGGCAAAGTCCCTTGATAAGCTGCTCATGCTATGAGATCGAACCTGGGATCTCGTGATTGCGGCAATAACAGGAACAGAAACAATTCCATATTAAACATAGAAAAGTAGTAACTAAAGGGAGATAACTATGGAATAATTTACACCTGAGGTTCTGAATCTTTTGGGGCCACTGCCCCCTCACGGCCACATAACACCCTCAGCGCCCCTACCCCTATTTCCAGAGAGACCTACCTACACGCAATTGTAAATAATATATAATAAATAAAATCGTTAATTTATATATAATAAATAATATAATATATACTATGTATAAATAAATATTATATATTTTTTATGTTACTATATTTATATATAATATGTATCATTTGATATTTAATATAGTATTATATCATATATGGAATATCTCATGTAAATACAGTTTAATAGAAATAGAAAATAAGAAAATTTAGATTGAGAAGAATGGAATGTAAAATAGGAAAATATAAAGAAAAAAGAGAAAAAGAAAAAAACGGGAAGAGGAGGGGGAATGGCAAGATCTATAGGGTCACAGAAGAATGGGGAGGGTGGGTTCTGGGCCTAGGGCACGGTGGTAGAGGGGCTGTGTCCCGCGGACAAGACCGCAAAGGCATTCCTGCGGACAATTGCCAGCGACACCCTCTGCAACAGCCACGCTACCTCGTGAAGCTCCTTCCTCAGACGGGCCGCCGACGTTCCGATCTTGCGAAGGAGTTCGACCTTGCGTGGTGCACCTCCTTAGACGATTCCTGGACCTTCCCAACGCAGCCTCCCCACCCCGGGGGGGGGGGATGGTAGCGGCCACTTTTGAGAACCATTGGTGTGCATTGTAATATTTTTCCGAAATTCCAGCGCCACATTTCAGTGATATTAAGAAGTCAACACTCACCGCTCTCTGCCGAACCTAACCAACCTATTTACTTCACAATTCAGAGCAAATTCTATGTGAATGATAAACGATGAGAAACTAAGAGTTCTGAGGAGATTTCGCGAAATGGTACAACTTCGCTGACGTGGACGGTTCTCATTGGTTCATATATACATATATATAAACGTAACAACCTTTTGTTGGTAGATGAATGCTCTGACTGTTAGTTACTGTTAGTTACTATATGTGTGTGTAGACACACACACACACACATATATATATATATATATATATTTGTGTGTATGTATATATATATATATATATATATATATATATGAATGTGTGTGTGTGTGTGTATATATATTTTCTGTACCTTTCATTTATATATATATATATCTAGGGCGGGTAAAGTTCTCTCCAGCGATCTCTGTCCCTCATTATCGCTGCCATGTCCTGCGTCTCCAACAGACCAATGTCTGTCCTTAGGGCATCAACATATGGTAACTTCGGTCTTCCCCTTCCAGTGTGTCCATGTGTGTGTGTGAGTGTGTAGATATATATATGTGAGTGTGTGTGTAGATATATATATATGTTGTGTGTGTGTATGTGTGTGTTTGTTTGTCTGTGTGGATTGGCAGAATCAGTAGAGCGTAGACAAAATGCTTTGTAGTATTTAGTTAGATCCCTTTTACATTCTGAGCTCAGATACAGTCGACGTTAACTTAGCCTTTCATCGTTACGGGGTCAATAAAATGAAGTACCAGTAATACACTAGAGTAGATGTAATCGAATTTCTGCCACACAAAAAATGTTGGCCGTCTGCCTGAATCAGAAACGATTATTATTGGCATCCATCGATCTCGATAGGCCATGAATTGGCACCTGAAGAATTTTGTGTCAGGTGCGGATGGCGATGTAGTGTCCGCTGTGACTGTACAGGTCTACAGTGGAGTGACAGTACTACTGTGACTGTACAGGTCTGCAGTGGAGTGACAGTACTACTGTGACTGTAGAGGTCTACAGGGGAGTGACAGTACTACTGTGACTGTACAGGTCTACAGTGGAGTGACAGTACTACTGTGACTGTACAGGTCTACAGGGGAGTGACAGTACTACTGTGACTGTACAGGTCTACAGGGGAGTGACAGTACTACTGTGACTGTACAGGTCTACAGTGGATGGACAGTACTACTGTGACTGTACAGGTCTACAGGGGAGTGACAATACTACTGTGACTGTACAGGTCTACAGGGGAGTGACAGTACTACTGTGACTGTACAGGTCTACAGTGGAGTGACAGTACTACTGTGACTGTACAGGTCTACAGTGGAGTGACAGTACTACTGTGACTGTACAGGTCTACAGTGGAGTGACAGTACTACTGTGACTGTACAGGTCTACAGGGGAGTGACAGTACTACTGTGAGTGTACAGGTGTACAGTGGAGTGACAGTACTACTGTGAGTGTACAGGTCTACAGTGGAGTGACAGTACTACTGTGACTGTAGTGGTCAACAGTGGAGTGACAGTACTACTGTGACTGTACAGGTCTACAGGGGAGGGACAGTACTACTGTGACTGTACAGGTCTACAGGGGAGTGACAGTACTACTGTGACTGTACATGTCTACAGGGGAGTGACAGTACTACTGTGACTGTACAGGTCTACAGTGGAGTGACAGTACTACTGTGACTGTACAGGTCTACAGGGGAGCGACAGTACTACTGTGACTGTACAGGTCTACAGGGGAGGGACAGTACTACTGTGACTGTACATGTCTACAGGGGAGTGACAGTACTATTGTGACTGTACAGGTCTACAGGGGAAGGACAGTACTACTGTGACTGTACAGGTCTACAGGGGAGGGACAGTACTACTGTGACTGTACAGGTCTACAGTGGAGTGACAGTACTACTGTGACTGTACAGGTCTACAGGGGAGTGACAGTACTACTGTGACTGTACAGGTCTACAGTGGAGTGACAGTACTACTGTGACTGTACAGGTCTACAGGGGAGGGACAGTACTACTGTGACTGTACAGGTCTACAGGGGAGTGACAGTACTACTGTGACTGTACAGGTCTACAGTGGAGTGACAGTACTACTGTGACAGTAGTGGTCTACAGTGGAGTGACAGTACTACTGTAACTGTACAGGTCTACAGTGGAGTGACAGTACTACTGTGACTGTACAGGTCTAACCTGGAGTGACAGTACTACTGTGACTGTACAGGTCTACAGGGGAGGGACAGTACTACTGTGACTGTACAGGTCTACAGGGGAGTGACAGTACTACTGTGACTGTACAGGTATACAGTGGAGTGACAGTACTACTGTGACTGTACAGGTCTACAGTGGAGTGACAGTACTACTGTGACTGTAGTGGTCTACAGTGGAGTGACAGTACTACAGTGACTGTACAGGTCTACAGTGGAGTGACAGTACTACTGTGACTGTACAGGTCTACAGGGGAGGGACAGTACTACTGTGACTGTACAGGTCTACAGGGGAGTGACAGTACTACTGTGACTGTACATGTCTACAGGGGAGTGACAGTACTACTGTGACTGTACAGGTCTACAGTGGAGTGACAGTACTACTGTGACTGTACAGGTCTACAGGGGAGCGACAGTACTACTGTGACTGTACAGGTCTACAGGGGAGGGACAGTACTACTGTGACTGTACATGTCTACAGGGGAGTGACAGTACTATTGTGACTGTACAGGTCTACAGGGGAAGGACAGTACTACTGTGACTGTACAGGTCTACAGGGGAGGGACAGTACTACTGTGACTGTACAGGTCTACAGTGGAGTGACAGTACTACTGTGACTGTACAGGTCTACAGGGGAGTGACAGTACTACTGTGACTGTACAGGTCTACAGTGGAGTGACAGTACTACTGTGACTGTACAGGTCTACAGGGGAGGGACAGTACTACTGTGACTGTACAGGTCTACAGGGGAGTGACAGTACTACTGTGACTGTACAGGTCTACAGTGGAGTGACAGTACTACTGTGACAGTAGTGGTCTACAGTGGAGTGACAGTACTACTGTAACTGTACAGGTCTACAGTGGAGTGACAGTACTACTGTGACTGTACAGGTCTAACCTGGAGTGACAGTACTACTGTGACTGTACAGGTCTACAGGGGAGTGACAGTACTACTGTGACTGTAGAGGTCTACACTGGAGTGACAGTACTACTGTGACTGTACAGGTATACAGTGGAGTGACAGTACTACTGTGACTGTACAGGTCTACAGTGGAGTGACAGTACTACTGTGACTGTAGTGGTCTACAGTGGAGTGACAGTACTACAGTGACTGTACAGGTCTACAGTGGAGTGACAGTACTACTGTGACTGTACAGGTCTACAGTGGAGTGACAGTACTACTGTGACTGTACAGGTCTACAGTGGAGTGACAGTACTACTGTGACTGTAGTGGTCTACAGTGGAGTGACAGTACTACTGTTGCTGTACAGGTCTACAGTGGAGTGACAGTACTACTGTGACTGTACAGGTCTACAGGGGAGTGACAGTACTACTGTGACTGTACAGGTCTACAGGGGAGTGACAGTACTACTGTGAATGTACAGGTATACAGGGGAGTGACAGTACTACTGTGACTGTACAGGTCTACAGTGGAGTGACAGTACTACTGTGACTGTACAGGTCTACAGTGGAGTGACAGTACTACTGTGACTGTACAGGTCTACAGGGGAGTGACAGTACTACTGTGACTGTACAGGTCTACAGTGGAGTGACAGTACTACTGTGACTGTACAGGTCTACAGGGGAGTGACAGTACTATTGTGACTGTACAAGTCTACAGGGGAGTGACAGTACTACTGTGACTGTACAGGTCTACAGTGGAGTGACAGTACTACTGTGACTGTACAGGTCTACAGGGGAGTGACAGTACTATTGTGACTGTACAGGTCTACAGGGGAGTGACAGTACTATTGTGACTGTACAGGTCTACAGGGGAGTGACAGTACTACTGTGACTGTACAGGTCTACAAGGGAGTGACAGTACTATTGTGACTGTACAAGTCTACAGGGGAGTGACAGTACTACTGTGACTGTACAGGTCTACAGTGGAGTGACAGTACTACTGTGACTGTACAGGTCTACAGGGGAGTGACAGTACTATTGTGACTGTACAGGTCTACAGGGGAGTGACAGTACTATTGTGACTGTACAGGTCTACAGGGGAGTGACAGTACTACTGTGACTGTACAGGTCTACAGGGGAGTGACAGTACTATTGTGACTGTACAAGTCTACAGGGGAGTGACAGTACTACTGTGACTGTACAGGTCTACAGTGGAGTGACAGTACTACTGTGACTGTACAGGTCTACAGGGGAGTGACAGTACTATTGTGACTGTACAAGTCTACAGGGGAGTGACAGTACTACTGTGACTGTACAGGTCTACAGTGGAGTGACAGTACTACTGTGACTGTACAGGTCTACAGGGGAGTGACAGTACTACTGTGACTGTACAGGTCTACAGTGGAGTGACAGTACTACTGTGACTGTAGTGGTCTACAGTGGAGTGACAGTACTACTGTGACTGTACAGGTCTACAGTGGAGTGACAGTACTACTGTGACTGTACAGGTCTACAGGGGAGTGACAGTACTATTGTGACTGTACAGGTCTACAGTGGAGTGACAGTACTACTGTGACTGTACAGGTCTACAGTGGAGTGACAGTACTACTGTGACTGTACAGGTCTACAGGGGAGTGACAGTACTACTGTGACTGTACAGGTCTACAGGGGAGTGACAGTACTACTGTGACTGTACAGGTCTACAGGGGAGTGACAGTACTACTGTGACTGTACAGGTCTACAGGGGAGTGACAGTACTACTGTGACTGTACAGGTCTACAGGGGAGTGACAGTACTACTGTGACTGTAGAGGTCTACAGGGGAGTGACAGTACAGTTCAGTCTTGAGTGTAGAGTGCAGCTGAGATATACTGCCCAGACTGGAGTGTAGAGTGCAGCTGAGATGTACCGTCCAGTCTGGAGTGTAGAGTGCAGCTGAGATATACTGGCCAGACTGGAGTGTAGAGTGCAGCTGAGATGTACCGTCCAGTCTGAAGTGTATAGTGCAGCTGAGATATAATGGCCAGTCTGGAGTGTAGAGTGCAGCTGAAATATACTGGCCAGTCTGGAGTGTAGAGTGCAGCTGAGATATACTAGCCAGTCTGGAGTGTAGAGTGCAGCTGAGATATACCGCCAAGTCTGGAGTGTAGAGTGCAGCTGAGATATACTGGCCAGTCTGGAGTGTAGAGTGCAGCTGAAATATACTGGCCAGTCTGGAGTGTAGAGTGCAGCTGAGATATACCGCCAAGTCTGGAGTGTAGAAATGTAGAGTGCAGCTGAGATATACTGCCCAGTCTGGAGTGTAGAAATGTAGAGTGCAGCTGAGACATACTGCCCAGTCTGGAGTGTAGAGTGCAGTTGAGATATACCACCCAGTCTGGAGTGTAGAGTGCAGCTGTGATATACCGCCCAGTCTGGAGTGTAGAGTGCAGCTGAGATATACTGGCCAGACTGGAGTGTAGAGTGCAGTTGAGATATACTGGCCAGACTGGAGTGTAGAGTGCAGCTGAGATATACTGCCCAGTCTGGAGTGTAGAGTGCAGCTGAGATATACTGGCCAGACTGGAGTGTAGAGTGCAGTTGAGATATACCACCCAGTCTGGAGTGTAGAAATGTAGAGTGCAGCTGAGATATACTGGCCAGACTGGAGTGTAGAGTGCAGCTGAGATATACTGGCCAGACTGGAGTGTAGTGTGCAGCTGAGATATACTGGCCAGTCTGGAGTGTAGAGTGCAGCTGAGATATACTAGCCAGTCTGGAGTGTAGAGTGCAGCTGAGATATACTGGCCAGTCTGGAGTGTAGAGTGCAGCTGAGATATACTGGCCAGTGTGGAGTGTAGTGTGCAGCTGAGATATACTGGCCAGTCTGGAGTGTAGAGTGCAGCTGAGATATACTGCCCAGTCTGGAGTGTAGAGTGCAGCTGAGATATACTGGCCAGTCTGGAGTGTAGAGTGCAGCTGAGATATACTGCCCAGTCTGGAGTGTAGTGTGCAGCTGAGATATACTGGCCAGTCTGGAGTGTAGAGTGCAGCTGAGATATACTGCCAGACTGGAGTGTAGAGTGCAGCTGAGATATACTGGCCAGACTGGAGTGTAGAGTGCAGCTGAGATATACTGCCCAGTCTGGAGTGTAGTGTGCAGCTGAGATATACTGGCCAGTCTGGAGTGTAGAGTGCAGCTGAGATATACTGCCAGACTGGAGTGTAGAGTGCAGCTGAGATATACTGGCCAGTCTGGAGTGTAGAGTGCAGCTGAGATATACTAGCCAGTCTGGAGTGTAGAGTGCAGCTGAGATATACTGGCCAGTCTGGAGTGTAGAGTGCAGCTGAGATATACTGCCCAGTCTGGAGTGTAGAGTGCAGCTGAGATATACTGGCCAGTGTGGAGTGTAGTGTGCAGTTGAGATATACTGCCCAGTCTGGAGTGTAGAGTGCAGCTGAGATATACCGCCCAGTCTGGAGTGTAGAGTGCAGCTGAGATATACCGCCCGGTCTGGAGTGTAGAGTGCAGCTGAGATATACTGCCCAGTCTGGAGTGTAGAGTGCAGCTGAGATATACTGGCCAGTGTGGAGTGTAGTGTGCAGTTGAGATATACTGGCCAGTCTGGAGTGTAGAGTGCAGCTGAGATATACTGCCCAGTCTGGAGTGTAGAGTGCAGCTGAGATATACTGGCCAGTGTGGAGTGTAGAGTGCAGCTGAGATATACTGCCCAGTCTGGAGTGTAGAGTGCAGCTGAGATATACTGCCCAGTGTGGAGTGTAGAGTGCAGTTGAGATATACTGCCCAGTCTGGAGTGTAGAGTGCAGCTGAGATATACCGCCCAGTCTGGAGTGTAGAGTGCAGCTGAGATATACCGCCCGGTCTGGAGTGTAGAGTGCAGCTGAGATATACTGGCCAGTCTGGAGTGTAGAGTGCAGCTGAGATATACTGGCCAGTCTGGAGTGTAGAGTGCAGCTGAGATATACCGCCCAGTCTGGAGTGTAGAGTGCAGCTGAGATATACTGGCCAGTCTGGAGTGTAGAGTGCAGCTGAGATATACCGCCCAGTCTGGAGTGTAGAGTGCAGCTGAGATATACCGCCAAGTCTGGAGTGTTGAGTGCAGCTGAGATATACTGGCCAGTCTGGAGTGTAGAGTGCAGCTGAAATATACTGGCCAGTCTGGAGTGTAGAGTGCAGCTGAGATATACCGCCCGGTCTGGAGTGTAGAGTGCAGCTGAGATATACCGCCCGGTCTGGAGTGTAGAGTGCAGCTGAGATATACCGCCCAGTCTGGAGTGTAGAGTGCAGTTGAGATATACCGCCCAGTCTGGAGTGTAGAAATGTAGAGTGCAGCTGAGATATACTGCCCAGTCTGGAGTGTAGAGTGCAGCTGAGATATACTGGCCAGACTGGAGTGTAGTGTGCAGCTGAGATATACCGCCCAGTCTGGAGTGTAGAGTGCAGCTGAGATATACGCCCAGTCTGGAGTGTAGAGTGCAGTTGAGATATACCGCCCAGTCTGGAGTGTAGAAATGTAGAGTGCAGCTGAGATATACTGCCCTGTCTGGAGTGTAGAGTGCAGCTGAGATATACTGCCCATTCTGGAATGTAGAGTGCAGCTGAGATATACTGGCCAGACTGGAGTTTAGAGTGCAGCTGAGATATACCGCCCAGTGTGGAGTGTAGAGTGCAGCTGAGATATACCGCCCAGTGTGGAGTGTAGAGTGCAGCTGAGATATACTGCCCATTCTGGAATGTAGAGTGCAGCTGAGATATACTGGCCAGACTGGTGTGTAGAGTGCAGCTGAGATATACCGCCCAGTCTGGAGTGTAGAAATGTAGAGTGCAGCTGAGATATACTGCCCAATCTGGAGTGTAGAGTGCAGCTGAGATATACTGCCCAATCTGGAGTGTAGAGTGCAGTTGAGATATACTGCCCAATCTGGAGTGTAGAGTGCAGCTGAGATATACTGCCCAATCTGGAGTGTAGAGTGCAACTGAGATATACTGCCCAATCTGGAGTGTAGAGTGCAGCTGAGATATACTGCCCAGTCTTGAGTGTAGAGTGCAGCTGAGATATACTGCCAGACTGGAGTGTAGAGTGCAGCTGAGATATACTGGCCAGACTGGAGTGTAGAGTGCAGCTGAGATATACTGCCCAGTCTGGAGTGTTGAGTGCAGCTGAGATATACTGCCCAGTCTGGAGTGTAGAGTGCAGCTGAGATATACCGCCCAGTCTGGAGTGTAGAGTGCAGCTGAGATATACCGCCCAGTCTGGAGTGTAGAGTGCAACTGAGATATACTGCTCAATCTGGAGTGTAGAGTGCAGCTGAGATATACTGCCCAGTCTTGAGTGTAGAGTGCAGCTGAGATATACTGCCAGACTGGAGTGTAGAGTGCAGCTGAGATATATTGGCCAGTCTGGAGTGTAGAGTGCAGCTGAGATATACTGCCCAGACTGGAGTGTAGTGTGCAGCTGAGATATACTGCCAGACTGGAGTGTAGAGTGCAGCTGAGATATACTGGCCAGTCTGGAGTGTAGAGTGCAGCTGAGATATACTGCCCAGACTGGAGTGTAGTGTGCAGCTGAGATATACTGGCCAGTCTGGAGTGTAGAGTGCAGCTGAGATATACTGCCCAGACTGGAGTGTAGTGTGCAGCTGAGATATACTGGCCAGTCTGGAGTGTAGAGTGCAGCTGAGATATACTGGCCAGTCTGGAGTGTAGAGTGCAGCTGAGATATACCGCCCAGTCTGGAGTGTAGAGTGCAGCTGAGATATACTGGCCAGTCTGGAGTGTAGAGTGCAGCTGAGATATACCGCCCAGACTGGAGTGTAGTGTGCAGCTGAGATATACTGGCCAGTCTGGAGTGTAGAGTGCAGCTGAGATATACTGCCAGTCTGGAGTGTAGAGTGCAGTTGAGATATACTGCCCAGTCTTGAGTGTAGAGTGCAGCTGAGATATACTGCCAGACTGGAGTGTAGAGTGCAGCTGAGATATACTGGCCAGACTGGAGTGTAGAGTGCAGCTGAGATATACTGGCCAGTCTGGAGTGTAGAGTGCAGTTGAGATATACTGCCCAGACTGGAGTGTAGTGTGCAGCTGAGATATACTGGCCAGTCTGGAGTGTAGAGTGCAGCTGAGATATACTGCCCAGACTGGAGTGTAGTGTGCAGCTGAGATATACTGGCCAGTCTGGAGTGTAGAGTGCAGCTGAGATATACTGCCAGTCTGGAGTGTAGAGTGCAGTTGAGATATACTGCCCAGTCTTGAGTGTAGAGTGCAGCTGAGATATACTGCCAGACTGGAGTGTAGAGTGCAGCTGAGATATACTGGCCAGACTGGAGTGTAGAGTGCAGCTGAGATATACTGCCCAGTCTGGAGTGTAGAGTGCAGCTGAGATATACTGCCCAGACTGGAGTGTAGAGTGCAGTTGAGATATACTGGCCAGACTGGAGTGTAGAGTGCAGTTGAGATATACTGCCCAGTGTGGAGTGTAGAGTGCAGTTGAGATATACTGCCAGTCTGGAGTGTAGAGTGCAGTTGAGATATACTGGCCAGACTGGAGTGTAGAGTGCAGTTGAGATATACTGCCAGTCTGGAGTGTAGAGTGCAGTTGAGATATACTGCCAGACTGGAGTGTAGAGTGCAGTTGAGATATACTGGCCAGACTGGAGTGTAGAGTGCAGTTGAGATATACTGGCCAGACTGGAGTGTAGAGTGCAACTGAGATATACTGGCCAGACTGGAGTGTAGAGTCCAGCTGAGATATACTGCCAGTCTGGAGTGTAGAGTGCAGTTGAGATATACTGGCCAGACTGGAGTGTAGAGTGCAGTTGAGATATACTGCCAGTCTGGAGTGTAGAGTGCAGTTGAGATATACTGGCCAGACTGGAGTGTAGAGTGCAGTTGAGATATACTGCCAGACTGGAGTGTAGAGTGCAGTTGAGATATACTGGCCAGACTGGAGTGTAGAGTGCAGTTGAGATATACTGGCCAGACTGGAGTGTAGAGTGCAACTGAGATATACTGGCCAGACTGGAGTGTAGAGTCCAGCTGAGATATACTGCCAGTCTGGAGTGTAGAGTGCAGTTGAGATATACTGGCCAGACTGGAGTGTAGAGTGCAGTTGAGATATACTGGCCAGACTGGAGTGTAGAGTGCAACTGAGATATACTGGCCAGACTGGAGTGTAGAGTGCAGTTGAGATATACTGGCCAGACTGGAGTGTAGAGTGCAGTTGAGATATACTGGCCAGACTGGAGTGTAGAGTGCAGCTGAGATATACTGGCCAGACTGGAGTGTAGTGTGCAGCTGAGATATACTGGCCAGACTGGAGTGTAGACTGCAGTTGAGATATACTGGCCAGACTGGAGTGTAGAGTGCAGTTGAGATATACTGGCCAGACTGGAGTGTAGAGTGCAGCTGAGATATACTGGCCAGACTGGAGTGTAGAGTCCTCCACCCCATTACTTACACTGTTTGTTTCCTTGTTCACATTATAACATTATATAATTTAATCGATATTTTTGAATAAAGATTTCCTAGTAATGTCTCCTACAAACAAAAACACTGATAAAAGAAATTACTCGGTGACGTCAGAAGGCAGCAGTATTAATGTTTCTAACTCAAGGCCAGAAATTTGAGGGGAAGAGGAAAGTCGATTGCATTCACCCTCACTTCATTACTGGTACTTTATTTTCTCAATCTCACAAGGATGAAAGCCAAAGTTGACTGTGGTGTGATTTGAGCACAAAACCTAGGAAGTCGTTCTAATTACCACAAATAATATTATCCGACGCTCTATCGATCACTTTATAATCTACCTTACCTATGGTCATGAATCTTGGGTAATGACCAAAAGAATGCGATCATGAATACAAGCAGCCAAAATGGGATTCCTCCGAAGGATCTTCGGACTAATGTTATTCGATAAAATGCGTAGCTCGGAGATGAGTGAGTCTCTCCAGGTAGAGCCACTACTTCTCCGAATTGAGAGATCACAGCTCCGATACTATGGATATGGGTTAGAATGTCTCAAGAAAGAATCTCTGGATTGAGAGATCACAGCTCCGATACTATGGACATGTGGTTAGAATGTCTCAAGAAAGAATCTCTGAATTGAGAGATCACAGCTCCGATACTACAGACATGTGGTTAGAATGTCTCAAGAAAGAATCTCTGAATTGAGAGATCACAGCTCCGATACTACAGACATGTGGTTAGAATGTCTCAAGAAAGAATCTCTGAATTGAGAGATCACAGCTCCGATACTACAGACATGTGGTTAGAATGTCTCAAGAAAGAATCTCTGAATTGAGAGAACACAGTTCCGATACTATGGACATGTGGTTAGAATGTCTCAAGAAAGAATCTCTGAATTGAGAGATCACAGCTCCGATACTACAGACATGTGGCTAGAATGTCTCAGGAAAGAATCTCTGATTTGAGAGATCACAGCTCCGATACTATGGACATGCGGTTAGAATGTCTCAAGAAAGAATCTCTGAATTGAGAGATCACAGCTCCGATACTACGGGCATGTGGTTAGAATGTCTCAAGAAAGAATCTCTGAATTGAAAGATCACAGCTCCGATACTATGGACATGTGGTTAGAATGTCTCAAGAAAGAATCTCTGAATTGAGAGATCACAGCTCCGATACTACATGTGGTTAGAATGTCTCAAGAAAGAATCTCTGAATTGAGAAATCACAGCTCCGATACTATGGACATGTGGTTAGAATGTCTCAAGAAAGAATCTCTGAATTGAGAGATCACAGCTCCGATACTACAGACATGTGGTTAGAATGTCTCAAGAAAGAATCTCTGAATTGAGAGATCACAGCTCCGATACTACAGACATGTGGTTAGAATGTCTCAAGAAAGAATCTCTGAATTGAGAGATCACAGCTCCGATACTACAGACATGTGGTTAGAATGTCTCAAGAAAGAATCTCTGAATTGAGAGAACACAGTTCCGATACTATGGACATGTGGTTAGAATGTCTCAAGAAAGAATCTCTGAATTGAGAGATCACAGCTCCGATACTACAGACATGTGGCTAGAATGTCTCAGGAAAGAATCTCTGATTTGAGAGATCACAGCTCCGATACTATGGACATGCGGTTAGAATGTCTCAAGAAAGAATCTCTGAATTGAGAGATCACAGCTCCGATACTACGGGCATGTGGTTAGAATGTCTCAAGAAAGAATCTCTGAATTGAAAGATCACAGCTCCGATACTATGGACATGTGGTTAGAATGTCTCAAGAAAGAATCTCTGAATTGAGAGATCACAGCTCCGATACTACATGTGGTTAGAATGTCTCAAGAAAGAATCTCTGAATTGAGAAATCACAGCTCCGATACTATGGACATGTGGTTAGAATGTCTCAAGAAAGAATCTCTGAATTGAGAGATCACAGCTCCGATACTACGGGCATGCGGTCAGAATTTTTCAGGAAAGGTTCTCTGAATTGAGAGATCACAGCTCCGATACTATGGACATGCGCTTAGAATGTCTCAAGAAAGAATCTCTGAATTGAGAGATCACAGCTCCGATACTACGGGCATGTGGTTAGAATGTCTCAAGAACGAATCTCTGAATTGAGAGATCACAGCTCCGATACTATGGACATGCGGTCAGAATTTTTCAGGAAAGGTTCTCTGAATTGAGAGATCACAGCTCCGATACTACATGTGGTTAGAATGTCTCAAGAAAGAATCTCTGAATTGAGAGATCACAGCTCCGATACTACGGGCATGCGGTCAGAATTTTTCAGGAAAGGTTCTCTGAATTGAGAGATCACAGCTCCGATACTATGGACATGCGGTTAGAATGTCTCAAGAAAGAATCTCTGAATTGAGAGATCACAGCTCCGATACTACGGGCATGTGGTTAGAATGTCTCAAGAACGAATCTCTGAATTGAGAGATCACAGCTCCGATACTATGGACATGTGGTTAGAATGTCTCAAGAAAGAATCTCTGAATTGAGAGATCACAGCTCCGATACTACGGGCATGTGGTTAGAATGTCTCAAGAAAAAATCTCTGAATTGAAAGATCACAGCTCCGATACTACGGGCATGTGGTTAGAATGTCTCAAGAAAGAATCTCTGAATTGAGAGATCACAGCTCCGATACTATGGACATGTGGTTAGAATGTCTCAAGAAAGAATCTCTGAATTGAGAGATCACAGCTCCGATACTACGGGCATGTGGTTAGAATGTCTCAAGAAAGAATCTCTGAATTGAGAGATCACAGCTCCGATACTACGGGCATGTGGTTAGAATGTCTCAAGAAAGAATCTCTGAATTGAGAGATCACAGCTCCGATACTACGGGCATGTGGTTAGAATGTCTCAAGAAAGAATCTCTGAATTGAAAGATCACAGCTCCGATACTACGGGCATGTGGTTAGAATGTCTCAAGAAAGAATCTCTGAATTGAGAGATCACAGCTCCAATACTATGGACATGTGGTTAGAATGTCTCAAGAAAGAATCTCTGAATTGAGAGATCACAGCTCCGATACTACGGGCATGTGGTTAGAATGTCTCAAGAAAGAATCTCTGAATTGAGAGATCACAGCTCCGATACTACAGACATGGGGTTAGAATGTCTCAAGAAAGAATCTCTGAATTGAGAGATCACAGCTCCGATACTACGGGCATGTGGTTAGAATGTCTCAAGAAAGAATCTCTGAATTGAGAGATCACAGCTCCGATACTATGGACATGTGGTTAGAATGTCTCAAGAAGGAATCTCTGAATTGAGAGATCACAGCTCCGATACTATGGACATGTGGTTAGAATGTCTCAAGAAGGAATCTCTGAATTGAGAGATCACAGCTCCGATACTATGGACATGTGGTTAGAATGTCTCAAGAAAGAATCTCTGAATTGAAAGATCACAGCTCCGATACTACGGGCATGTGGTTAGAATGTCTCAAGAAAGAATCTCTGAATTGAGAGATCACAGCTCCGATACTATGGACATGTGGTTAGAATGTCTCAAGAAAGAATCTCTGAATTGAGAGATCACAGCTCCGATACTACGGGCATGTGGTTAGAATGTCTCAAGAAAGAATCTCTGAATTGAGAGATCACAGCTCCGATACTACGGGCATGTGGTTAGAATGTCTCAAGAAAGAATCTCTGAATTGAGAGATCACAGCTCCGATACTACGGGCATGTGGTTAGAATGTCTCAAGAAAGAATCTCTGAATTGAGAGATCACAGCTCCGATACTACGGGCATGCGGTTAGAATGTCTCAGGAAAGAATCTCTGAATTGAAAGATCACAGCTCCGATACTATGGACATGTGGTTAGAATGTCTCAAGAAAGAATCTCTGAATTGAGAAATCACAGCTCCGATACTATGGACATGTGGTTAGAATGTCTCAAGAAAGAATCTCTGAATTGAGAGATCACAGCTCCGATACTATGGACATGTGGTTAGAATGTCTCAAGAAAGAATCTCTGAATTGAGAGATCACAGCTCCGATACTACAGGCATGTGGTTAGAATGTCTCAAGAAAGAATCTCTGAATTGAGAGATCACAGCTCCGATACTACGGGCATGTGGTTAGAATGTCTCAAGAAAGAATCTCTGAATTGAGAGATCACAGCTCCGATACTACGGGCATGTGGTTAGAATGTCTCAAGAAAGAATCTCTGAATTGAGAGATCACAGCTCCGATACTACGGGCATGCGGTTAGAATGTCTCAGGAAAGAATCTCTGAATTGAAAGATCACAGCTCCGATACTATGGACATGTGGTTAGAATGTCTCAAGAAAGAATCTCTGAATTGAGAAATCACAGCTCCGATACTATGGACATGTGGTTAGAATGTCTCAAGAAAGAATCTCTGAATTGAGAGATCACAGCTCCGATACTATGGACATGTGGTTAGAATGTCTCAAGAAGGAATCTCTGAATTGAGAGATCACAGCTCCGATACTATGGACATGTGGTTAGAATGTCTCAAGAAGGAATCTCTGAATTGAGAGATCACAGCTCCGATACTATGGACATGTGGTTAGAATGTCTCAAGAAAGAATCTCTGAAACATGTGGCTAGAATGTCTCAAGAAAGAATCTCTGAATTGAGAGATCACAGCTCCGATACTACATGGGGTTAGAATGTCTCAAGAAAGAATCTTTGAATTGAGAGATCACAGCTCCGATACTACAGACATGTGGTTAGAATGTCTCAAGAAAGAATCTCTGAATTGAAAGATCACAGCTCCGATACTATGGACATGTGGTTAGAATGTCTCAAGAAGGAATCTCTGAATTGAGAGATCACAGCTCCGATACTATGGACATGTGGTTAGAATGTCTCAAGAAGGAATCTCTGAATTGAGAGATCACAGCTCCGATACTATGGACATGTGGTTAGAATGTCTCAAGAAGGAATCTCTGAATTGAGAGATCACAGCTCCGATACTATGGACATGTGGTTAGAATGTCTCAAGAAGGAATCTCTGAATTGAGAGATCACAGCTCCGATACTATGGACATGTGGTTAGAATGTCTCAAGAAGGAATCTCTGAATTGAGAGATCACAGCTCCGATACTATGGACATGTGGTTAGAATGTCTCAGGAAAGAATCTCTGAATTGAAAGATCACAGCTCCGATACTATGGACATGTGGTTAGAATGTCTCAAGAAGGAATCTCTGAATTGAGAGATCACAGCTCCGATACTATGGACATGTGGTTAGAATGTCTCAGGAAAGAATCTCTGAATTGGAAGATCACAGCTCCGATACTATGGACATGTGGTTAGAATGTCTCAAGAAGGAATCTCTGAATTGAGAGATCACAGCTCCGATACTATGGACATGCGGTCAGAATTTTTCAGGAAAGAATCTCTGAATTGAGAGATCACAGCTCCGATACTATGGGCATGTGGTTAGAATGTCTCAGGAAAGAATCTCTGAATTGAGAGATCACAGCTCCGATACTATGGGCATGCGGTCAGAATTTTTCAGGAAAGAATCTCTGGTCAGATTTTACAGACAAAACTACCCTGCAGGAGACCCAGGGGTAGACCACGAGCAACATGGTTGGATAACATCCATGAGCTTGGTTGGTTACGGTTGGAAATATGGCCGGATCAGTTGGAGATGGTTGCTTCTGAGAGGACCCGCTGGAAGGAGTGTTTCAGGAGTGTTTCAGGACCCTCTCAGGAATATGTGGGCGATGAAAAAAGAACAAGCTCTACCGATTACAACCAATGCACCAACCCCGCTTAGAAACCATCATTATAATCTGGTTATGATTATAATCGAGGTTAACTTTGCTTTTCATCCTTACGGGGTCAATAAAATAAAGTACCAGTAATGCACTGGGTAATTGCTGGCCTTGTGCCAAAAGTAGAAACAATTATAATCTGGTGTAGATTGGCAGTATCAGTAGAACGTTTACAGCATAGAGTTACGTCCCTTTGTGAACTGAGTTCAAATCCCGCCGAGGTTAGCTTTGCCTTTCATCCTTACAGAGTGGATAAAATAAAGTACCAGTCACGCACTGGGGTCGATTTAACCGACTTTTCCCCTCCCCCAAAATTGCTGGACTTCTAAGAAACCATTATATTATAATCTGGTGTGGATTGGCAGTATCAGTAGAACGTCAGACACCATGCTTTATAGCATAGAGCTATGGTCCTTTACGAACTGAGTTCAAATCCCGCCAAGGTTAACTTTGCCTTTCATCCTTTCGGAGTCGATAAAATAAAGTACCAGTAATACACTGGGGAAATTGCTGGCCTTGTGCCAAAATTAGAAGCCATTATAATCTGGTCCAACATGAAACTGTAACAACCTAAAAACAAGGCAGATCCCATAACAATGGCGACCGCCATCAAAATAAAGTTTTTCATTGTATTTTGATTTTATTCTGTTGATGTTATTTTTAGATATTACAGCTTTATTCTTTCTTCTATTGTTGCTTGTCTTTCTTTTTATTCATTAAGATAGAAAGAAAAGAGAAAAACAAGTTTAAAATATATATCAGCAAAGATGCTTTTTTATTCTATTTATTTATTTTATTGTTATTATTATTTTTTGTTTTGTTTCGTTTTGTTTTGTTTGTTTTTTTTTTCATCAATATATCGATGGAGGAGAAAATAACTGATTGAATCGGTTTCAATACACTCTTCATCATCATCATCACCATCATCACTGCCTTCCTCACCACCACCATCATCTTCATCATCATCATCATCACCACCACCACAACTACACCAACACCACCATCACTACACCACCACCATCACCACCACCACCACCACCACCATCACCCACCACCACCACCACCATCATCATCATCATCACCACCACCACCACTACACCACCACCACCTTTACCACCACCACCACCAACTGTACCACCGCTACCACCACCACCTGTACCACTACCACCACCACCACCATCATCACCTCACCACCACCACCACCACCACCATCATCATCGTCATCATCATCACCACTACCACCACCATCATCACCTCCCCACCACCACCATCACCTCACCACCACCATCATCATCGTCATCATCATCACCACCACCACCACCATCACCTCCCCACCACCACCACCACCACCACCACCTCCCCACCACCACCACCACCACCATCATCGCCTCCCCACCACCACCATCACCTCACCACCACCATCATCATCGTCATCATCATCACCACCACCACCATCACCTCCCCACCACCACCACCACCACCATCACCTCCCCACCACCACCACCACCACCATCACCACCACCACCACCACCACCTCCCCACCACCACCACCACCACCACCACCATCACCTCCCCACCACCACCACCACCATCACCTCCCCACCACCACCACCACCATCACCTCACCACCACCATCATCATCATCGTCATCATCATCACCACCACCACCATCACCTCCCCACCACCACCACCACCATCACCTCCCCACCGCCACCACCACCAATATACACTCTGCAGTGCTAAATAATACAGTAGTGACAACACTAGACAAGTTACGATCAACTCAACACAACAAAACTTATTTTTCATCCTTCATCATGTCTTATGTGTGACATTTGGTAGACAGAAACTATGCGGAAGCCCATTGTATAATATATATATGTGGGTGTGTATATATATATATATACATAAAAAGTAAACAGAAATAACAACACAATCGGTACAGTATATGGAAGGGATATATTAGGTTAATGCTTGATATAGCAGGATGAGGGTCTGAACGTTTCAGACGCTAGTCCTTCATCATAAGAAAGAATGAGAAATTAGATAGATTGAGGGGACAGGTGGGTTGGAATAGGAAAACATTGTCTTTAGATAAAAATAACAGGTCCATTCATGTTGACATATCTTGCCAAACTGTTGATGCTGGCGTTTTGTGTATGATTTATTTTTTAGAAAAGTGGATGATGGGGCGCGTCTACCTAAATATATATATGTTAATGTGCGTGAGCGACCAAGCATAGAAACTGAGCAAGAAACTGGGTATAAGAGGGATAAGTTGTGGTGTGTGGAAGAGAAGGCTGAGATGGTATGGACATGTGATGCGCATGGAGGATGACCGCTGGGTGAAGAAGTGCCAAGAAATCCCAGTAGAAGGAAGACGCAGTCGAGGTAGACGACGTAAAACATGGGCGGAGGTGGTGAGAGCAGACCTCAGATCGCTGAAACTCACCGAGGAGAGATCGAAGGACCGTGACAAGTGTAGAGATGCTGTGCTGAATAGGACCCGTCCCACCCTTGCAAGCAGGGAAAAGTGGACGTAAAATGATGATGATGTATATATATATATATATATATATATATAAAGAATGAATAATAACAGGTAGACATCATAAAAAGGTAATTTATTCCGAGTGCTTACAAATGTTTCAACAGTAGTTATACAACCTAGTCATGCTATGTGCAAATTGGTAATTATTAGTTTGCAGAAACTCAATTTTCAAATGCTGCTTCTACCGTTTCCTCAGAGCAGAATGGTTAAAATGTAAATACCCTTGTATTTCTTAAAGGAAGTTATTGGGGAAGAGAGAGAGAGAGAGAGAGAGAGAGAGAGAGAGAGAGAGAGAGAGAGAGAGAGGGGAGACAGACGAAAGCTATGAGAAGGGGATACATCGAGTTCATAGTTGTAGTCTGCAAATCGCACTCAAGTATCCATTTATAATGATAAGCAGGGTATTGGCTTGTAGTGTGGGGGTGGGGGATATAGTTAGGAAGTAGTTATTGAGAGAAATTAGTTAGCGAGAAAGCGATGTTGTAGTCTCGGGTTCGAATGTTAAGTTATTTTATAGTGAGAGAATTTAGCCTTCAGTTTGTGGTTGCAGTATAACGATCGTAAGGGCGGTGGATTGGCACTATCGGTAGAGGGTCGGACGCCATGCTTTCAAGCATAGTTACGTCCCTTTACGATCTGAGTTCAAATCCCGCCGAGGTTGACTTTGCCTTTCATCCTTACGGGGTCGATAAAATAAAGTACCAGTAATGCACTGGGTAATTGCTGGCCTTGTGCCTAAAGTAGAAACAAGTATAACGATCGTTCGATTCTGTCATTTAGTAATTTGTTTGGGGATTTTAAGATATAAAAGAGTTCAAGGTTGCATAACCTACAGTACTTCAATCCACTCCGATATGCACTAGCGCTGGATAATTTATCCCATTTCAAGGTGAACTGCCGGTTGCATTCTCGGAGTTGCCAGGTCTTGTTGGCGAGCGTAGTCACAAGACGGTGTTTAGGATGTTTAATCGAAAATCGATGACGATACCAGCAAGATTTAAAGGAGGTAGTGGTAGACCCGATGTAATACCATTTCTGGTCGTTCGATTCCACAATGCATTTATAAACAATGTTGGACTTTAGGCATTTATTCTTCAATGGACATCTTTCGGGTAGGTGGCAGTTGCAGCTTTTGGTGTGAGTAACAGGTATACCATGGATAGGTTGGGATAACAGTTCAGGTGGGTTGTGTAATACCCGTCTCCCATTTAGTGGTTGGGAGGCCGATATTACGTTATGCTCATCTGTTAATAAAATATTTTGTTTTGTAGTGTTATTTAATAATTGCTTTAAGTTAAGTTTTTTTATGTATGCTTCAAGGTTTGGTGCAGTGGAGTATGATAGTTTAATAGTTTTAGAGTTCAGAATTTTACTGTATTTATGGGAACTAGGGAAATGCTTGTTAATTAACTTAAAGAATGAAAGAGATAGTTTTGTACTAATCGAAGCATTAAAAATGGGATTATACCAGATATACTTTCTACAACGTAATTTATTTGAGTTTGGTGATGATTTTCTATTATTAGTATGTCTGGTGGTACTGCGTGTGTGCGCTTGTATTTCTGTACCCCGGTTACATATTCTTTGATTTCGTGTGTAGCTATGTGTGTTGTGGAGATTCTTATCAATGTATTATATTTTATCACGGTGGTCTGCATTCCTTAATGCGTTATTATAGTATTCAGCATGTTGACTGAAAATCTCAGAGTTAAACGATAGGCGAGAGGTTCTGACAGAAATACTACGGGGAACCGATTTGATCATGGAAAGTAGGTGATTCGAGTTAAAATTAATATAGGTAAGGACTGATTTTGAGTTAGCTTCTACAGCTGGATGGCCTTCCTAACGCATTTAAAGTGTGTGTGTATATATATATATATATATATATATATATATATAATTGTTTCTACTTTAGGTACAAGGGCAGCAATTACCCAGAGTGCATTACTGGTACTTTATTTTATCGACCCCGTAAAGATGAAAGGCAAAGTCAACCTCGGCGGGATTTGAACTCAGATCGTAAAGGGACGCAACTATGGTGGAAAGCATGGCGTCCGATCCTCTATCGATACTGCCAATTTTATTTTTTTTTATATATATATATATATATATATATATATATATATATATATATATATATATATATATATATATATATATATATATATATATATATATATATATATATATATATATATATATATATATATATATATATATATATATATATATATATATATATATATATATATATATATATATATATATATATATATATATATATATATATATATATATATATATATATATATATATATATATATATATATATATATATATATATATATATATATATCGTTTCTGAATTTGCTTAGCAAGATTCTTTATCTGAAATCGTGTGTTGAAACCGGTATTGTTATACTTTGGGAAGGTCATGTTGCCAATAAGAAACACACGCACCAGTTGCTTTCACTTCAATTTATTATAATAAATTTAGGAATAAATCTATAAATTTCTGGTTGGTTGGTTGGTTCCACAACCAGATAGTTGTTTATATATATATATATATATATATAATAGGGAATTGACCAGATCTATCCAGTGGTGAACCTCAGACCTGAATATATATATATATATTGTTATACTTGGGGAGGGTCATATTGTTGTAATAATATTGCCAGAAATAATAACAGAACACACTCACTGTTTGGTTGGTTTTCGCTTCTGTATCTTTTATATCTCCATAGTTAATTTATTTGGCAATCAACGTTTATCATTGATTGACCAACGGTTAAAAATACACATATAAATATAACAAAGTTCTTTCGTTGCACATCTGCAACATCATCAGTGGTACTATTATGTTTCCTCCTGTTGTATTGTATGTATGTATGTAAAAGGTAAATAGAAATAACAACACACTCGGTACAGTATATGGAAGGAATATACTAGGTTAATAATACAAGGATGATTTGTTAAGCCTTCATTACGTTTATTGATTGATTGGTGGTGCGTGTTTCGCTATTGATCAGCTCAAGGTTCGATCTGTATCGATCTGGCCCGACTCTGAAATCAAAAGCTCGTCGGATCTCTACTGGATATATTTATGTCTGGGTTTTCACTGATGAAATACAGTTGTAAATATTTTAGTTCTTCTTCTGAAAGTGGCTGAAGAGATCTAACTCTGAAGTAGACTTGTCCTTTGATCTTCAAAGTATGTATAAAGCCGCCTTCATGGATGTCACTTGCACCAAATGACATCATTTGGAATACATTATTGTACCTCTGGGTCGGACGCCATGCTTTGCAGCAAAGAGTTACGCCCCTTTATCGCCTGAGTTCAAATCCCGCCGAGGTTACTTTGCCTTTCATCCTTACGGGGTCGATAAAATAAAGTACCAGTAATGTACTGGGATAATTGCTGGCCTTGTGCCAAAAGTAGAAACAATTATTGTATCTCTGGATATTTTGAAGAATAATCTATATTTTATTATGCTTTTTATTTTTTGTATTTTATTTATTTTTCTGTCTTATGCTTTTCTGTTTCGCTTTCCAATCATTTATTTTTACACTTTTAACTCACAACACTGCATTAAACCATCAGATTCCAGTAACTTATATCGCTAGCAATGTTTACAATACCAGTGTCTTTTGTAGTTCTGAAAACAGAAAAGGAAGGAAAAGGCAAGGGCTGTAGGGTCGCAGAAGAATGGGATGGAGATAGGGGATGGGTCTTGGGCGCGGCACTGTGAAAACGGACAGAATGAAAACAACGTATGCCATCTTGGCGACCGCGGTTTTCATTCTGTCCTCTCCGATGTTTTAAAGACTGCATTGTTTCCGAATCTGTAGCCTGTTATTTTCTACTTCCTACGGCCTATGTTTATCCCTTCTGTGACATTATAGACAAACCACTTTCCTCTGAATAGTCTAAGGGATACAACTCTGCAGAAGTAAAGAAATCTTATTTATTCCTTCCATAAAAATACGAATCTTACTCTCAATCATTAAACACAATGTAAGGAAGAAAATTATTTTCTCTATCATATATTTCTGCTTATATATATATATATAGTCCAGAAATAGCCGTCGAAACGGCTTGAGCTCTGCCGTCGGGGTTAAACATTTTCCTATTACCCACTCTACTACCCTAAGTATTGAGTACTCTGGTGCGTTATGGTCCATCTGGTTCCTTACCACACTTCTTTCGTTATATATATATATATATATATATATATATATATATATATATATATATACTTTAGACTTTGTTTTATCATGAGTTAAGGCTCTATTGATTTTTCCCTGGATTTCTCTAAATTCTGTTGGATAAATCTATATCCTGATTCTTTTTGAATTGAGTCTGAATTATTTTTCCCATATCTTATGTTAACTATTTTCCCATTTTGACGTTATAGTCGCATATATGTTATGGAATACTGTTAGCTTCTCGCTACAACAATTTCTATACTTTTCATTTATATATATATATATATATTGTTATACTTTGGGAGGGTCATGTTGCCAATAAGAAACACACGCACCAGTTGCTTTCACTTCAATTTATTATATATTTATAAATTTCTGGTTGGTTGGTTGGTTCCACAACCAGATAGTTGTTTATATATAGTCATAGTTCTTTCGTCACACACTCTGTGACCTCTCCAGTGACTGGGGATTCCTTTCTTTGTTTCTGTGCCTCTCCTTTGTTCTGTCCTACGCCATTTTGTTTCTGTGTGTGTGTTGTGTGCTCAGTCTGCGCATGCGCCACATCCGGGTGTCTGTGTGTGTTTATGTTCATTTATCTATTTGTTTATTTACATGTTACTGGTTGGTTGTTTGTTCTATGTGTGTGTGTGTTTTCATTTTGTCCTTAATTGTAAGTTGTGATGTTGCTGTTCCATTCATATTTTCTATTTAATTTTGGTTGTAATTCTTTTATGTTTATTGCCTCTGTAATTTGTCTAAACATTGCGTCTTTTCTGTGTGTAGATTCTATTTTTATTTCTATGTTCTCTAATTTACCCTTGTGTTCTATCTTAGCATGTTGGTAGAGTACAGATGATTCTTTATTATCTTGAAGGTCTCGCCAGTGTTCATTTATCCGTTCCCCTTCACTACGAGCTGTCTCACCTATGTACACTATATTTTTGTCTCTACATTGTCCTTCAGTACATCTTATGCTATACACTACATTTCTAGTTTTACAGTTAATATGGGGGCTTATTTTACAGGTTACACATTTCTTATCTATACATGAGGGTCTTTGAAAAAGGTATGTCTTGCTAATAAGTGTTTTTACGGAGGTACCTGGTCTTTCTACTATCTTAATATTGAGTTTATGTTTATTTAGGGCCCTTCTAAATTTGTAAGCTAGTTCACCTCTAGGGATTGTATCGATGAACATTACACTCTGGTATTTATTGCTATCATACCATGAGTTTATTCTATTAGCCTTGTTCCTAGTTCTTTCTATTCTATTCCAAAATTTGCTCCTATACAAGGGGCAGGTCCCATTTATGTCATTATTTACCATTTTTTCCCATTTGGTTCTGGCTCCTCTATACACTCTGATTCTATCTCTCTGATTGTAGCCAGAGAACTGCATACGGTGGATGAAGTGTTGTATGTGTCTCTCTAGTTCTTCGGGGTTGCACATGCGGGACACATTTCTCATCACCCGTACCAAATCCGCAATCAGTATGTTGATTTTGGTATGGTCCGAAATGGCCGAGTTTCGGTGGATCAGATGTTTGGAAGTCATGGGTTTGGCATAATGGGAATGGAGGATTTGTTTTTTGTTGTTAATGGTATCTAACCAGAGCTCTGTGTCTAGTACAGGTAATCGATGGTTGGGGTGTTTACTTGGGTAGTCTATAGTAACTCTAATGCTCTGGTGGATGGAGTTTGCTATTTGTTGGATGCTTTCCATTGTGTTTTTCTCTAGTTCCTGACTGTTCTCTAGTGGGGGTGTCTTAACTACGATGTTTATATCATCTACGTAGCGGGAGTACATTATCAGGGTTAAGGGGTCTTCTAATTGTTCTTTAAGTTTAAGTTTAAGTCTACTGTCCCACCATACCATGAATAAGTTAGCTATGTCGCCTGCAATGCTAGCACCAATGGCTGCTCGTTCCTCTTGGGCATATGTTTTTCCATTAAATTTGAACATATGTTCCTTAAGGGTTAGTTTTATGCTGGCCCCTACCGCATGTGCAATCATTTTCTTCAGTTCATCGTGGTTTTCGGGTGTCTGTATGGCTCTGGTCCACCCGTTCCATCTATCTGTGTGGGTTTTCTTGGCCATTGAGGTAATGGTAGGTGGTCTGCCTTTTGCTGGTCTTGTAGGGCACAGGTTGCTAAGGTCGTAAGTGTCTAGGTAACTATTACTATAGGTAAGCTTAAGTAGGAGTCCCAGCTCACTGGTATCAATCCCACGGAACTCAACCTTGCTCTCACTGATCATTTCTACGCATTTCTCCACAGCAAAATCCACGTCAATAGATGGATACAGGGAAGCAACTGGTGCGTGTGTTTCTTATTGGCAACATGACCCTCCCAAAGTATAACAATATCGGTTTCAACACACGATTTCAGATAAAGAATCTTGCTAAACAAATTCAGAAACGAAATATATATATATGAGAGTATTGAAGTTTGCTTGAAGCATTGTGGAACAATAAGTAAATATCTATAAGTCGTTTGGAAGCCTCGACAATGCAAATGGGTAAATCTCCGGGTAACAAGGTCCGGTGGTGGAGAGAGAGATGTAAGTGGGTGTACGTTGAGATGCGTGGTGTGTATAAGATGTGTGAGATGTGTAGAATGAAGGGAAGAGTAAAAGGATAAAAATAATAATAACAACACAAGAGAGAGTTACCTTGGGAGAGATTTAATAGTCCCTATATATTTCGGATTCACATCCATCAACTGGGGTTTTTTTCCGGGGTGGGGGAAAAGTTTGTCTGTCGGACAAGTCCGGAAGGCGTCTTTCGCTGTTTGCTGATTTGAATATCTGAGGTATTCGGCAGAGCGCGCGTGTGCGTGAGATGGGGTCGGTTGTACAGAGGTCAGCGGCCGAATGAGGGAGATATATATATATATATATATATATATATATATACACATACAGATTGGAGCAAAGATCACGGGCGCTCTATCTCAAACTTATTTTTGAAAAGCATTAGAAATGCGCAACCGGTAAACACTTAAAACTAAAACTGAATACTAACCAATACTTATTACTAAGTTCTACTTATTCCGGTGAATTGGCAGTATCGGTAGAGGGTTGGACGCCATGCTTTCTAGCATAGTTACGTCCCTTTACGGTCTGAGTTCAAATCCCGCCAAGGTTAACTTTGCCTTTCATCCTTACGGGGTCGATAAAATAAAGTACCTGTAATGTACTGAGATAATTGCTGGCCTTGTGCCTAAACTAGAAACAATTACAAATTTATACTTATTCCTAATTAAACTATTTTTCACTGGGAAAAATTTGTCAGCATTTTCTTTTCCTTTTTACTAATATATCACAACTCTATTTTTTTTAAATATATATATATATGTATATATTATTCAAAATATTAACAAATGAAAGATATTCACATAATCAAAATATATGCTTTATTATATATATTTCAAAGGTACTGTGTTGTGTTTTAAGTACGTCTTCATCAGATAAAATATATGATTTGATATATGACATACCGCTACGGTCTTGATTATGCAATTCCAGTATTGGCAGGAAAACTCTTTGTTGAGTGCTTTTAATATGTTGTGAAATTGTATGTGACTTTGTTTAGTTTGTGTATATGTAAATCTTTATATTTAATAATCTCCCATTAGGTTGAGATACAATTTGGGCAATATTGGGCTGCGCTTTCTAGCAACCAGCCCACTCGCTGTAAGCAACCAATCACATTCTTTCTGACTTGACCACTGCCACGATTTTTAGCCATTTTGAATTTGTTTCTGGCGGGGATCATTTTAGAAAATTACTTGTCCTATGAGTTTGTTTCCTGACGAGTTCGAAGCTCGAGATTTTATCCTTAATAGGATATCTCAAATTACGAACGAAACCCGAGGGTAGAGACATAATCCTGGTAGTGTGTACGCATTTCTTCTAACTTCAATTTTATACCTAATTGTGTATGGTTGACGGTATATTTAGTCGATTTCCACGTGCTGTTGAAATGTTGGGTAAATATTCTATGGCGGTCGGCCGCGAAGAGATTGCTGTCGTTTATTTATCATATATTTCTTCATAGGTGCCTTTTAATCTTATAGCCTGGTCTAATTGATTTTTTTTATGTGGTTGATTATGCTAATTGGGAGAGGAAATGGTGTATATATATTATCAAATGATTCTATGGACATACTTTATAGTATATATATATATATATATAGGAAAAAGTATAACCCCAGCGGCAGAGCTCAAGCCGTTTCGACGGCTATTTCCAGAAATAGCCGTCGAATCGGCTTTAGCTCTGCCGCCGGAGTCATAGTTTTTCCTATTACCCACTCTACTACCCTAAGTATTGAGTACTCTGGTGCGTTATGGTCCATCTGGTTCCTTATCACAATTCCTTCGTTATATATATATATATATTGTTATGCTTTGGGAGGGTCATGTTGCCAATAAAAAACACACGCACCAGTTGCTTTCACTCCAATTTATTATAAATTAAATTTATAAATTTAAGAATTTATAAATGTAACACATGCGCAAACTAAGCACACAACACACACAAAAACAAGATGGCGTAGGACAGAACAAAGGAGAGACACAAAAACAAAGAAAAGAATCCCCAGTTACTGAAGATGTCACAGAATGTGTGACGAAAGAACTTTGACAATATATGAACAACCGTCCGGTTGTGGAACCAACCAACCGACCGGAAATTTATAAATTTAAGAATTTATAAATTTAATTTATAATAAATTGGAGTGAAAGCAACTGGTGCGTGTGTTCTTATTGGCAACATGACCCTCCCAAAGTATAACAATATCGGTTTCAACACACGTTTTCAGATAAAGAATCTTGCTAAACAAATTCAGAAACGAAATATATATATATATATATAGTGACGAAACATAAGTCAATTGCATGAACTCATAATCCTTTATTTATTGCTATATATATTTCGATGATAGCCATTGAATGGCTATGACCTCATCAGGCAGTTAGTCAGTTCTTAGATATGCCAGCTCTGTGTTTATAGTGTTGATGTTATATATATATATATATATATATATATATATATATATATATATATATATATATATATATATATATATATATCCAATATAGAAATGGCTTCTACAGGACTAGAACTGTTTCATTCCAAGGAAATCACCAGGAAAGCCTTGGCTTTGAATAGTTATACTCTGCTATGTATTGAGTACCTTACTTACTGTGGTTACCCTCGATTGAACCCAGTATACACACAGTTCATCCCGAGTTCATTCGGGGGTAACCAAAGTAAGGTACTCAATACATAGCAGAGTATAAATATTTAATATAGAAAGGCTTCTACAGGACTAGAACTGTTTCATTCGGGAGAAATCATCCGGGCTTCCCTCCACCTGTCAGAATGATATAGATCTCAAAGTCATCGAACATGAGGGTTAGCTGCTGCTTGTCATGGATCCTGGCCCCGCTGATGGCTATCACATCTATACTGTGTGACCTGATGTCATTTAGGGGTTGGCTATGTTTCCAGGACATCCCCAGGTCATGCACTCGCCATGTCAGTGAAGAAGAGTTCGGGAGAGAAAAAGGAAAACTTACCTTTTTGTTTCCTGGAGGTCGGGTTGTTCGATCTCCATGTTGGTGATGGGGTGTTTGGTGGGGTGGGGAAGCATTTTAATAGTACACGAGGAGGGGTTTGGGGTATAAGGGTCACATATCATGTGGAAAGTTTTGTTTTAAAAAGTTATGTGATGTTTCTCTTAAGAGTTTTAGGTGTGGTGCTTGGTTTGTGAGATAGACAGATAACTTTCTTTTTATTTGCCACCAGGGCATCAAAAAGTGGGATAAGTACAATGGAGGGAGTTTACATAACAAGGCGTCCTCAATAAGGAGGAGGCAATAACAAAGTATAAAAATAAAATAAAATATAACAATGAGATAGATAGATAGAAAGATAGATAGATGGATGAATGGATGGATAGATAGATAGATAGATATCTTTCTTTATTTGCCACAGGGGCGTACAAGGGACATTACAAGACGTGACGGCGGGCGTTTTACATAAAAATCTTTAACAATAATGAATAACAATAAACTATATATAAAATAAAACAATCGAAATCCCCAATAGAGGGGAACGTTACTGCGGGGTTGTTTTACACCCCGTGGATAGAACAACCCTCAACACCAGGAACACGTTTTGTAGGTGCTCCCGTCTTCCCTCTGTTTATCTTCCTCAACCTACAGGTTTATATACAGAGAAGGCCCATTCACTCGGGCCATTTTCGCCACATTCGCCTACCTTTCAGCGAATTTACTGGGGTGTAGCACCTCTCTCTCCACTCTCACCTTCCTTCTGAAGTGGTACTTAAAGAAGGGGATGAGTTGTTGTCCGGAGAGAAAGGCGCTTGCCCTCAGTCCTTTCAACCTCGTACACCATATTACCTCTTTCGCCATAGCCACCAGACAGAGGAAGACCGCCTCTCCTTCGTTCTTAAATGAAGGCGGCTGGGTGATCCTCACGATGGACTCGGCTGACAACTGGAGGCATCCCACACGTGACAGTAGCTGTTCGACATAATTCCACAGGTTGGTCACCCCTGGGCACTGAACAATTGCGTGCAGAACGGTTTCGATGTCCTGCTCGCATCTTGGACAGGTCCTTTTAGCAAGATCTCTGCCAGGGCCTGTAGATTTTGTCTCGAACTGGTAGAGCTCCTCGGTAGCACGGCCAGGCCAGAGACCTCTGGAAGTTATCCATAGGCCCTGAACGGAAAGTCCTCCCGAACAGACTGGTCAGTTCGTCTTCTTCGATGCCTAGAGTTTCCCCGAGAACGTCGTCGGACTTATCCTCCACTATTCCCCTATAGAATGTCAAAGTGGAGTCACTGCTGATTGCCGTTTCCGCTTGGTAGAGGGCTGTGAGTGCCTGAAGGCACTCGAGGTGCCAGGCGCCCATTTTTGGTCGTCGCTTGACCCAGGACTGCAGCTCTGTTAGCGAGATGAGTTGTGGAAGAGCTTGTTTCACAAACGACAGCCACACCTGTTTGCCGGTCAGGAATACCTGGAGATGGCATAGCCTCAGCGCGTGTTTGCGCATCATCAGTCACAGAGGCATACACACACACACATACACACACACAGAGGCACACACACACACACACACACACACCGAGGCAAACATACATACACACACACACACACACACACATACACACATACACACACACACACACACACACACACACACACACACACACAGAGGCAAACATACATACACACACACACGCGCGCGCGCGCATACATACACACTCACAGAGGCACACACACACACACAGGCGCACACAGACAAACATGCACACGCACAGTCACACATACACACACACAGAGGCACACAGACAAACACGCACAGTCACACACACACATACACACACACATACACACACACACATACACACACACAGATACAGAGAGAAAGAGAGAGAGAGAGAGAGGGGGGGGGGGGGCACACAGGCGTACATACAGCTAGAAGGAGCGAGCCCTGGACATCACCGACAGCGGAAGGGAGATAAATGAGAAGGGAAAACAATGAATGAAATGTAAAAAGGTTGCTAAGCTGACGTCGTGGACAGTCGGAATAGAGTATATTATGACGTCACTGGTGAAGGGAGAGGAGGGGGGAAGATTGCTGGGAAGATTGCTGAGAGAAAAAGAAAGAGAGGATGGGAGAGAGAGAAAAAGAAAGAGAGGATGGGAGAGAGAGAGAAAATGAATGAATGAATGAATAAATGAGAGAGAAAGAAAAAGGAAGAAAGCGTGAGAGGATGAATGAGAGAGAGAGAAAAAGAAAAAAAAGAGAGCGTGAGAGAAAGAAAGCGGAAGAGAGAGAGAAAAAAAGAGATTTTAAAAAAAGCATTAGGGAGAGAGAGAGAGGGGCGATATAGAGAGGAGGGGAGAGAGAAAGCTAGAGATGGAAAGAGAGAGAGGGGGATGTATACGGAAGAAAGGAGAAAGGGAGGATGTGTAAATAAACCGTATGGAGAGATGTCAGCAGAAGATATTGTTATATAATATATAGAGGGGAGGGGGAGATGGAGGAAGTGAGGGAGAGGGGGAGAGAGAGAGGAGGGTGAAAAGAGAGGGAGGAGAGGAGAGAGAGACGGAGAGAGGAGAGGAGAGTCCTTTATACCTCTTTGTTTATTATACGTACTAGCTGACTCCGTGCCGTCAAATAAGACGGCCAATTATAAAATTCCGTTATAACGAATACCGTTACAACGAAATTTTTTTCAATCCCTCCTGAGGTAATAACAAACAAACGCTCGATTTGTTTCGGTCGATCTCGTTATAAAGAATTTTTCGTTATAACGAATTTGTGTATACCCTGTGAATTTCGTTATAACGGAATTTCACTGTATATAAAAGGGTAGAAAACGAAATTTGTAGTTTAATAATTCTTTTATCAGGGGTGGGGGAAGCATTTCTGAAAGGGGGGAGGGGGACAATATGGTCAATTTAGTTGTGGGGATTCACGCTGAATCTCCCGGAGAACTACGTTAAGGGAGTAGTTAGCATGGGGCGGGGGCAAATGTGGTCAATTTAGTTTTGGTAGTTTGGGGAGAAAAATATAATTATTGGGGGGGGGGGAATTAGTTACAACAGTGACATATACAAGTACTTATATATATATATATGTGTGTGTGTGCATGTGTCTGAGTGTGTGAGTCCCGGGTTCAATCGGGGGTAAGTATAGTAAGCTTACCTGATGATTTCCTTCGAATGAAATAGTTCTAGTCCTGTAGAAGCCATTTCTATATTAAATCTTGTTTTATATATATATATACAGTGACATGCTCACTGTAAGCTAAAGATGAAAGTTTATATTTCAGGTATGTCACTATCTTATGCAGTGCTGACGTGTGTGATTTAGTCGCCCTATTCCTCCTACACACACTTAAAGAGAAATTCCCTAACCATACCTTTGGGCTTTATCGCGACGATGGTCTAATACTTTCCCATACAACTATAGGCCATAACTTAGATAGATTCAGGAAAGACTTAATAAAAACCTTTGCTAGTTTTAATCTTAAAATTACCATTGACACTAACCTTTCTAATGTTAATTTTCTAGATATAAACCTAGATCTGCCTACTGCTTCTTATAAACCGTACCATAAACCTAATGAAAATTTAAAATATATAAATAAAGGCTCTTGCCATCCTCCTATAGCTTTTAAAAATCTTATCCCTAATATTAGCCGTAGGATCTCCACCCTCTCTTCCTCAGAAGCTATTTTCAATAAGGCATCCCCCTACTATAATAAAGCCCTTCAAAATAGCGGATTTAGCGAACCGATTAATTACATACCCAACAATACTAACTCCTTTAAACATAATAATAGGAAAAGGAAAATAATCTGGTTCACACCCCCCCCCCCCACCCCGCTTTAGCAGTTAAAACTAATGTAGGCAAAAAATTCCTAGAGCTCTTAGATAAACATTTCCCTAGAACACATAGATACTATAAGATCTTCAATAGAAACTGCGTCAAAATCAGCTACTCCTGCGGTCCCCCTTATATCCTCAATAAGAAAATACCCAGAGAACATCAAAATTGCTCCTGTAGAGTCAAAAGTGAATGCCCATTACAAGGTAAATGCAACACCAAAGTCATTGTATATGCGGCTAAAGTGGCAGCCACCAGCAACAACCTACCAGCCACCATCGAACGATATGTGGGTATGACACAAGACAAATTCAAAACGCGTTATTACTCACATGTCGCATCTTTCCGACATCCTGAAAAAAGATTTACAACAGCTCTGGCTAGCAGAATATGGGATTTGAAAGACCAAGGTATCCAATATAAATTGGATTGGTCAATTTTGAACCAATCTAAAGAATATGCAAGAGGAACAAGAAGATGCGAACTCTGCATAAGTGAAAAATATTGGATTTTACAGAACCTTAAATCACCAAAAACCTGCCTGTACATCTAATCACACCTGCGTGCGTGTGATTAGATGTACATGTACGTATATATATATGTGTGCTTCGTGTGTATGTATGCGCGCCTTTGTATGTATGTACTCATGTATGTGCTTTTGTCTGAACGTATTTATATATATATTTATATATATATATATGTGTATGTACGAACCTATGTATGTTTTCTATTTTTTCTAGTGTTACTTTATAATTGATAACCCCCCCCCCCCCTCTTACTATCTCTTTGATTTAATTTTTTTATTCTCATATATTTTTCCATTTTTTCATTTTCATAATTTTTTATATATGTATCGACCTTCAGCCTGACACTGCTTTGACTGATACACTCCCTTCCCTGTATATATCACTTGCATGTATGCGGTTGCGCGTGTGTGTGTGTTTATACGCGTGCTTTCATAGTTGTATGTGTATATATTTCAATCCTTAGTACCTGAGTCTGGATGTACGTTAACTCTATTATCTTACAATTTCTTTTTTCAACATATATTATATACGTATTTGTGGTCACACATACACTAATATGCTTGCTCTCATGTATGTACTTACGCAGACATTTTTTCACTATACACATGCATTTGTACATACACACATATGTACATTTGTGAGTGCATATACACACATTTATACACTTACCCTAACTATATTTCCTTATTTTATTTTTATATATCTCTTGCATTACTTTTATTTATATATTTTTTTTGCCCGTTAAACTTTTGCGGAGATTTTTCAAATATTTCACTATGTTTTAAATTGCCTTGTCTGACGAACGAATGAGGACGTTTCTTGTATTCGTCTTATTCGGGAAACCTCTGGTAATGAGGTAATTATATTGTATTGTTTATTATACATTAAATTTACCTCTGGTACTTACATAGAGCACTCTTCACTCCTATGACTTTTTCAATTTTCAACGGAAACTTCAATACTTATATATATATATATATATATATATATATATATATATATATATATATATATTGTTATACTTGGGGAGGGTCATATTGTTATAATATTGTCAGAAATAATAGCAGAACACACTAAATTTGGCAATCAATGTTTATCAATGATTGACCAGCGGTTAAAAATACAGATATAAATATATATATATATATATATATATATAGTCTATCAAAGTTCTTTCGGCGCACATCTGCAACATCATCAGTGGTACTATTATGTTTCCTCCTATTACGCCACTATTATAACAATATGACCCTCCCCAAGTATAACAATATTTGTTTCGACATACGATTTCATATAAAAAACCTTGCAAAACAAATATATATATATATGTGTGTGTGTGTGTGTGTGTGTGTGTGTGTGTGTGTGTGTGTGTGTGTGTGTGTGTATAGTGAAATTCCGTTATAACGAAATTCACGGGTATAAAAAATTCGTCGTAACGAAAAATTCTGTATAACGAGATTGACCTAAGACATCGAGCGTATGGCCGGGAATTGAAAAAAGTTCGTTATACCGGAATTTTACCTGTATATATATATATTGTTTTCGAAGAAGATGGTCTGATCGAACCTATATATGAGGTCTGATAGTATACAGTTATATAACTGCTATAGATCAGTTAATACGTCAATATGATCAACCCTCCGAAACGATCGTAAAACAATGATATGAATTGGTAAAATAACTTGACTTTGTTATTGTTTTCATTGTTAAATTAATATCTAATATAGAGTCAGGACCCCGACGGCAGAGCTCAAGCCGTTTCGACGGCTATTTCTCTACTACCCTAAGTATTGACTACTCTGGAGCGTTATGGTGCACCTGGTTCCTTACCACACTTCCTTCGTTTTATATATATATATATATATATAGAGAGAGAGAGAGAGAGAGAGAGAGAGAGAGAGAGAGAGAGAGAGAGAGGGGGGGGGCGGATAAAGACAAAACAGGTAATCTGTTTTGGAGAAAGATATAGTTCGGAATATAGGGATATGGTTCGGATAAACGAGATTGGTCGAGTGGAAAGGGACAACAATTTGTGTGGAAGTGAGAGGTGAAGATATATAGAGAGGGAGAAGCGGACAGAGGAGGCGGGAATATAAAAAGTGAGATAGTAACAAATTATATGAGAGAGAATGAGAGTGAGACAGAGAGGGGGGGGCGGAGATTGAGAAAGTAAGACGGGATATGGTTTAAGAAGAGCAGAGAGAGGGGGAGAGAGAGAGAGAGAATAAAACGGGTAAGAGTTCGTGAGAGAGGAAGTGAAAGAGAGAGAAAGGGTAAGAGTTAGTGAGGGAGGAAGTGAAAGTGAGAGAGGGAATATAGAAAAGATAAGAGTTAGTGAGGGAGGCAGTGAAAGTGAGACAGAGAGAGTATAGAAAGGGTAAGAGTTAGTGAGGGTGAAAGTGAGAGAGAGAGAGTAAGAGTTAGTGAGGGAGGAAGTGAAAGTTAAGAGAGAGAGTGAGAGAGGGAGTATAGAAAGGGTGAGAGTTAGTGAGGGAGGGAGTAAAAGTGAGAGAGAGGGAGTATAGAAAGTGTGAGAGTTAGTGAGGGAGGAAGTGAAAGTGAGACAGAGAGTATAGAAAGGGTAAGAGTTAGTGAGGGTGAAAGTGAGAGAGAGAGAGAGTAAGAGTTAGTGAGGGAGGAAGTGAAAGTTAAGAGAGAGAGTGAGAGAGGGAGTATAGAAAGGGTGAGAGTTAGTGAGGGAGGGAGTAAAAGTGAGAGAGAGGGAGTATAGAAAGTGTGAGAGTTAGTGAGGGAGGAAGTGAAAGTGAGACAGAGAGTATAGAAAGGGTAAGAGTTAGTGAGGGTGAAAGTGAGAGAGAGAGAGAGTAAGAGTTAGTGAGGGAGGAAGTGAAAGTTAAGAGAGAGAGTGAGAGAGGGAGTATAGAAAGGGTGAGAGTTAGTGAGGGAGGGAGTAAAAGTGAGAGAGAGGGAGTATAGAAAGTGTGAGAGTTAGTGAGGGAGGAAGTGAAAGTGAGAGAGAGGGAGTATAGAAAGTGTGAGAGTTAGTGAGGGAGGAAGTGAAAGTGAGAGAGAGGGAGTATAGAAAGAGTGAGAGTTAGTGAGGGAGGGAGTAAAAGTGAGAGTTCTCCTAGTAACAAGGACAACAGACTACCATAACGACTGTTGACGTTTAGTTTGTCATTCATGCCGCAACGGTAGAACTGGTCCCTTCTCACCCTCTCACTCCATCATATTTACTGCATATACACAAATATATACACTACACATATTATACTCTATATAGACAGAGACAAGGTTTCTGATACGCACCAGCTTTTATAAATATATATCTATATACACTGGTATATATATATATATATATATATTCATATAAACAATATTCTACAACATATATACCCTGCAACATATTTATATACACCAAAGAATGTATCTATAACGTGTATATTTGTGAACGCAAACACACACCATACATCCAATTATATATATATATATATATATATATATATATACACGAACACATACATACACGCCCATACATATATATATAATAGTGTGTGTATATATATATATATACACGAACGCACATAGAGAGAAGGAGAGAGACAGAGAGATATACTGTATATACATACATTTACAGAACAAAGAAGTCCATCTTTATAATACATAAATTCATTTATGTATACACACTCAAATACATAATACATTTATATATTTCTATATATAAGAGTATGTATGTTACATTATATATACACTTACTGCTGCATATATGTATTTATCTGTAGACGTATTATCGCTTCTATATAGCAACAAGAATGTCTTGTCTTATATAATTAATATACACCCAATCTTCTTGCCAACATGAGTGGATATATATATATGTTTGTATAAATAATAAGATGAACTTGGTGTGGTGAAACATTCTCTTCTATCTTCTATCTGACAGACTGGATATACAATATATTTTCATGACAACATGTATGTATAGTTATATATATTTTCTCATACCTGACCCTCAACAGGATGTATAGATTCATTATTACACAGCATGTATATATGTAATATACAATTAGATGTATATATATTATACATACCATTGTAAATAGCATCTTGTGCTATATTTATTTATTTAATTATTTATTTATTTATTTCATATGTGGAGTATGGTAGATGTGTGTATGTATATAAACATTGAAGGTACTCGGTGAAGCTCCTGTTGTTAATAGAGGGGACATTGGGCTACCTACACCGTTTGGTGGGACTGGGTGAGGGATCTTGAGTAAGGTAGAGAGAGATAAGCGAGGGGTAGTGATAGATAGATAAACTAGAGAGAGGGAGGGTGATAGACGAACGAGAAGGGATAGTGATAGATAGATAGACTAGAGAGAGGAGGGGTGAGGATAAATTAGGTAGACTAAAGAGAAGGGGGTAGTGATAGATAGATAGATAGATGGACTAGAGAGAGAGGAATACAAAGGAAAGTAAGAGACAGCAAGCCCGCGGTAAAATGTAAATATATATATATGTGTGTATATCTCATGTATATTACATCCTATGTATGTGTAATTGCGCGAGAGAGATTATTGTAACGTATGTATATTTTATATATCACATATAATATGTATTTATTGATGAGAAAAGAATCTGAACATCTTCACTAGAACCGAAACAATAACAAGGAGAGTGAAGGGGCAAATATAGAGAAGAGGTGAGAGAGGGGTGACACATTTTCAGGGTAGGAAATATAAATACATACACACACACACATATATATATATATATATACACTACATACACACACACATATATACACTACATACGCACACACACACATATATACATACACATATATACTCAAGGAACGTAAGGACAAGAAAGTGGAACTAGGTTGGTAGTGTGGAGAGAATTATTGACAATAGAGAGACGGCTTTGGAGGGAGTGAGGGAAAGATTGAAGACATAGGTGTGTGTGAGAGAAGTTAGGGGTGAAGAGAGGTTGCTAGAAGAAACAATATGATGATGAACAACCAAGCTGGTGCCACCACCACTACCACGGCGGCGGCGGCTGGTAAGAAGAAATCGGGTAGCTTCTTGAGTCGGCAGGTGAAAAGCAAACACGACAACCAACCACAACAACACCATACACAGTCGAAAAAAGGGACTGGTAACAATGGCGGAGACAATAACGAACCCTTACTGGGTGAGGAAGAACTGGCTAGGAGAGGCAACATTACCCCCGAAGAGGTTTTACGCCTGGAAAAAGTCACCGAAGGTAAGATAGACTTGTTATTAACATTTCTCTACCTGTTGTAACATCCCTGTTTTATTTCAGAAACAAAAACATAATTGATAGAACCCCTCTTAAATTAAATAAACCGAATAGCCTATATAGCTGGTAAACCCTAAAGGGATGCAACACATCGCTATAGAGTTTCACCAGCTCCTTCCTTCTGTTGTCTATCTGTTTATTTATTTATGAATGGATGACTAAATGATTTTAAATTGTTTTTTTTAACAATTGATGATGGAAAATATTTCAAATTGTCTCAAGCTGGGAGCCTAAGGGGGGAAGAGATGATATAATAGTATATATAGAGAGAGAATAAGATACATATATATAAATATAGTAAAATAAAAAATATATAATATTTATTTATACAAAGTATATATTATATTGTTTATTATATATAAATTAACGATTTTATTGTATATTATTTACAATTCGCGTGTAGATAGGTCTCTTTGGAAATAGGGGTGGGGGCGTTGAGGGTATAACGTGAGGGGTCTGAGGGTATTACATGTCAGTGGGAGGGATGTGAGGGGGTAGTGGCCCCAAAATATTCAGAACCTCTGTAGTAGATGTTCAATTATAATAGATGACATGACATGGTTTTTCATTAATTATGGTGCTTGTTTAGCTCCTGGTCAAACCTGACAGAATTCATAACAAAGTGTTGAAATCTTCACCAACGACGTCTATGTTGTTACTTTTCTGTGTGGTGGAGGAGGGCCAGTCTGAGATTGAGGACCACACTGTGGGGTGGAGGAGGCCCAGTCTGAGATTGAGGACCACACTGTGGGGTGGAGGAGGCCCAGTTTGAGATTGAGGACCACACTGCGTCCTCTGTGGGGTGGAGGAGGGCCAGTCTGAGATTGAGGACCACACTGCGTCCTCTGTGTGGTGGAGGAGGGCCAGTCTGAGATTGAGGACCACACTGTGGGGTGGAGGAGGCCCAGTCTGAGATTGAGGACCACACTGCATCCTCTGTGGGGTGGAGGAGGGCCAGTCTGAGATTGAGGACCACACTGCGTCCTCTGTGTGGTGGAGGAGGGCCAGTCTGAGATTGAGGACCACACTGCGTCCTCTGTGGGGTGGAGGAGGCCCAGTCTGAGATTGAGGACCACACTGTGGGGTGGAGGAGGTCCAGTCTGAGATTGAGGACCACACTGCGTTCTCTGTGTGGTGGAGGAGGTCCAGTCTGAGATTGAGGACCACACTGCGTCCTCTGTGGTGGAGGAGGTCCAGTCTGAGATTGAGGACCACACTGCGTCCTCTGTGGGGTGGAGGAGGCCCAGTCTGAGATTGAGGACCACACTGCGTCCTCTGTGTGGTGGAGGAGGTCCAGTCTGAGATTGAGGACCACACTGCGTCCTCTGTGGGGTGGAGGAGGTCCAGTCTGAGATTGAGGACCACACTGCGTCCTCTGTGGGGTGGAGGAGGTCCAGTCTGAGATTGAGGACCACACTGCGTTCTCTGTGTGGTGGAGGAGGTCCAGTCTGAGATTGAGGACCACACTGCGTCCTCTGTGGTGGAGGAGGTCCAGTCTGAGATTGAGGACCACACTGCGTCCTCTGTGAGGTGGAGGAGGTCCAGTCTGAGATTGAGGACCACACTGCGTCCTCTGTGGGGTGGAGGAGGCCCAGTCTGAGATTGAGGACCACACTGCGTCCTCTGTGAGGTGGAGGAGGTCCAGTCTGAGATTGAGGACCACACTGCGTCCTCTGTGGGGTGGAGGAGGCCCAGTCTGAGATTGAGGACCACACTGCGTCCTCTGTGGGGTGGAGGAGGCCCAGTCTGAGATTGAGGACCACACTGCGTCCTCTGTGTGGTGGAGGAGGTCCAGTCTGAGATTGAGGACCACACTGCGTCCTCTGTGGGGTGGAGGAGGTCCAGTCTGAGATTGAGGACCACACTGCGTCCTCTGTGGGGTGGAGGAGGCCCAGTCTGAGATTGAGGACCACACTGCGTCCTCTGTGAGGTGGAGGAGGTCCAGTCTGAGATTGAGGACCACACTGCGTCCTCTGTGGGGTGGAGGAGGCCCAGTCTGAGATTGAGGACCACACTGCGTCCTCTGTGAGGTGGAGGAGGTCCAGTCTGAGATTGAGGACCACACTGCGTCCTCTGTGGGGTGGAGGAGGCCCAGTCTGAGATTGAGGACCACACTGCGTCCTCTGTGGGGTGGAGGAGGCCCAGTCTGAGATTGAGGACCACACTGCGTCCTCTGTGTGGTGGAGGAGGTCCAGTCTGAGATTGAGGACCACACTGCGTCCTCTGTGGGGTGGAGGAGGTCCAGTCTGAGATTGAGGACCACACTGCGTCCTCTGTGGGGTGGAGGAGGCCCAGTCTGAGATTGAGGACCACACTGCGTCCTCTGTGGGGTGGAGGAGGCCCAGTCTGAGATTGAGGACCACACTGCGTCCTCTGTGTGGTGGAGGAGGTCCAGTCTGAGATTGAGGACCACACTGCGTCCTCTGTGGGGTGGAGGAGGCCCAGTCTGAGATTGAGGACCACACTGCGTCCTTCCTCACCTTTTCGTGGGGTGTAGGAGGTCCAATCTGAGATTGAGAACCACATTGCGTCCTTCCTCATCTTTTTATATATATGTATATATAATTATGCTTCTATATATACCCGATACACATACATACACACTCACATACATACACGCACATACATACACACACACACACATACACACACACACATACACACATACGTACGTACGCACGTATGTATGTATGTATGTATGTATGTGAAAATAAAGCGCCCTTAAATCCTGAAGGAGTTGTATGGACGTTGTCGTGATACGTGGTGACTTGGCCATTTTAAACGTTGTGGAGTTCATCCCATTCCAGCTGGGAACACAAGAAGGATGGAAGACCATCCAGCTACTGCTTGAAATATGTATAATGAAATAAATATGGTTTTATAAATATAGTTTCCATTTGTTAATATCGTATACATATATATATATATATATAAACGGAAAAAATGAAACGAAATTTCATTTCTCACTCTTAGTGCGGCTATTACTTAAATATAAGTATGTACACGTACATACATATATGTATACAGACGTACAGTAGTATGTATATATATATACATACATGCACACATATATATATATGTACGTATGGATTCACCGAACATTTATTATAATGCTCGGTGTGTTTGTAAACAAACAACCCGTATTAAGCCGTACAGTGTCTAGCAACCATCGTTGCTCATTTGTTCAACACTGACAAAGGAACGCTGTACTAGTTTCAAGCTTATTAGCTATTGTCAGCAACGTATACCTTCCTGCCAGATGGTTGAACGTCTGAAAGTATATACTTTCCTTATGCATGTTAACGGCATATATATATACATACATACATACATACACACACACACACACACACACACACACACACACACACACACACACACACACACACACACACACACACACACACACACACACACACACACACACACACACACACACACACACACACACACACACACACACACACACACACACACACACACACACACACACACACACATACATACACACATACATACACACATACATACATACATACATACATACATACATACATACATACATACATACATACATACATACATACATACATACATACATTTCAAATGTAAAAGATATAATTTATATACAGAGAAAGAGAAAGAACTATATATAAAGAATACACAATATATTGTATGTATACAAAGCACATATTTCAAAGAGATATGTGTGTGTGTGTGTGTTTTGTTATACTTTGGGAGGGTCATGTGAGGCAACACGGCCCTCCCAAAGTATAACAATATCTCTTTCAACACACGTTCTCGGATAAGAAATCTCGCAAAACAAATTCAAAAACGAATATATATATATATATATATATTCAGAATGGAAGCGATACAAACCTGTTAGACCATTACTCACCAGAGTACTCGATACTTGGGGTAGTAGCAGCGGCGTACAGAGCTCTGGTGATACCCAGGGCAAATCTGATTGTATGCCTCTAAGATTCAAGTATAAGGCCTAATATACTGAGAAATATTATGAGAAAGGAAAACATTTTGTATATATAAACACAGATGAAACATGAAATAGACTCTTTATTCGATTTTAATATAAATCAATCAAATTTATTAAGTTCTTTCCCCCAAATGATGCCCGGGCCAACGCACCGTGCCCCCGTCCCTCTGCACGCTACTGGGTAGTAGAGTGGGTAATATGAAAAATTCGGGACCCCGACGGTTGAGCTCCTGCCGTTTCAAAAGCTAGATCAGAACTGAGTCTAGCTGTTGAAACGGCAGGAGCTCAGCCGTCGAGTTCCCGAATTTTTCATATATATATATATATATATATGTTATGTTTGTATGATATAAATGGATATGTATGCATGTGTGTATGATATAAATGGATATGTTTGTATGTGTATATGTATATAAACGTATATGTATGTATATTATAAATGTATATGTATGTGTGTGTGTATATATCTATAAATATATAATATATGTATGTACATATATAAATATGTTTGTATGTGTGTGTATCTGTATATATCATCATTTAACGTCTTCTTTCCACCGAATGAAACAGTTCTAGTCCTGTAGAAGCAATTTCTATATTAGATATGTGTGTGTGTGTGTGTGTGTGTGTATTGTGTGAGTGCTCTTGTAAACCTGAATGTGTGTGGTAATGGTGCCTGTTGTGTAGCTACTTAAAGATGACACAATGTTTATAATTGTTTTTACTATTGGCACAAGGCCAGCACTTATCCCAGTACATTACTGGTACCTTATTTTATCGACCCCGTAAGGATGAAAGGCTAAGTTAACCTCGGTGGGATTTGAACTCAGAATGGCAAGGGCCGTAACTCTATGCTGGAAAGCATGGCGTCCGACCCTCTACCGATACTGCCAATTCACCGCCCTTGTTTGTAATACGGCTAGACAGCAATCAACAGCACAACTGTTGTTGTGTTGTTGGTTAAACTTCAGCTTACATCACAATTGCTACCAATGTAAACATATTAGAGACCGCTACGTGATCGCTTCAACTGCTAAAAATGGCAGTCAATAAAGTAGAAATGAGTGAGGCAGTGGTCAGATTTGACCAAGCGTTGCTGGTACAAATGTGAAGCGTTACACATAATCTTGTCCTTAAAAGGAGGGGAAAATATTTTGGATGATGGAGTCGTGGATATGGAAGGAAATGTTGTTGGTCTTTTTTAGTAGCTTCCAGTTTGGTGAAAGGGAAAGAGGAAGGGTTTATATTGAAAACAGAGACCCGCAGACCCTAAATACTTGCTATACGGTGGAACATTCTGTTAATGGCTACCGAGGAATAGATGGTTGTGATGGTGATGGCGGTGGTTGTGATAGTGATGGCGGTGGTTGTGATGGTGATGGCGGTGGTTGTGATGGTGATGGCGGTGGTTGTGATGATTGTGGTTGTGATGGCGGTGGTTGTGGTGGTGATGGCGGTGGTTGTAGTGGTGATGGCGGTGGTTGTAGTGGTGATGGCGGTGGTTGTGATGATGGTGGTTGTGGTGGTGATGGCGGTGGTTGTAGTGGTGATGGCGGTGTTTGTGATGGCGGTGTTTGTGATGATGGTGGTTGTGGTGGTGGTGGTTGTGATGGTGATGGCGGTGGTTGTGATGATGGCGGTTGTGGTGGTGGTGATGGCGGTGGTTGTGATGATGTTGGTAGTGTGGTTATGGTGATGATGGGGGTTGTGGTGGCGGTGGTTGTGATGATGACGGTAGTGATGGTAGTGGTGGTGGTGGTGGTGGTGGTTGTAGTCATGATGATGGTAGTGGTTGTGGTCATGATGATGGTAGTGGTTGTGGTCATGATGATGGTAGTGGTTGTGGTCATGATGATGGTGGTGGTAGCTGTGATGATGATGATAGTGGTGGTTGTGATGATGGTGGTGGTGGTGTTAAACTGGGTGACGGATTAAATCTACTTTAAGTGCGGAGGATAGCCACAACTAGAATATTGATCACCGTCCTGGTTATAGAAGACAACACTATCAGTTTATCATACTGGCTCTTATGTCTAGACAAAGCTAACCTATTTCATGGTTGTCGCCATAACGTAATGGGTTCCATTCCTCGACCGGATGGCATGTTGAGCAAGATGGCTTCATTTCACTTTTGTTTTTTCATAATAGAACAGGAGCCCCTACCCAGAGTCATAACTAGGGAAAATAGCCCCCTATGGCAAGCAGTGATATTGTGTCCCTACCCAGAGTCATAACTAGGGAAAATAGCCCCCTATGGCAAGCAGTGATATTGTGTCCCTACCCAGTCATAACTAGGGAAAATAGCCCCCTATGGCAAGCAGTGATATTGTGTCCCTACCCAGAGTCATAACCAGGGAAAATAGCCCCTATGGCAAGCAGTAATATTGTGTCCCTACCCAGTCATAACTAGGGAAAATAGCCCCCTATGGCAAGCAGTGATATTGTGTCCCTACCCAGTCATAACTAGGGAAAATAGCCCCCTATGGCAAGCAGTAATATTGTGTCCCTACCCAGTCATAACTAGGGAAAATAGCCCCCTATGGCAAGCAGTGATATTGTGTCCCTACCCAGTCATAACTAGGGAAAATAGCCCCCTATGGCAAGCAGTGATATTGTGTCCCTACCCAGAGTCATAACCAGGGAAAATAGCCCCTATGGCAAGCAGTGATATTGTGTCCCTACCCAGTCATAACTAGGGAAAATAGCCCCCTATGTCAAGCAGTGATATTGTGTCCCTACCCAGAGTCATAACCAGGGAAAATAGCCCCTATGGCAAGCAGTGATATTGTGTCCCTACCCAGTCATAACTAGGGAAAATAGCCCCCTATGGCAAGCAGTGATATTGTGTCCCTACCCAGAGTCATAACCAGGGAAAATAGCCCCTATGGCAAGCAGTGATATTGTGTCCCTACCCAGTCATAACTAGGGAAAATAGCCCCCTATGGCAAGCAGTGATATTGTGTCCCTACCCAGTCATAACCAGGGAAAATAGCCCCTATGGCAAGCAGTGATATTGTGTCCCTACCCAGAGTCATAACCAGGGAAAATAGCCCCTATGGCAAGCAGTGATATTGTGTCCCTGCCCAGAGTCATAACCAGGGAAAATAGCCCCTATGGCAAGCAGTGATATTGTGTCCCTACCCAGAGTCATAACTAGGGAAAATAGCCCCTATGGCAAGCAGTGATATTGTGTCCCTACCCAGTCATAACTAGGGAAAATAGCCCCCTATGGCAAGCAGTGATATTGTGTCCCTACCCAGAGTCATAACCAGGGAAAATAGCCCCTATGGCAAGCAGTGATATTGTGTCCCTACCCAGTCATAACTAGGGAAAAGAGCCCCTATGGCAAGCAGTGATATTGTGTCCCTACCCAGAGTCATAACCAGGGAAAATAGCCCCTATGGCAAGCAGTGATATTGTGTCCCTACCCAGTCATAACCAGGGAAAATAGCCCCTATGGCAAGCAGTGATATTGTGTCCCTACCCAGTCATAACTAGGGAAAAGAGCCCCTATGGCAAGCAGTAATATTGTGTCCCTACCCAGTCATAACCAGGGAAAATAGCCCCCTATGGCAAGCAGTGATATTGTGTCCCTACCCAGTCATAACCAGGGAAAATAGCCCCCTATGGCAAGCAGTGATATTGTGTCCCTACCCAGTCATAACTAGGGAAAATAGCCCCCTATGGCAAGCAGTGATATTGTGTCCCTACCCAGTCATAACTAGGGAAAATAGCCCCCTATGGCAAGCAGTGATATTGTGTCCCTACCCAGTCATAACCAGGGAAAATAGCCCCCTATGGCAAGCAGTGATATTGTGTCCCTACCCAGTCATAACCAGGGAAAATAGCCCCCTATGGCAAGCAGTGATATTGTGTCCCTACCCAGTCATAACTAGGGAAAATAGCCCCCTATGGCAAGCAGTGATATTGTGTCCCTACCCAGTCATAACCAGGGAAAATAGCCCCCTATGGCAAGCAGTGATATTGTGTCCCTACCCAGTCATAACCAGGGAAAATAGCCCCCTATGGCAAGCAGTGATATTGTGTCCCTACCCAGTCATAACTAGGGAAAATAGCCCCCTATGGCAAGCAGTGATATTGTGTCCCTACCCAGTCATAACTAGGGAAAATAGCCCCTATGGCAAGCAGTGATATTGTGTCCCTACCCAGTCATAACTAGGGAAAATAGCCCCCTATGGCAAGCAGTGATATTGTGTCCCTACCCAGTCATAACTAGGGAAAATAGCCCCTATGGCAAGCAGTGATATTGTGTCCCTACCCAGTCATAACTAGGGAAAAGAGCCCCCTATGGCAAGCAGTGATATTGTGTCCCTGCCCAGAGTCATAACCAGGGAAAATAGCCCCTATGGCAAGCAGTGATATTGTGTCCCTACCCAGTCATAACTAGGGAAAAGAGCCCCCTATGGCAAGCAGTGATATTGTGTCCCTACCCAGTCATAACTAGGGAAAATAGCCCCTATGGCAAGCAGTGATATTGTGTCCCTACCCAGTCATAACTAGGGAAAATAGCCCCTATGGCAAGCAGTGATATTGTGTCCCTACCCAGAGTCATAACCAGGGAAAATAGCCCCTATGGCAAGCAGTGATATTGTGTCCCTACCCAGTCATAACTAGGGAAAAGAGCCCCCTATGGCAAGCAGTGATATTGTGTCCCTACCCAGTCATAACTAGGGAAAAGAGCCCCCTATGGCAAGCAGTGATATTGTGTCCCTACCCAGTCATAACTAGGGAAAATAGCCCCTATGGCAAGCAGTGATATTGTGTCCCTACCCAGTCATAACCAGGGAAAATAGCCCCCTATGGCAAGCAGTGATATTGTGTCCCTACCCAGAGTCATAACTAGGGAAAATAGCCCCTATGGCAAGCAGTGATATTGTGTCCCTACCCAGAGTCATAACTAGGGAAAATAGCCCCTATGGCAAGCAGTGATATTGTGTCCCTACCCAGTCATAACTAGGGAAAATAGCCCCTATGGCAAGCAGTGATATTGTGTCCCTGCCCAGAGTCATAACTAGGGAAAATAGCCCCTATGGCAAGCAGTGATATTGTGTCCCTACCCAGTCATAACTAGGGAAAATAGCCCCTATGGCAAGCAGTGATATTGTGTCCCTACCCAGTCATAACTAGGGAAAATAGCCCCTATGGCAAGCAGTGATATTGTGTCCCTACCCAGTCATAACTAGGGAAAATAGCCCCTATGGCAAGCAGTGATATTGTGTCCCTACCCAGTCATAACTAGGGAAAATAGCCCCTATGGCAAGCAGTGATATTGTGTCCCTACCCAGTCATAACTAGGGAAAATAGCCCCTATGGCAAGCAGTGATATTGTGTCCCTACCCAGTCATAACTAGGGAAAATAGCCCCTATGGCAAGCAGTGATATTGTGTCCCTACCCAGTCATAACTAGGGAAAATAGCCCCTATGGCAAGCAGTGATATTGTGTCCCTGCCCAGAGTCATAACTAGGGAAAATAGCCCCTATGGCAAGCAGTGATATTGTGTCCCTGCCCAGAGTCATAACCAGGGAAAATAGCCCCTATGGCAAGCAGTGATATTGTGTCCCTACCCAGAGTCATAACTAGGGAAAATAGCCCCTATGGCAAGCAGTGATATTGTGTCCCTGCCCAGAGTCATAACCAGGGAAAATAGCCCCTATGGCAAGCAGTGATATTGTGTCCCTACCCAGTCATAACTAGGGAAAATAGCCCCTATGGCAAGCAGTGATATTGTGTCCCTGCCCAGAGTCATAACTAGGGAAAATAGCCCCTATGGCAAGCAGTGATATTGTGTCCCTGCCCAGAGTCATAACCAGGGAAAATAGCCCCTATGGCAAGCAGTGATATTGTGTCCCTGCCCAGAGTCATAACCAGGGAAAATAGCCCCTATGGCAAGCAGTGATATTGTGTCCCTACCCAGTCATAACTAGGGAAAATAGCCCCTATGGCAAGCAGTGATATTGTGTCCCTACCCAGTCATAACTAGGGAAAATAGCCCCTATGGCAAGCAGTGATATTGTGTCCCTACCCAGTCATAACTAGGGAAAATAGCCCCTATGGCAAGCAGTGATATTGTGTCCCTACCCAATCATAACTAGGGAAAAGAGCCCCTATGGCAAGCAGTGATATTGTGTCCCTACCCAGTCATAACTAGGGAAAATAGCCCCTATGGCAAGCAGTAATATTGCACCCCTGCCCAGCACTGTATTTCTACCTATGGAGGTCTAACAATTTATATAAATGGTTTAATGATCCAGCCACCATAGTGTTCTCACCCATGATAGAGCCAGATCATACATCTGATGGAGTTTCTTTTCTCACTCTCTGGCGAGGTTTATTTGACTTTAATAGAACTTGCTCCTAGTCCAAGTGGTGCCCATGGCACGTGCTCCTAGTCCAAGTGATGCCCTCTTCATATGGCACCCATGGAGCTTGTCATGCCCTAGTTACGCCTCTGCCCCTATCATTAAAACACCCGAGAAATTTCCTGTCAGATACAACCTTGTATGAGGCCAGCTAAACCTACATAGGTGTGAGCTGTGATATGATAGGACTGGAGCCTCTGTCATTAAAACATTGTCTTTCCTACTCTCTCCATAGTCTTGTTCGATTTGTGTAGTATCTATACATCTATGGCTATCCATCGAGCTATATCAAACCATTTATCTAAATATCTATATTTATGTATATCTATATATCTATACAACACACAACACACAAAAACAAGTTGGTGTAGGACAGAACAAAGGGGAGACACAATAAAAACAAGTTGGTGTAGGAAAGAACAAAGGAGAGACAGTAAAAACCTAGTCACTGAATGTGTGACGAAAGAGCTTTGACAAAATAAAAACAACCTTCCGGGTATCGAACCAACCAACCGGAAATGTATAATAAATTGAAGTGAAACTCAACAGGTGTGTGTGTTTTTATTGGCAGCATGACCCTCCCAAAGTATAAGAATATATATCTATAGACATCTATCTATATACATACCTTTGATTATCTATCTATCTATATATCTATAGTTATCTATCTATATACATATCTATAGTTATCTATCTATCTATCTATTTAGGAGAATCAGGGTGGAGAGAGAGGCACTGCACCCCAGTAAATTTACTGAAAGGTGGGTGAATGAAGCGAAAATGGCCCGAGTGATTGGGCCTTCTCTGTTTATAAGCCTGTAGGTTGAGGAAGCGAGCAAAAGGAAGAAAGGTGCACTTGCACAACACGCTCCTGGAGTTGAGGGTTGTTCTATCTACGGGGTATTAAACAACCCATTTGTGGTGCCTCACCCTATTGGGGATTTCGATTGTTGAAATTGTTTGTTTTTATATTTTTTACACGACTGTATGTAAAATCCCCGGCATGTCTTTGTATTGTCCCCTTTTCTTGTTGCGCCCTTGTGGCTAATAAAGAAATCTATCTATATATCTATCTATCTATCTATCCAAAGAAACATATCTATCTATATATCTATATCTATCTATCTATATATATTAAATTCAAATATTAACAAAATAGATGTTCTTGTGATCAATTAAATTTTATTATACATATTTCAGAGGTACTTGAATCAAGTTCAACAGTACGTCCTCATCAAATAAAATAAAATGATACATGACATACCCTGACATGTTAGATGGTTAATATATTATGTATATATATATATATATATATATATATATATATATATACGAGGGCAATCCCAAAAGTAAGGTCTCCTTCCGATATTGCAACTCTTCCGTTAAAATCCTGTGGATGGTGCTTCGGGAAACCTCAGGAACCAAAATGCAGAGAGCATCCAGAGTGATCCGCCAATCTTTACGCATGTTTTCCTTAGAAGGAGACCTTACTTTTGGGATTGCCCTCTATATAATAACTGCGCGAAATTCGCACTTGGCTGCGGTAGCGTTCAACGGGAGCTCCATTCTCAACGGCTGCCAAGCCAAGATTCAGCATCCCAGCGAAGCGCGCGCATACTTGTTTGGGAGTGAAGGAAGCACCAATCACAACAGTGTTGCTAACAGCCGTACGAACAGTTTCTCTGCGTCCCCATCGCTTTGGAGACCTCGTCATTTACGTTCGCTTTTCCCTGCTTGCAAGGGTGGGACGGGAACTGATTCTGGCTAGATTTCTACAGCTGGATACCCTTCCTAACACCAACCTCATTTACAGTGAGTGCTGGGTGCTTTTTTGCCGTGGCACCTCCACGACCACTTTGCAGTGGAATGATATGGACCCCAGTCCCTATCATCTCATTTCTACAGCTGAGTAAACTGGAGTAATGTGAAATAAAGTGTCTTGCTCTAGGAAACAACACATCACCCGGTCTGAGAACTGAACTCACAACCTTTCGATTGCAAGCCCAATGCTCTAACCACTAAGCCATGTGACTCCATACATATATGTATATATATAAATGTGTGTATATATACATATATGTATATATATGTGTGTGTGTAGTATATATATATATATAAATAATTGTTTCTACTATTGGCACAAGGCCAGCAAATACCCAGTACATTACTGGTACTTTATTTTATCGACCCTGTAAGGATGAAAGGCAAAGTTAACCTCGGCGGGATTTGAAATCAGAATGGCAAGGCCCATAACTCCATCCGTCAAAGCATGGCGTCCGACCCTCTACCGATATATATATAATGTAATCATGTAACATGTTCATCTGTTAGATATGTTCTGAGGCTGACAGGCCTGGTCACATGACCACATCTAATATGTTCTATATTGTTGTTTCTACAGCTGGATGTCCCTTCTAATACCAACCACTTTACAGCATTTTATTATGACACCAGCACTACCACCTTACAGAGTGTACTGGATGTATTTTATCATGACACCAACACTACCACCTTACAGAGTGTACTGGGTGTATTTTATCATGACACGAACACTACTACTTTACAGAGTGTACTGGGTGTGTGTTACCATGACACCAACACTACCACCTTACAGAGTGTACTAGGTGTATTTTATCAATACCAGTACTACCACTTTACAGAGTGTACTAGGTGTATTTTATCAATACCAGCACTACCACTTTACAGAGTGTACTGGGTGTATTTTATTATGACACCAACACTACCACCTTACAGAGTGTACTGGGTGTATTTTATCATGACACCAGCACTACCACCTTACAGAGTGTACTGGGTGTATTTTATCATGACACCAACACTACCACCTTACAGAGTGTACTGGGTGTATTTTATTATGACACCAACACTACCACCTTACAGAGTGTACTAGGTGTATTTTATCATGACACCAACACTACCACTTTACAGAGTGTACTGGGTGTATTTTATCATGACACCAACACTACCACCTTACAGAGTGTACTGGGTGTATTTTATCATGACACCAACACTACCACCTTACAGAGTGTACTGGGTGTATTTTATCATGACACCAACACTACCACTTTACAGAGTGTACTGGGGGTATTTTATCTTGACACCAACACTACCACTTTACAGAGTGTACTGGGTGTATTTTATCATGACACCAGGACTACCACCTTACAGAGTGTACTGGGTGTATTTTATTGTGACACCAGCACTACCACTTTACAGACTGTACTAGGTGTATTTTATCAATACCAGTACTACCACTTTACAGAGTGTACTGGGTGTATTTTATCAATACCAGTACTACCACCTTACAGACTGTACTAGGTGTATTTTATCATGACACCAACACTACCACTTTACAGAGTGTACTGTGTGTATTTTATCATGACACCAGCACTACCACCTTACAGAGTGTACTAGGTGTATTTTATCATGACACCAACACTACCACCTTACAGAGTGTACTAGGTGTATTTTATCATGACACCAACACTAAAACTTTACAGAGTGTACTGGGTATATTTTATCATGACACCTACACTACCACCTTACAGAGTGTACTAGGTGTATTTTATCATGACACCAACACTACCACCTTACAGAGTGTACTAGGTGTATTTTATCATGACACCAACACTACCACCTTACAGAGTGTACTAGGTGTATTTTATCATGACATCAGGACTACCACTTTACAGAGTGTACTGGGTGTATTTTATTGTGACACCAGCACTACCACTTTACAGAGTGTACTGGGTGTATTTTATCAATACCAGCACTACCACTTTACAGAGTGTACTAGGTATATTTTATCAATACCAGCACTACCACCTTACAGAGTGTACTGGGTGTATGTTACCATGACACTAACACTACCACTTTACAGAGTGTACTGGGTGCATTATATTATGACACCAACACTACCACTTTACAGAGTGTACTGGGTGCATGTTATCATGACACCAACACTACCACATTACAGAGTGTACTGGGTGTATGTTATCATGACACCAACACTACCACTTTATAGGATATGCTGTCCACTGCTTGAAATATGTCACCCATACCTGATCTAGACCATGGATTGTGCTCTGAAACAAGTGTACTTATACTGGCCAAAACTCTTGTATTGTGTAACAGCAATAAAGGTTTGTAATTTAGCACAAGGGCTGCACTTTTGAGGGACAGGGAAAAAAATCAACTCTGTAGACTCCATTGTTTCACTGGTACTTTATTTTATCGTCCTCAGAATGGTGAAAGGCAAAGTTGACCTTGGTGGGGTTTGAACAAATACAGCCCAGCTTTTGATTGTCGTTCTACTGACTCTGGCAATCAACCACTCTAATTTCAGCACAAGGCCAGCAATTTTGGAAGAAGGAGGAAAGGAAAAATTGATGAGATTCTCCCCCTTCCATGACTGGTATTTTATTTTATTGACCTTTGGTAAGATAAAACGCAAAGTTGACCTCGGTGAAGTAAAGACCCAGAATCCTGCTAAGGATTTGGCCAACTCTTTAACCCTTTAGAATTTACATTACTCTATATATACTATTGTATTTCACAGTAAAGGCTTTACCTCACATAATATCTCACATAACATTTACATTACTCTATATATACTATTGTATTTTCACAGTAAAGGCTTTACCTCACATAATATCTCACATAACATTTACATTACTCTATATATACTATTGTATTTTCACAGTAAAGGCTTTACCTCACATAATATCTCACATAACATTTACATTACTCTATATATACTATTGTATTTTCACAGTAAAGGCTTTACCTCAGATAATATCTCACATAACATTTACATTACTCTATATATACTATTGTATTTCACATTAAAGGCTTTACCTCACATAATATCTCACATAACATTTACATTACTCTCTATATACTATTGTATTGTCACAGTAAAGGCTTTACCTCACATAATATCTCACATAACATTTACATTACTCTCTATATACTATTGTATTTCACAGTAAAAGCTTTACCTCACATAATATCTCACATAACATTTACATTACTCTATATATACTATTGTATTTCACATTAAAGGCTTTACCTCACATAATATCTCACATAACATTTACATTACTCTATATATACTATTGTATTTCACATTAAAGGCTTTACCTCACATAATATCTCACATAATATTTACATTACTCTATATATACTATTGTATTTTCACAGTAAAGGCTTTACCTCACATAATATCTCACATAACATTTACATTACTCTATATATACTATTGTATTTCACATTAAAGGCTTTACCTCACATAATATCTCACATAACATTTACATTACTCTATATATACTATTGTATTTTCACAGTAAACACTTTACCTTACATAATATCTCACATAACATATATATTACTCTATATCATTTTTTTCATCATCATTTCATTTTACGTCCGCTTTTTCCCTGCTTGCAAGGGTGGGACGGGAACTGATTTTTGGCTTGATTTCTACAGCTGGATGCCCTTCCTAACACCAACCTCATTTACAGTGAGTGCTGGGTGCTTTTTTGCCGTGTCACCTGCATGACCACTTTGCAGTGGAATGATATGGACCCCAGTCCCTATCATCTCATTTCTACAGCTGAGTAAACTGGAGCAATGTGAAATAAAGTGTCTTGCTCAAGGAAACAACACATCACCCGGTCTGAGAATTGAACTCACAACCTTTCGATTGCAAGGCCAATGCTCTAACCACTAAGCCATGTGCCTCCATATATACTATTATATTTTCACAGTAAACACTTTACCTCACATAATATCTCACATAACATTTACATTATTCTATATATACTATTGTATTTTCACAGTAAAGGCTTTACTTCACATAATATCTCACATAACATTTACATTGCTCTATATATACTATTATATTTTCACAGTAAAAGCTTTATCTCACATAATATCTCACATAACATTTACATTACTCTATATATACTATTGTATTTTCACAGTAAAGGCTTTACCTCACATAATATCTCACATAACATTTACATTACTCTATATATACTATTGTATTTTCACAGTAAAGGCTTTACCTCAGATAATATCTCACATAACATTTACATTACTCTATATATACTATTGTATTTCACATTAAAGGCTTTACCTCACATAATATCTCACATAACATTTACATTACTCTCTATATACTATTGTATTGTCACAGTAAAGGCTTTACCTCACATAATATCTCACATAACATTTACATTACTCTCTATATACTATTGTATTTCACAGTAAAAGCTTTACCTCACATAATATCTCACATAACATTTACATTACTCTATATATACTATTGTATTTCACATTAAAGGCTTTACCTCACATAATATCTCACATAACATTTACATTACTCTATATATACTATTGTATTTCACATTAAAGGCTTTACCTCACATAATATCTCACATAACATTTACATTACTCTATATATACTATTGTATTTCACATTAAAGGTTTTACCTCACATAATATCTCACATAACATTTACATTACTCTATATATACTATTGTATTTTCACAGTAAACACTTTACCTCACATAATATCTCACATAACATATATATTACTCTATATCATTTTTTTCATCATCATTTCATTTTACGTCCGCTTTTTCCCTGCTTGCAAGGGTGGGACGGGAACTGATTTTTGGCTTGATTTCTACAGCTGGATGCCCTTCCTAACACCAACCTCATTTACAGTGAGTGCTGGGTGCTTTTTTGCCGTGTCACCTGCATGACCACTTTGCAGTGGAATGATATGGACCCCAGTCCCTATCATCTCATTTCTACAGCTGAGTAAACTGGAGCAATGTGAAATAAAGTGTCTTGCTCAAGGAAACAACACATCACCCGGTCTGAGAATTGAACTCACAACCTTTCGATTGCAAGGCCAATGCTCTAACCACTAAGCCATGTGCCTCCATATATACTATTATATTTTCACAGTAAACACTTTACCTCACATAATATCTCACATAACATTTACATTATTCTATATATACTATTGTATTTTCACAGTAAAGGCTTTACTTCACATAATATCTCACATAACATTTACATTGCTCTATATATATACTATTATATTTTCACAGTAAAAGCTTTATCTCACATAATATCTCACATAACATTTACATTACTCTATATATACTATTGTATTTTCACAGTAAAGACTTTCCCTCACATAATATCTCACATAACATTTACATTACTCTATATATACTATTGTATTTTCACAGTAAAGGCTTTACCTCACATAATATCTCACATAACATTTACATTACTCTATATATACTATTGTATTTTCACAGTAAAGGCTTTACCTCACATAATATCTCACATAACATTTACATTACTCTATATATACTATTGTATTTTCACAGTAAAGGCTTTACCTCACATAATATCTCACATAACATTTACATTACTCTATATATACTATTGTATTTTCACAGTAAAGGCTTTACCTCACATAATATCTCACATAACATTTACATTACTCTATATATACTATTGTATTTTCACAGTAAAGGCTTTACCTCACATAATATCTCACATACCATTTACATTACTCTATATATACTATTGTATTTTCACAGTAAAGGCTTTACCTCACATAATATCTCACATAACATTTACATTACTCTATATATACTATTGTATTTTCACAGTAAAGGCTTTACCTCACATAATATCTCACATACCATTTACATTACTCTATATATACTATTGTATTTTCACAGTAAAGGCTTTACCTCACATAATATCTCACATAACATTTACATTACTCTATATATACTATTGTATTTTCACAGTAAAGGCTTTACCTCACATAAATATCTCACATAATATCGAATCTACGAGATTTTGATATTACTTATTTTGAGAACAATATCTTAACATAAGTATGAGTGGTCGGTTACAGCCAGTTTGAACAGAAAGAGTTGAGAAAATCCTGGCCGGATAGGGCCGGTTTAAATGCTAAAGGGTTAATGATCCTACTTATTTCTGATTTACACACAAGGCCAGCAAATTTGGGAGGGCAGGGCAACACGCAGAGAAGCATGAAAGTTGACTTTGACAGTATTTCAACACAGAACCTGGAGAGCTTGTAAGAAACACCTCAATTGCATTCTGTCGGATGCTCTACCGATTCTGCCAGACATTTGTTGCACCAACAGACACCCTGATTAAATGACAATTTATTATATCAATACTGTCTTCTGGCTTTCATCTTCTTTTGTTCCATACTTTCTTGATGGACAACTCACAAACACTTCCCACCTCATCTACAAATTCTTTCACATCTTTTCTCTCTCTCTCTCTCTCTCTCTCTCTACTCCCCCTCCACCTCCCCTTTTCTCTCTCTTTACTCCCCCTCACCCTCCCCTTTTCTCTCTCTTTACTCCCTCTCCTTTTCTCTCTCTTTACTCCCTCTCCTTTTCTCTCTCTTTACTCCCCTCTCCTTTTCTCTCTTATCACTCCCCCTTCCTCTCTCTTTTTCTCTCTTATTACAGCCCCTCCCTCTCATTTTCTCTCTCATTACTCCCCCTCCCTCTCATTTTCTCTCTCATTACTCCTACTCCCGCTCTCCTTTTCTCTCTCTGTACTCCCCTTCCTTCTCTCCTTTTCTCTCTCTTTACTCCCCCTCCCTCTCTCCTTTTCTCTCTTTACTCCCCCTCCCTCTCTCCTTTTCTCTCTTTACTCCCTCTCCTTTTCTCTCCTTTTCTCTCTTTACTCCCTCTCCTTTTCTCTCCTTTTCTCTCTTTACTCCCTCTCCTTTTCTCTCTTTTCTCCCTCTCTCTCTTACACTCCTTCTGTTCTCTTTCCCTCTGTCTAAATATCCTCTTCTCTTTACCTCTAATTCTCTTCTTACCCCCCCCCCTCCAATCTACAGTGTTAAGTCAATGTGTTTCTCTTTATAGATGTATCTCTTTCCTTCTCTCTCTCCCTCTCTCACCCACCCCTGTCTCTGCTCACTCTTATCTCTCCTGCTTTTACTTGCTCTCTTACTTAACCTATCTATATATCTATCTACACAGAAATATCCACAGTTGTGGGGTCTAGTCTGCATGAAGAACTCAATTTAATCCATATGTTGATAATGTTGTGGGTTAAAATAAATCCCGGAAAACTAAAAAATCATCAAAAGGAAAACAGAGTCATGATATAAGTTAAAACAATGAAATAAAAATTCAAGTCATTAGGAAAATACTTCACTGCTTTACGATCGTTTCTAGGTGATAATAATACATTGTACGTATATTTTGTTATCAATCTATGTAAGGTTAGTTATAAAATATCAGATAAGGAGAATATTTACCTACTTGTATATCATCAGCCGTTGTCAAAAGCAATGAGAATATTATTCAATATCAGTAGTAAATTGGGTTTAGTGACCTTATTTGGAGGCTGCCAAAGAATAAACCAATCAAATGGTATTTTGTCAAATGATGTTAAGACGAAATAAAACCCACTCTAGCTAAGGTCACAACCTTTTTAAAGGAATGGTTGAAAGATGTTAAAAATAGAATTACTTATAGAGAAAGGGGATTGTATTAATAGTGGATTGCAGTTGGTGTAGTGAAATTTAAAAAAATGTTGTATGTTGAGTTGTGTTGAATGGAATTTTTTAGGTGAATATAAATAGAGAGATATGAGATATACGGAAATAATTAGAATAAATATAGATAGGTAAGTTAATTGTCATAATTAGGAAGGATAGTATATTAAAATATTAAAATTATAATAAGATAATTAAATACAATAATATATTAATATAATATAATTGTTTCTACTTTAGGCACAAGGCCAGCAATTACCCAGTGCATTACTGGTACTTTATTTTATCGACCCCGTAAGGATGAAAGGCAAAGTCAACCTCGGCGGGATTTGAACTCAGATCGTAAAGGGACGTAACTATGCTGGAAAGCATGGCGTCCGACCCTCTACCGATACTGCCAATCCACCGCCCCGAATAGTCAGTAACACATGAATCTATGGAAGCTAAAAAATTAAAAGGTTAAAAGATTTTAGGAGAAAGGGATATTAATAAAAAGGTTCATCACATAGAACTATAGTGAGCTGTTATCTAGAATGTTTAGTTAAGTTTATAGTATTTAAATGTTTTTTGTATATGGTGATTACAAACTATAATCAGTTCTTGTCGTTTATTCAATAAATCGTCTTTAGATTTAGTAATTTCCAAGATCTCACCGGAACATAATCTGCATTCTCTCCTGTTCCCAAGATATGGAGTTCTTTGTAGAATGGTATTCCACGATAGTTTGAAATCTATTCCTTTCTTTTTATATTCATTTACTGCTTCAGCTAAAGATGTGGTGTTAGTTAGCTTAGTATTGTTAAAGCTACTGGAGTGTGCGTTATATCTTTTCTTAAATGTGTTCGATGTAGATCCTATATATGTTTTGTTGGAGTCAGTAGTAGACACAGTGCATTTATATATTACATTATTAATCAAACAGTTGCCATTTAAGGGGCAAGCGCTTCTATTTCTGCAATTACAACCATACGTAAGATGGTTGTTGGAGGTACCTATACAGTTCTCATTAATCCTTGAGCTGTTCTTATTGTAATTAATGTTAGCAGGAGAATGAAGGCTGCTTTGTGGGTGGTTTAGTGCTAGGGTTGTATTGTGATTTTGTGTTATGCTGTTTTTGTGTTGGTGATTTGGGTGGTTGTGTTTTCCAGGTTGAAGAATTGTATTGTTTGTCCTTTTAAGAGATGTAGTCTTATTTAAATTATGTTGTGGTGGTGTGGTCATATTATTTTTAAATTTATAAATGTTGTAGTTGCTTATTTTCAGTTGGAGATTGTTTGATGTAGAGTATGAGAATTTAAGAGTATACCTGTCAAATATTTGGTGGTATCTGTGGTTTGGTGGAAAATGTTTATGTAGAATTTTGAAGAATTTTTTGGGGATTTGTCCAATAGTTTGTAGGTTGAAGGGTGCGTTGTACCATGTTATGTTTCTTTTGCGGTTTTTAGTTAATTTCTTCTTCTCAGTTATATTAATGTGCTGTGTTCTAGAAGAGTTCCTATGGTCAGTATTTGTATTTGTGGATTTTGGTAAATTGCAGTGGTTGTATTTGGTGTTGTTATTGGGTAGATTATGGGAGGTTGAATGTTTGGTAGTCATATGTGGGTTGTTAACATTGGTCATAGATCGTGTAGTAATAGTTGTGGTTTTTCGGTTGTTTGGTGTGATAGGAATGATTACATTAGGCATTTGTTTCGATGGTACTTTTTGGTGTTTGTAGTTTTTGCTAGGTTTTGTAGTGTGGTCCATAGTAGTGCTGGGGATTTCATATATCCCCAGCACTACTATGGACCACACTAGAAAACCTTGTGATGGTGGCAGTGGTGGTGGTGGTGGTGGTGGACATCTAATATCTACTTTGTGATGGAGGTGGTGTTGGTGGCAGTGTCAGTGGTGGTGGTGGACACCTAATATCTACCTTGTGATGGTGGCAGTGTCAGTGGTGGTGGTGGTGGTGGTGAACACCCAATGTCTACCTTGTGATAAATTAGTGAATCAGAAAACAATTATTCATTCATCCTATTGTGCTACAACAGCCTTAATGCCATTGATTAGTTTCGGTTAGGAGAGAAATCAATCAATTCATTACATGTTCAATTATCATTATTGATGCTAAACATTCTATTTTACTTTTAACTTGTTCTGATTTTGTAAAGAAACTCCTCTTTTACTCATGTTCCCTGGCTTTCTGGCCCAATATGGCTGGCTAGCAACTGAAATATACCCTCTGGGGGTGCAGGGGGAAATGAGGTGGTCAGCTCGATTCTCAGACCAGATGGCACATTGTGTCCTTGAGCAAGATACTTTATTTCATGCTCTATTGGTAAGCCTATGCCATTCTCTTCCTTGGACACCATAGATGACATGGAGAGGGGAGACAGATATATTGGTCTTTCCCTTCTTTGGACATACTGGTCTTTCCTTGGTCACACTGATCTTTCCCTTCCTTGGTCATACTGGTCTTTCCTTGGACATACTGGTCCTTCGTTGGACACACTGGTCTTTCCCTTCCTTGGTCATACAGGTCTTTGCCTTCCTTGGACTCACTGATCTTTCTTTTCCTTGGACATACTGGTCCGTGGACCTCCTGGTCTCCTATTAATACCCCCACCCCTGCTGCCACTACCCCATTCAGTTAACTCTATTTGTAACCACATCTTTTTGTAACTTCACAGTTTAAATCTTTAGTTTTTCTTGAAAATAACCACAACTTTGAAGGGATGTAGTACAATACCCAACATTTGTTTCGTTAGCCAGTAGAGTGTCCCTTTTGGTACCAACCTGTCCGAGAAGGTCACTCATTCTATCATACAAATATGTTCAGTTTAAAGCAATTAAAATGTTATATAAGTACATACTATTATGTTGGTGGATTGGCAGTATCGGTAGTGTCGCCGCCATGCTTTCCTGCAGAGAGTTATGCCCCTTTATGGTCTGAGTTCAAATTCCGCTGAGGTTAACTTTGCCTTTCATCCTTACGAGGTCGATAAAATAAAGTACCAGTAATGTACTGGTATAATTGCTGGCCTTGTGCCAATAATAGAAACAATTATGTTGGTGGATTGGCAGTATCGGTAGAGCGTTGGATGCCATGCTTACAGCATAGAGTTATGGCCCTTTGCGTTCTGAGTTCAAATCCCACCAAGGTTAACTTTATCCTTCATCCTTACGGGGTCAATAACATAAAGTACCAGTAATGTACTGGGCTAATTTCTGGCCTTGTGCCAAATGTAGAAACAATTATGTTATAAGAGGAGACTAAAAGAGTTGGCAACCAAGAAGGGCACCCATCTTTAAAACATTGCCTCACAAAGGACCACATGATAGGTATGAAGCTTGTCATGGGGCCTGTGTGCTTAACCCCAGCTTTAACTGGGGGAAATGGCCTTAAAACACTTGTTGCATGTTGTATATGAAAACATGGGACTCACAATTTGACCCCAGTTTTAGGTGGATAGATGGCTATGAAACCCCTGCTGTATTTTGTATATGAAGACATGGGACTCACAAGGTTGACCCCAGTTTTAGGTGGATAGATGGCTTTGAAACCCCTGCTGTATTTTGTATATGAAGACATGGGACTCACAAGGTTGTCCCCAGTTTTAGGTGGATAGATGGCTTTGAAACCTCTGCTGTATTTTGTATATGAAGACATGGGACTCACAAGGTTGACCCCAGTTTTAAGTGGATAGATGGCTTTGAAACCCCTGCTGTATTTTGTATATGAAGACATGGGACTCACAAGGTTGACCCCAGTTTTAGGTGGATAGATGGCTATGAAACCCCTGCTGTATTTTGTATATGAAGACATGGGACTCACAAGGTTGACCCCAGTTTTAGGTGGATAGATGGCTTTGAAACCCCTGCTGTATTTTGTATATGAAGACATGAGACTCACAAGGTTGACCCCAGTTTTAGGTGGATAGATGGCTATGAAACCCCTGCTGTATTTTGTATATGAAGACATGGGACTCACAATTTGACCCCAGTTTTAGGTGGATAGATGGCTTTGAAACCCCTGCTGTATTTTGTATATGAAGACATGGGACTCACAAGGTTGACCCCAGTTTTAGGTGGATAGATGGCTTTGAAACCCCTGCTGTATTTTGTATATGAAGACATGGGACTCACAATTTGACCCCAGTTTTAGGTGGATAGATGGCTTTGAAACCCCTGCTGTATTTTGTATATGAAGACATGGGACTCACAAGGTTGACCCCAGTTTTAGGTGGATAGATGGCTTTGAAACCCCTGCTGTATTTTGTATATGAAGACATGGGACTCACAAGGCTGACTCCAGTTCACCCCCGCCCCCTCCCTGTTGTGTTGTTGTTGTTGTTAATGATGCATCAAAAGGTGCAGCTGCTGATTTTTTGTCTGCTGCAGCTGTGCAGTTGGTATTGAATTATTGACATTAAATTTCATCTAATGTGTCTGTGTTTGTAACAATAACAAAAGCAATAACAACACCATCACCACAACACCACAACACCAACACCACCACCACTACCAACACCACCACCACCACCACCACCACACCATAACACCAACAGCACCACCACCACCATTACCAACACCAACACCACCACCACCACCATTACCAACACCACCACCACCACCACCATTACCAACACCACCACCACCATTACCAACACCACCACCACCACAACACCACCACCATTACCAACACCACTACCATCCCAACACCAACACCACCACAACACCACCACCACCCCAACACCAACACCACCACCAACACCACCATCATCATCATCAACAACTGCACCAACACCATCACAACAACAACAGCAACACCATCACAACAACAGCAACACCATCATCAACAGCAGCAGCACCATCACAACACCAACACCACTATCAACAACAGCAACAACACCACTGCCATCAACAGCAACACCACCACCACCACCACCACCACAACACCACCACCACAACACCAACACCAACACCACCACCACCACCACCACAACACCATCACCACAACAACAATACCATAACTATACAATAGTATTGCCTGCTTTTAGGTTTGTCACTATAATAATTACCGATTAAATTATGTCAATTTACATCATTATCTCTCTCTCTCTCTCTCTCTCTCTCTCTCTCTCTCTCTCTCTCTCTCTCTCTCTCTCTCTCTCTCTCTCTCTGTCAATTACTCTCTCTCTCTATTACTCTCTCTCTCTCTATTACTCTCTCTCTCTCTATTACTCTCTCTCTCTCTCTATTACTCTCTCTACCAACAATTTTGGTAGAGAAGAAAGTGGATTAAATCAACCCCAATGCATTACTGGTACTTTATTTTATTGACGATGTAAGGTTGAAAGGCAAAGCTAACCTCAGTGGGATTAGCTTTACCTGACAAATAATAAAACAAAAGAGGAAGCCAACCAGTACATGTGTTTTGTTAGGAAACATGACCCTCCCAAAGTATAACAATATCTTTTACAACATCCTGCCCATATGATAGGAAGGGTTCTTTAGTTGAGTCAGTGATGATAACATCTCTAATGCCAGTGTCACAATGAATGCACCCAGTACACCCTTTAAGGTGGTTGGCAATAGGAAGGGCACCCTGCTGTAGTAACCATGCAAAAAAGCATTGAGGACTCTTAGGTTGTGCCAAGGACACAACAATATCGTTAGTGTTGGTAATCTACATGATAAATGCATTCAGTACATTCCGTAAAGTGGTTGGTAATAGGAGGGGCATCCAGTTGTAGAAAACTTGCCAAACACAGTCGGCAGGGACAATCGAATTATGTCAAGGACATGACAAGCTCCCTAGTGTTAGTGGTTCACACAATAAATATACCCAGTATACTGTGTAAAGTGGTTTGTGATAGGAAGGGCATCCAGCCATAGATATGACAACCTCTCTAGTGTTGGTAATCCACACAATATATATGTATACACACACACACACACATACTGGGTGTCCCCCCAAATGTATACATACTTCAACAGCATTCTAATAAATATGTAAATATGTGTAAACATTTTTTGGAATGATTGTTCCTTGTCTTCTCTTTTATTGAAGAGTTCTAAAAAAGGGAAGTAATAATTAAGGGTTATGTGTGTGTGTATATATATATATATATATATTCACAGGGACATGGAAATACTTTGTTTGGTGTCCGAGCTCGTGGTTAGCCCCTAGTTCTTGTCAGGACGTAATTCTAGAAAGAAAACTGATGTAAAACCTGCAACTTAATGGCAGCCAATGATGTTGACCTGATCTTTTGGGATACCTGTCACCATTGTTCAGAGAGTGGGATTTGTTCAGTGCAAGGCCTTTCTTCATTTAAAAAAGCACAGGCATCATCATTGTTTAATGTCTATCTTCCATGCTAGCAAGATTGATCGGGTGACCGTGTCTCATTCTTATAGGACTGTATCTTGCATGTTTTCTATGGTTGGATGCCCTTCCTAACACCAACCACATTTACAGTGTGGACTGGGAGCCTTTTTACCGTGTCTCCTACACGACCACTGTAAAGTGTGGACTGGGAGCCTTTTGTCATGTCACCTACACAACCACTTTACAGTGTGGACTGGGTGTTTTTTTTCGTGACACCTACATGACCACTTTACAGTGGACGGAAATGGGAAGATGGAGTAGGGTGTATATTAAGTTAAGAGGTGCCTACTGACTGGGTTTAAGTTTGTATGTAAAGGAAGGCAGGTCTTTAATGTATATGTATATGTATATATATATATATATATATATATATATATACACACATACATCATTTGATCTAAACATAATTCCCGTATGTTATGTGAGCATGGCCTTTTTTTTTTTTTACGTTTGTATGGACGTGATGCACATGGATAATGATCGCTGGGTGAAGAAGTGCCAGGAAATCCCAGTGGAAGGAAGCCACAACAGAAGTAGGCCAAGGAAGACCTGGGCAGAGGTGGTGAGAGCTGATCTTAAATCACTGAGACTCACCGAGGAGATGACGAAGGAACATGGCAAATGGAGAAGATATGCTGGGTTGAAAAGGTTGACACTTTCCAAACAGACAGTTGACAATAAACTACATGTGGGAAAGATGGCTGAAACATGTTTTACATGGGAGAAAGATGGGTGACAGATGTTTTACATGTGGGGAAGATGGGTGACAGATGTTTTACATGTGGGGAAGATGGGTGACAGATGTTTTACATGTGGGGAAGATGGGTGACAGATGTTTTACATGTGGGGAAGATGGATATATGTGTGTATGCTTGTATATATGTTTGTGTGTGTATATATATATATGTATGGAGGCACATGGCTTAGTGGTTAGAGCATTGGCCTTGCAATTGAAAGGTTGTGAGTTCAATTCTCAGACCGGGTGATGTGTTGTTTCCTTGAGCAAGACACTTTATTTCACATTGCTCCAGTTTACTCAGCTGTAGAAATGAGATGATAGGGACTGGGGTCCCTATCATTCCACTGCAAAGTGGACGTGTAGGCGCCACGGAAAAAAAAAGCACCCAGCACTCACTGTAAATGAGGTTGGTGTTAGGAAGGGCATCCAGCTGTAGAAATCAAGCCAGAATCAGTTCCCGTCCCACCCTTGCAAGCAGGGAAAAGTGGACGTAAAATGAAATGATGAAATGATGATGATGATACACATTTACTTGTATGTATGCATGTCTGTGTATATATATTTATACATGTGTGCTTGTATGTATGTGTGTATATATATATATATACAGTATATATACACGTGTGCTTGTATGTATGTGCATATATTTATGTATATATGTGTGCTTGAATACATTTACATGTGTATATATATGTATGTGTGTGAGTTTGTATATATGCATACACACACGTGCTTGTATATATGTTTGAAGATTTTCGCAGTCATTGCAATGGTGATAAAATCTGACCCTCCCCTGACTAATAAGTGTTTTATTATCTAATAATTGTTTCTACTTTTGGCACAAGGCCAGCAATTACTCAGTACATTACTGGTACTTTATTTTATCGACCCCGTAAGGATGAAAGGCAAAGTCAACCTCGGCGGGATTTGAACTCAGATCGTAAAGGGACGTAACTATGCTGGAAAGCATGGCGTCCGACCCTCTACCGATACTGCCAATCCACCGCCCTTACTCAGATTGTAAATAATGAACCTACACACCATCTAGCAGGCCTTAATAATATACGATACCCAGGAACAATACACTGTTACCTCAAACCCACATAACTGTTTTGCTGGTGAAATTTATTTTGATAACACAGTTCACACCTCTTGTACTTAATAGAAATATGTTCGAGGGGAGTAATAAAAGTAATTGTAAAGCTACTTTCTCTCTAGATGCAGGGGAAATTTGTTGTGTATTTACTTATAAATATCTTCAGTTCCATTAAATTATATTAAATAGCAGAAAAACCACCTGAAGAGTGGTTTTTCTGCTAGCATGTGTAGTGTGTATATTGATATTATACACAAATATACATGTAGGTATGGAGGCATATGGCTTAGTGGTTAGAGCATTGGCCTTGCAATCGAAAGGTTGTGAGTTCAATCCTCAGACCGGGTGATGTGTTGTTTCCTTGAGCAAGACACTTTATTTCACATTGCTCCAGTTTACTCAGCTGTAGAAATGAGATGATAGGGACTGGGGTCCCTATCATTCCACTGCAAAGTGGTCGTGGAGGTGCCACGGCTAAAAAGCACCCAGCACTCACTGTAAATGAGGTTGGTGTTAGGAAGGGCATCCAGCTGTAGAAATCATGCCAGAATCAATTCCCGTCCCACCCTTGCAAGCAGGGAAAAGCGGACATAAAATGAAATAATGATGATGATGATGATATGGTATGTCAAATAAAATTGACAATATGCACAGAAATTGAAGAGAGACTGTGTTACACTGTCTTCTGTAATCAGTAAAGTAATCCATGATACATTAAAAAAAGATATTATATATAAACTGCATTACAGGGAAATGTAATGAAAACGAAAAAGGAGACAATTAGTGACAGAAATATAAATGTTATGATATAACAATGTAAACATATGAATGTTTATATAAGTGATGTGATATAGTGTCTGTTATATCATAACTGGAAGTATTGACATTTGAGAATTTTAAAAGAAGTGAATCTCAAAATAAGCAATAAAATTATTTATATTTAAAGAGTTACGAAATTTAGTAGATAAATTATGTAATATTCATTCATTATTTATTCAAACTCATTCTGAGTTCAAATCCTGCCAAGGTTAACTTTGCCTTTCAGCCTTACGGGGTCGATAAAATAAAGTACGAGTAATGCACTGGGTAATTGCTGACCTTGTGCCTAACGTAGAAACAATTATTTATTCAAAGTAATCCAACTTATTTTACTAACAGGATAAAAAAATATATTCAGTACACAGTCCCACTTCCTCCCTTTATTATATTATGATAATAATTATAATATTTGTTTCTACTTTTGGCACAAGGCCAGAAATTACCCAGTGTATTACTGGTACTTTATTTTATCGACCTCATAAGGAATGTGATTTCATATGTATATTTTTATATAAACATTTGAAGAGCATTCTAATATATAAATATATGTAAGTCAGTAAAATAATTGTTTAACCCTTTAGCGTTTAAACCAGCTGTATCTGGCCAGAATTCTCTCACTTCTTTCTGTTCAAACCAGCTGTAACCAGTCACTAATAAGGTAGTGTTCTCAAAATAAATATCAAAATCTCATAGATTCGATATTATGTGAGGTACAGCCTTTACTGTGAAAATACAATAGTATATATAGAGTAATGTAAATGTTATGTGAGGTACAGCCTTTACTGTGAAAATACAATAGTATATATAGAGTAATGTAAATGTTATGAGATATTATGTGAGGTAAAGCCTTTACTGTGAAAATACAATAGTATATATAGAGTAATGGAAATGTTATGTGAGATATTATGTACGGTAAAGCCTTTACTGTGAAAATACAATAGTATATATAGAGTAATGTAAATGTTATGTGAGGTAAAGCCTTTACTGTGAAAATACAATAGTATATATAGAGTAATGTAAATGTTATGTGAGATATTATGTGAGGTAAAACCTTTACTGTGAAAATACAATAGTATATATAGAGTAATGTAAATGTTATGAGATATTATGTGAGGTAAAGCCTTTACTGTGAAAATACAATAGTATATATAGAGTAATGTAAATGTTATGTGAGGTAAAGCCTTTACTGTGAAAATACAATAGTATATATAGAGTAATGTAAATGTTATGTGAGGTAAAACCTTTACTGTGAAAATACAATAGTATATATAGAGTAATGTAAATGTTATGAGATATTATGTGAGGTAAAGCCTTTACTGTGAAAATACAATAGTATATATAGAGTAATGTAAATGTTATGTGAGATATTATGTGAGGTAAAGCCTTTACTGTGAAAATACAATAGTATATATAGAGTAATGTAAATGTTATGTGAGATATTATATGAGGTAAAACCTTTACTGTGAAAATACAATAGTATATATAGAATAATGTAAATGTTATGTGAGATATTATGTGAGGTAAAGCCTTTACTGTGAAAATACAATAGTATATATAGAGTAATGTAAATGTTATGTGAGATATTATGTGAGGTAAAGCCTTTACTGTGAAAATACAATAGTATATATAGAGTAATGTAAATGTTATGTGAGATATTATGTGAGGTAAAGCCTTTACTGTGAAAATACAATAGTATATATAGAGTAATGTAAATGTTAGGAGATATTATGTGAGGTAAAGCCTTTACTGTGAAAATACAATAGTATATATAGAGTAATATAAATGCTAAAGGGTTAATTATCTACCTTTCTATATTTATTTATATTTCATTTTATTATGTTATAAATAATGTTGATACCTGTGTTTTACTGTTAAAGATTGTTTGTATCATTGGAAGTCATCTTATCAGGAAATATATTTTTAAACTAGAATTCTTACAAAGTTATAAACTTTCTTCTCCATTTGTTTATATATATTTGTATACACCTACCGCACAATTGACTAACTACTGTCATTTTTCTCGTCAAAATGCACACTCTTATTCTCATGTAATGTTTTATTGTATGTCTGTTAATCTATGGAGGCACAGAAGTACTGAATTTTCACATACTGTTTTTAATGCAGCCTCTGCTTTGATGTTGTTTTTAATTGTGCTTGTAATATGCAATATATTACTTGAAATGGTATGAACCTCATCTCTGGCATGGAGTTATCTCTTGTATGTATTAATCTTAAAACTTATAGCAATATATAAGTTCCTGAAGATATGTAGAGCGACAGACAGATACCTTGTATGTATCATGATATGGCCCGCTGTTGTATGTATCATGGTATGGCCCGCTGTTGTATGTATCATGGTATGGCCTGCTGTTGTAGGTATCATGGTATGGCCTGCTGTTGTATGTATCATGGTATGGCCTGCTGTTGTAGGTATCATGGTATGGCCCGCTGTTGTAGGTATCATGGTATGGCCCGCTGTTGTAGGTATCATGGTATGGCCCGCTGTTGTAGGTATCATGGTATGGCCCGCTGTTGTATGTATCATGGTATGGCCTGCTGTTGTAGGTATCATGGTATGGCCCGCTGTTGTATGTATCATGCTATGGTCCGCTGTTGTAGGTATCATGGTATGGCCCGCTGTTGTATGTATCATGGTATGGCCTGCTGTTGTAGGTATCATGGTATGGCCTGCTGTTGTAGGTATCATGGTATGGCCTGCTGTTGTATGTATCATGGTATGGCCTGCTGTTGTATGTATCATGGTATGGCCTGCTGTTGTAGGTATCATGGTATGGCCCGCTGTTGTAGGTATCATGGTATGGCCTGCTGTTGTAGGTATCATGGTATGGCCTGCTGTTGTATGTATCATGGTATGGCCCGCTGTTGTCTGTATCATGGTATGGCCCGCTGTTGTAGGTATCATGGTATGGCCCGCTGTTGTAGGTATCATGGTATGGCCCGCTGTTGTATGTATCATGGTATGGCCCGCTGTTGTCTGTATCATGGTATGGCCCGCTGTTGTAGGTATCATGGTATGGCCCGCTGTTGTAGGTATCATGGTATGGCCTGCTGTTGTAGGTATCATGGTATGGCCCGCTGTTGTAGGTATCATGGTATGGCCTGCTGTTGTAGGTATCATGGTATGGCCCGCTGTTGTCTGTATCATGGTATGGCCCGCTGTTGTAGGTATCATGGTATGGCCCGCTGTTGTAGGTATCATGGTATGGCCCGCTGTTGTAGGTATCATGGTATGGCCCGCTGTTGTAGGTATCATGGTATGGCCTGCTGTTGTAGGTATCATGGTATGGCCCGCTGTTGTAGGTATCATGGTATGGCCTGCTGTTGTCTGTATCATGGTATGGCCCGCTGTTGTAGGTATCATGGTATGGCCTGCTGTTGTAGGTATCATGGTATGGCCCGCTGTTGTAGGTATCATGGTATGGCCCGCTGTAGTAGGTATCATGGTATGGCCCGCTGTTGTCTGTATCATGGTATGGCCTGCTGTTGTCTGTATCATGGTATGGCCCGCTGTTGTATGTATCATGGTATGGCCCGCTGTTGTAGGTATCATGGTATGGCCCGCTGTTGTAGGTATCATGGTATGGCCCGCTGTAGTAGGTATCATGGTATGGCCTGCTGTTGTCTGTATCATGGTATGGCCTGCTGTTGTAGGTATCATGGTATGGCCCGCTGTTGTAGGTATCATGGTATGGCCCGCTGTTGTAGGTATCATGGTATGGCCTGCTGTTGTCTGTATCATGGTATGGCCCGCTGTTGTAGGTATCATGGTATGGCCCGCTGTTGTAGGTATCATGGTATGGCCCGCTGTTGTAGGTATCATGGTATGGCCTGCTGTTGTCTGTATCATGGTATGGCCCGCTGTTGTAGGTATCATGGTATGGCCCGCTGTTGTAGGTATCATGGTATGGCCTGCTGTTGTCTGTATCATGGTATGGCCTGCTGTTGTAGGTATCATGGTATGGCCCGCTGTTGTAGGTATCATGGTATGGCCCGCTGTTGTCTGTATCATGCTATGGTCCGCTGTTGTCTGTATCATGGTATGGCCCGCTGTTGTAGGTATCATGGTATGGCCTGCTGTTGTCTGTATCATGGTATGGCCTGCTGTTGTAGGTATCATGGTATGGCCCGCTGTTGTAGGTATCATGGTATGGCCTGCTGTTGTCTGTATCATGGTATGGCCCGCTGTTGTAGGTATCATGGTATGGCCCGCTGTTGTAGGTATCATGGTATGGCCTGCTGTTGTCTGTATCATGGTATGGCCTGCTGTTGTAGGTATCATGGTATGGCCCGCTGTTGTAGGTATCATGGTATGGCCCGCTGTTGTCTGTATCATGCTATGGTCCGCTGTTGTCTGTATCATGGTATGGCCCGCTGTTGTAGGTATCATGGTATGGCCTGCTGTTGTCTGTATCATGGTATGGCCCGCTGTTGTAGGTATCATGGTATGGCCTGCTGTTGTCTGTATCATGGTATGGCCTGCTGTTGTAGGTATCATGGTATGGCCTGCTGTTGTAGGTATCATGGTATGGCCCGCTGTTGTCTGTATCATGGTATGGCCCGCTGTTGTAGGTATCATGGTATGGCCTGCTGTTGTCTGTATCATGGTATGGCCCGCTGTTGTATGTATCATGGTATGGTCCGCTGTTGTAGGTATCATGGTATGGCCCGCTGTTGTCTGTATCATGATATGGCCCGCTGTTGTAGGTATCATGGTATGGCCTGCTGTTGTCTGTATCATGGTATGGTCCGCTGTTGTAGGTATCATGGTATGGCCCGCTGTTGTCTGTATCATGGTATGGCCTGCTGTTGTAGGTATCATGGTATGGTCCGCTGTTGTAGGTATCATGGTATGGTCCGCTGTTGTAGGTATCATGGTATGGTCCGCTGTTGTAGGTATCATGGTATGGCCCGCTGTTGTATGTATCATGGTATGGCCCGCTGTTGTATGTATCATGGTATGGCCTGCTGTTGTATGTATCATGGTATGGCCCGCTGTTGTATGTATCATGGTATGGCCCGCTGTTGTATGTATCATGGTATGGCCCGCTGTTGTATGTATCATGGTATGGCCTGCTGTTGTATGTATCATGGTATGGCCTGCTGTTGTATGTATCATGGTATGGCCCGCTGTTGTATGTATCATGCTATGGTCCGCTGTTGTATGTATCATGGTATGGCCTGCTGTTGTATGTATCATGGTATGGCCCACTGTTGTAGGTATCATGGTATGGCCCGCTGTTGTATGTATCATGGTATGGCCCGCTGTTGTATGTATCATGGTATGGCCCGCTGTTATACATTGAAACATTTGTAGAATTAAAATTGTGTTTTAAGTTGAACTTGGTTATTCTCTCTGTATTAATATATTATGTCTGTGTGTGTTTACATGTAGATATAGATGTATATATATGTATGTATGTGTAGAATCATTCATACACATGCGCACAGAGGCACACACACACACATATATATATATAAAACCATGAAAGAAATCAATCAATGTTTTAAGTGTGTGCAGTCAGTGGAATGGTAATCTTAGATATAAGTGTATTCCATTATTCCATTCCAATACACACAGACACATGTTGTCTGTATACCTTTTGTATATCTACCCCTCTCTCTCACTCACATCCACTCTCTCTCTCTCATCCTACTAAATATACTCTGGAGAAACCTTCATGTACAGTTTTTCCATAGACACATATCAAATATATATCAAATATATATCAATATATATATAATATATTGATATATAAGAAGATCATGTCCAGTATTTGTCTTCATCTCATCCTCCATCACTCTCCAGTCATCCTCCATCTACACCATGACAGTTCTTCTATTTGGATTCCTTGCCACATCTTTATCCAATTATTCTGCCATGTCCTTAAGTCTTTCCTGTACACCACATCTCATTCTTCTCATAGACAACGTTTCTCTCAACTCGTCTTTCATACACACTAACATACACACTAACATGCACACTAACATGCACACTGACATGCACACTAACATACGCACTAACATACGCACTAACATACACACTAACATACACACTGACATTCACACTAACATACACACTAACATACACACTGACATACACACTGACATTCACACTGACATTCACACTGACATTCACACTGACATTCACACTAACATTCACTAACATTCAATGACATTCACACTGACATTCACACTGACATTCACACTGACATTCGCACTGACATTTACACTAACATTCACACTGACATTCACACTGACATTCACACTGACATTCACACTGACATTCACACTGACATTCACACTGACATTCACACTGACATTCGCACTGACATTCGCACTGACATTCACACTGACATTCACACTGACATTCACACTGACATTCAGGAACATGCCTCAATTCATTTTGGCCTTTGAGAATCCTTTGCATTCAGTGCTGATGTTTCCCAAGTGTGCAATATTGTACTTTCTACAGAAGTGTTACCTGACACCAACATTACCACTTTACAGAGTGTACTGGGTGTATTTTATCATGACACCAGCACTACCACTTTACAGAGTGTACTGGGTGTATTATATCATGACACCAGCACTACCACTTTACAGAGTGTACTGGGTGTATTATATCATGACACCAGCACTACCACTTTACAGAGTGTACTGGGTGTATTCTATCATGACACCAGCACTACCACTTTACAGAGTGTACTGGGTGTATTTTATCATGACACCAGCACTACCACTTTACAGAGTGTACTGGGTGTATTATATCATGACACCAGCACTACCACTTTACAGAGTGTACTGGGTGTATTATATCATGACACCAGCACTACCACTTTACAGAGTGTACTGGGTGTATTTTATCATGACACCAGCACTACCACTTTACAGAGTGTACTGGGTGTATTATATCATGACACCAGCACTACCACTTTACAGAGTGTACTGGGTGTATTATATCATGACACCAGCACTACCACTTTACAAAGTGTACTGGGTGTATTATATCATGACACCAGCACTACCACTTTACAGAGTGTACTGGGTGTATTCTATCATGACACCAGCACTACCACTTTACAGAGTGTACTGGGTGTATTCTATCATGACACTACTACCTTACAGGGTACACAAATCACAATATCAATAATATTGATATTACATCTGGCTATTTCAGGACTACAGAAAATTCTATAACTCTCTGGTAACTTGCCAAACTCTTCTCCCTCCCTCTCTCTCTCTCTCCCCTTTCTTTCTCTCTTCCTGGCCCCCTTCTCTCTCTCCCTGCCCCCCCCCCCTCTTTCTTTCCCCCTTCTCTCTCTCCCCTCCCTCTCATTCTTCCTGCCCCCTTCTCTCTCACTCCCTCTCGCTCACCCTTCACCCCTCTCTCACTCCCCTCCCCCTCTCTCTCCCCTCGCCCCCTCTCACTCCCCTCCCCCTTCTCACCCCCCCCACCCCTCTCATTACCTCTACATGACTGTGTCTGGTTTAATGTGTCTGTTAAAATTAATCTAAAAAACAAATCTTGACTATTTCCTGCTGAGAAACTCTGTCTTGTCCTCACCCTCAACTGAATAAATCGAAAGAACTCATATTTGGTCGTATATATATATACGTATACATATGTGTATATTTATATATGTGTGTATATATATATATATACATATACATATACACCATCCAGGCCGAAACAAATGAGATCGTGTAGGTGTCACGACAAAAAAACACACAGTCCACGCTGTAATGTGGCCGTGTAGGCAACACGGTAAAAACCTCCCAGACCCACACTGTAAATGTGGTTGGTGTTAGGAAGGGCATCCAACTGTAGAAAACCTGCTAGACAGTCCTATGCGAGCAAGACAATCACTCTTGCCTCAAGTGGGAAAACCCCCGTCCAAACCCATGCAAGCGTGGAACACGGACATTAAACGTTGATGATGATGATGATGTGTATATTTATATATGTGTGTATATATATATATATATACGTATTCTATAAAATGCACACAATGCAGATCTTGGGTACACAAGAGATGTAGCGGAATAGCAGGCAAACTAACAGGTAAGGAGAAATATGTATGCAGTAGATGTACAGGGAAATTAGACAGTAGAAGTCGCATTGATAGACACATTTTTCAAATGCAGGAGGGCGCTATAGAAGTGGTGGATAGCTTCCGGTACCTAGGAGATCAGATTAGCATGGGAGGAGGGTGTTCCGAGACCATAGTATCTAGAATAAGGACGGGTTGGAAGAAGTTTAGGGAGCTGCTTCCTCTGTTGACGAAGAAGGGTTTCTCCCTGCGTACGAAAGGCCGGTTGTATGATGCCTGTGTGAGGAGCGCGATGCTGCATGGTAGTGAGACATGGGCAGCAACTGCAGAGGATATGCAACGGCTGGAGAGAAATGAGACAAGCATGCTCCGTTGGATGTGCAGTGTAAATGTGCGTGAATGACCCAGCATAAATGTGTTGAGAGAGAAACTGTGTCTGAGAGGGATAGAATGTAGTGTACGGGAGAGGAGACTGAGTGGTATGGACATGTGATGCGCATGGAGGATGACCGATGGGTGAAGAAGTGCCAGGAAATGCCAGTTGAAGGAAGACGTGGTAGAGGTAGACCACGAAAAACATGGGCGGAGGTGGTGAGAACAGACCTCAGATCATTGAAGCTCACGGTGGAGATGACGAAGAACCGTGACGAGTGGAGAGATGCTGTGCTGAATAAGACCCGTCCCACCCTTGCAAGCAGGGAAAAGCGGACGTAAAATGATGATGATGATGTATACATATGTGTATATTTATATATGTGTGGATATATATATATA
>OZ024761.1:4394469-4436969 GCA_964016885.1 Eledone cirrhosa | reverse complement strand
AATTCTTGATTATTTTCAAAGTTAGTTAAACATCATAGGGGGACAGTCTCTTTCTTTAGAAATATTGGGGACAGTCTCTTTCTTTAGAAATATTGGGGACAGTCTCTTTCTTTAGAAATATTGGGGACTGTCTCTTTCTTTTGAAATATTGGGGACTGTCTCTTTCTTTAGAAATATTGGGGACTGTCTCTTTCTTTAAAAATATTGGGGACCGTCTCTTTCTTTAGAAATATTGGGGACAGTCTCTTTCTTTAGAAATATTGGGGACAGTCTCTTTCTTTAGAAATATTGGGGACTGTCTCTTTCTTTAGAAATATTGGGGATTGTCTCTTTCTTTAGAAATATTGGGGACAGTCTCTTTCTTTAGAAATATTGGGGACTGTCTCTTTCTTTAGAAATATTGGGGACTGTCTCTTTCTTTAGAAATATTGGGGACTGTCTCTTTCTTTAGAAATATTGGGGACTGTCTCTTTCTTTAGAAATATTGGGGACTGTCTCTTTCTTTAGAAATATTGGGGACCGTCTCTTTCTTTAGAAATATTGGGGACCGTCTCTTCAGAAATATAGTAACTAAAGAAGTGTTTATATTTATCTCAAAACCTTCCAACCTAATGTTATGCATGTAATGTTCTGAATGCCAGCTTATAAATGAGAATGTTACTAAATCCCTCCAAATTCTTGATTATTTCCAAAATAGACAATGTCATTCATTAGAAATATGGAAATGAAAGGGTTAATGACATAGACAGTGTCTTTCATTAGAAATATGGTAATGAAAGGGTTAATGACATAGATAGTGTCTTTCATTAGAAATATGGTAATGAAAGGGTTAATGACATAGACAGTGTCATTCATTAGAAATATGGTGATGAAAGGGTTAATGACATAGACAGTGTCATTCATTAGAAATATGGTGATGGAAGGGTTAATGACATAGACAGTGTCTTTCATTAGAAATATGGTGATGAAAGGGTTAATGACATAGACAGTGTCTTTCATTAGAAATATGGTGATGAAAGGGTTAATGACATAGACAGTGTCTTTCATTAGAACTATGGTAATGAAAGGGTTAATGACATAGTGTCTTTCATTAGAAATATGGTAATGAAAGGGTTAATGACATAGACAGTGTCTTTCATTAGAAATATGATAATGAAAGGGTTAATGACATAGTGTCTTTCATTAGAAATATGGTAATGAAAGGGTTAATGACATAGTGTCTTTCATTAGAAATATGGTAATGAAAGGGTTAATGACATAGACAGTGTTTTTCATTAGAAATATGGTAATGAAAGGGTTAATGACATAGACAGTGTCTTTCATTAGAAATATGGGAATGAAAGGGTTAATGACATAGACAGTGTCTTTCATTAGAAATATGGGAATGAAAGGGTTAATGACATAGGAAGTGTCTTTCATTAGAAATATGGTAATGAAAGGGTTAATGACATCGACAGTGTCTTTCATTAGAAATATGGGAATGAAAGGGTTAATGACATAGATAGTCTCTTTCATTAGGAATATGGTAATGAAAGAGTTAATGACAAATACAAGATTTTTATATTTATTCTGAGAACAATACCTTAACATCAGTATGAGCTGCTGGTTTGAACAGCAAAGGTGAGAGAATTCTGGCAGGATATGACTGATTTAAATGCTACTAGGTTAAATAGACCTGTTAAGGTGTGACCAATACCTAATTAACTCACCTATTTGAATATAACACCTGTTAGGGTGAGGTCAACTAGCATATTAATTCAACCATTTCATCTGTGCATCCTGAGAATATAGAAATTACCTGAGTTTACCAGGAGGTACAGGTAGCAGAAATTATACAGGATGATGCAATGCTTGAGAATTACTTTAACCATCTGATAATGAAGTATTGACCACACCCTAATATATGAAGTATTGACCACACTCTAATTATGAAGTATTGACCACACTCTAATTATGAAGTATTGACCACACCCTAATATATGAACTATTGACCACACCCTAATATATGAACTATTGACCACACCCTAATATATGAGGTATTGACCACACCCTAATATATGAGGTATTGACCACACCCTAATATATGCGGTATTGACCACACCCTTATATATGAACTATTGACCACACTCTAATATATGAACTATTGACCACACTCTAATATATGAACTATTGACCACACTCTAATATATGAACTATTGACCACACCCTAATATATGAACTATTGACCACACCCTAATATATTTATTCAAATGAGTTGTTGAGCTATTTGACCACATTCTTAATAGGTTTTCTGTTTATGGAAAAAGTGAAATTAGAGGAGATACAGTTAGACTTTATGCCAGGAAGGAGCACCACAGATGCTCTCTTCTGGGAAAGGTCCCTAGCTAAGTGTAAGCCACCCTACCTAACTTTTGTAGATCTGGTAAAGGTGTTTCACAGAATTCCATAATCGCTTACCTAGTAGTCCTTTAAGAAACTGGGTGTAAGGGAATGGCTTGTGAGAACAGCTCAAGAAACTGGGTTTAGGGGAATTGCTCGTGAGAGCAGCTCAAGAAACTGGGTGTAAGGGATATAGCTTGTGAGAGCAGCTCAAGAAACTGGGTTTAGGGGAATTGCTCGTGAGAGCAGCTCAAGAAACTGGGTGTAAGGGAATGGCTTGTGAGAGCAGCTCAAGAAACTGGGTGTAAGGGATATAGCTTGTGAGAGCAGCTCAAGAAACTGGGTGAAGGGAAATGGCTTGTGAGAGCAGCTCAAGAAACTGGGTGTAAGGGAATGGCTTGTGAGAGCAGCTCAAGAAACTGGGTGTAAGAGAATGGCTTGTGAGAGCAGCTCAAGAAACTGGGTGTAAGAGAATGGCTTGTGAGAGCAGCTCAAGAAACTGGGTGTAAGGGAATGGCTTGTGAGAGCAGCTCAAGAAACTGGGTGTAAGGGAATGGCTTGTGAGAGCAGCTCAAGAAACTGGGTGTAAGAGAATGGCTTGTGAGAGCAGCTCAAGAAACTGGGTGTAAGAGAATGGCTCGTGAGAGCAGCTCAAGAAACTGGGTGTAAGGGAATGGCTTGTGAGAGCAGCTCAAGAAACTGGGTGTAAGAGAATGGCTCGTGAGAGCAGCTCAAGAAACTGGGTGTAAGAGAATGGCTCGTGAGAGCAGCTCAAGAAACTGGGTGTAAGGGAATGGCTTGTGAGAGCAGCTCAAGAAACTGGGTGTAAGGGAATGGCTTGTGAGAGCAGCTCAAGAAACTGAGTAAGATATTGGTGTACAAGAGGTGTAGTGGGATTGTAGGTAGGCTAAAAGAAAGTGTCAGGAGATGCTAGTGGAAGGAGTCTGTGGTAGAAAGGACCTGTCTAACTTATACCAGCATGGAAAAGCAATCATTACAGGAGGACGATGATATATATCTATGTATGTATATATGTGTGTGTGTGTATTTATATTGATAGATAGATTGCTGTGTACAATAGGTGTGGGTGTGGTGTCTGGAACAGCTAAGATGCTCCACAACAACCAGTCCAGACATGTACCTTGCCAGTAGATATTGTCTGTTAAATCAAGATAAAAGACACCACACATACACATATATATACACATGCACATACACATATATACACATGCACACACATATGTATATAAATATATACACATGCACATACATACACATATATGCATATACATATGCACATACATACACATATATGTATATATATACACATGCACATACATACACATGCACATACACACATATATGTATAAACATATATACATATGCACATACAGACACACATATATATATATATGTATATACATATGTACACATGCACATATAACTACTCACATACACATGTACACACATATATATATATATATATATATATATATATATATATATATATATATATATATATATATATATACATATATATATATATAGTAATAATCATCATCATCATCATCGTTTAACGTCCATCTTCCACGCTAGCATGGGTTTGGACGGGAATTTTCCCACTTGAGGCAAGAGTGGTTGTCTTGCTCGTATAGGACTATCTGGCAGGTTTTCTACGGCTGGATGCCCTTCCTAACACCAACCACGTTTACAGTGTGGACTGGGAGGTTTTTACCGTGTTATCTACACGGCCACATTACAGCGTGGACTGTGTGTTTTTTGTCGTGACACCTACACAACCTCATTTATTTAGGACTGGATGTTGTGGTACCAACATAACTTTACATCGAATGGGGGACGGGGTGTATTTTGTTAGAGGTGCCTACTGACTGTAGGTTTCGCTTTGCACTTAGGCAAGGCAGGTCTTCTGTATTACTGCGTAGCGCCAAAGATCTCGGTCCAGTGATATTGTTTTGGAGAGGTGTGTGTGAGGTCGGAATTTATCAAGTCGTCCCAGCATTTTCTGGGTCTGCCTACTCCGTGGCTACCATCTATTTTGATCGCCCTGCACTTTTTTATACAGCTGTCGTCTTTCATGCGCATCACATGACCATACCAACGTAGTCTTCTCTCGAGTAAACAGCATCTGATCCCTCTTATTCCTAATTTCTCACTTAGTTCATTTATGCTTTGCCATTCACGTATATTACTATTACACATCCAACGGAGCATGCAAGCTTCGTTCCTCTCCAGTCTGCGTAGATCCTCTGCACACAATGCCCAAGTCTCACTGCCATATAATAATAATAATAAATTTGAAGTCTAAAATCCAAAGAGGGCTCGATAAGGATAAATATATATCAAACATATAAGAACCATAGAGCAAATATTTATTAAAATAACAGATTAAAGTTTAAGCAAAGAATCGCTGCTTTCACCCTTAACGGGATCTTCTGAAAATAAAAAAATCAATCTGTGAACGCAGAAGTAAATATTTCGAAAAACGTTGCAACCGAAGGAAGTCAGGAAGACGATACTTTGGTTCGTAGAAACGTTCCTTGGCAAAGAACGGAAAAAAACGAAGATAATACATCATATATATATATATATATAACTATTAACGCACACATATACACATAGATATATATACGCATGCACATATATCTATTCACATATATACATATATATATGCACACACACACACACACACATATACAAACATGCACACATAACTATTCACACATATGTATACATATACATACATGTAAATATATGCACACACACATATTTACACACACACACATATACAAACATGCACATATTCATACACACATGTATACATGTAAATATATACACACATGCGTGTACACAGTTATATTTTAAGCTTTACTAAAAACTATTTTTTAGACATCCTGATAGTTATTCTTGTGATTGGTTCTGCTTCTTAAGCACTATCACTGTTTCTGCTAATCAATAACAGACTGATATGTTACAGTATCTGTACTCTCAGGTGAGTGCCAGGGCTGGAAAGGGGTCAAATGCCTGCTAACCATATAACAAAAGATCTAAAAATACTTTTGAAATTGTGTCTAGGCTGGAGCTGGTTTAATAATGTGCTAGCTTGAGCACTGTCATTAGGAGGAGGGAGGTAGGTGTAAAAGCCAAACTTGCTATCTTCAATTTGGTATTCTTGTCTACCCTTAACTATGGTCATAAATATTGGGTAGTGGCCAAAAAAAGCCGATAGTAAATATCAGTGAATGAAATGGGGTCTTTGCAGTAGCATTTCTAAATAGGATGTATAGGACTTCAAGTAGAGCTGTCACTTCTCGGCATTGAGTGATCATAGCTTTGGTACTACAGACATGAGCGAATGAAATGGGGTCTTTGTAGTATCATTACTAAATAGGATGTATAGGACTTCAAGTAGAGCTGTCACTTCTAGGGATTGAGTGATCATAGCTTTGGTACTACAGACATGGAGTTAGAATGGGTAAGGTAAGAATTGCAGGACAGATTTTACAGGCAAAACCAACTGGCAGGAGACCCAGAGGTAGACCACAAACAAGATAATTGGATGACATTTATAAACTCAGTTGGTCTCAGGCTAAACTAAGTGTAGTGTTTGTACACCAGATGAAGATGGATCTCAGGCTAAACTGTGTAGTGTAGTGTTTGTACACCAGATGTAGCTGGATCTCAGGCTAAACTATGTAGTGTTTGTACACCAGATGTAGCTGGATCTCAGGCTAAACTATGTAGTGTTTGTACACCAGATGTAGCTGGATCTCAGGCTAAACTATGTAGTGTAGTGTTTGTACACCAGATATAGCTGGATCTCAGGCTAAACTGTGTAGTGTTTGTACACCAGATGTAGCTGGATCTCAGGCTAAACTATGTAGTGTTTGTACACCAGATGTAGCTGGATCTCAGGCTAAACTATGTAGTGTAGTGTTTGTACACCAGATGTAGCTGGATCTCGGGCTAAACTATGTAGTGTTTGTACACCAGATGTAGCTGGATCTCAGGCTAAACTGTGTAGTGTTTGTACACAAGATGTAGCTGGATCTCAGGCTAAACTATGTAGTGTAGTGTTTGTACACCAGATGTAGCTGGATCTCAGGCTAAACTATGTAGTGTTTGTACACCAGATGTAGCTGGATCTCAGGCTAAACTATGTAGTGTAGTGTTTGTACACCAGATGTAGCTAGATCTCGGGCTAAACTGTGTAGTGTTTGTACACCAGATGTAGCTGGATCTCAGGCTAAACTATGTAGTGTTTGTACACCAGATGTAGCTGGATCTCAGGCTAAACTGTGTAGTGTTTGTACACAAGATGTAGCTGGATCTCAGGCTAAACTATGTAGTGTAGTGTTTGTACACCAGATGTAGCTGGATCCCAGGCTAAACTATGTAGTGTAGTGTTTGTACACAAGATGTAGCTGGATCTCAGGCTAAACTATGTAGTGTAGTGTTTGTACACCAGATGTAGCTGGATCTCAGGCTAAACTGTGTAGTGTTTGTACACAAGATGTAGCTGGATCTCAGGCTAAACTGTGTAGTGTTTGTACACCAGATATAGCTGGATCTCAGACTAAACTGTGTAGTGTTTGTACCCCAGATGTAGCTGGATCTCAGGCTAAACTGTGTAGTGTTTGTACACCAGATGTAGCTGGATCTCAGGCTAAACTGTGTAGTGTAGTGTTTGTATACCAGATGTAGCTGGATCTCAGGCTAAACTGTGTAGTGTTTGTACACCAGATGTCGCTGGATCGCAGGCTAAACTGTGTAGTGTTTGTACACCAGATGTAGCTGGATCTCAGGCTAAACTGTGTAGTGTTTATACACCAGATGTAGCTGTAAACTGTGTAGTGTAGTGTTTGTATGTGACAGATACAGAGGAACAGTCTAGAGCCAGAGCCCATATCAAACTGGCTCTATCAAATGTTCAGATAGCTCCCTAGAAGTAGTTGATAGCTCCTGTTGTTTAGGTGACTTAATAGTGGAGGTGGATATTCTTTCTGAAAGTACAGCAGCCAGAATGAGAATCTTTTGGAAATAGCTGAATAGCACACAATTGAAGCCCCGACCTTCTGAGAGGCAGTCCACCCTAACCACAAGGCCTTGTAGCTTCACCCAGAAACTCGTGTTATCCATCTACTGTTCCGGTTTCTGGTTTAACTTGTAAAAGATGTAGTCTGCGATAGGATGATGAAGGATAACAAAGACTTTGATTTTCTGATCATAAATCTGTTGAACCAGAAATGGCCTAGGGCTAAACAACAACAACCAGGCAGTTTTCAATGAGTCAGTTTAGACATGACTACGTCAGTGACATCTGTTGGATGTTATTTCTCTCATAACTTTCATCAAGTCTAAACAGGAAAATATAAAGAAGAAAAGAGAAAGGGGAGGGAAGGGCAAGGGCTCTAGTGTCACATAGGGATGGGGAAGGGGAGGGTGGGCTCCAGTCCTAGGGAGCGGTGGTAGAGGGGCTGAGTCCCGCGGACAAGACCACAAAAGCATTCCTGCAGACAATGGCCAGCAACAGCCACCCCACCTCTCGGGGCTCCTTCCTCAGACGCGCTACTGATGTTCCGGTCTTGCAGAGGAGCTCAGCAGTATGGAGTCTAAGTACACCTGAGGTCACAATGGCGATCGGTGCGAAGAGGAAGACAATCCCCGGTATTTAAATGTCTTGTCCTCAAATCCAATAAACATTCAACTGTTTTATTGATTAGTGAAGTCTTTTGATGTGTTGTCAATAGTTGTTTGTTTAGCTTGTTACATGGACAGCTTTAGTGCTGTTGCCTCACACCTCTACGCCTACGCCCATCTATGTCTATATGTGTTTATATATATCATCATTTGCTTAATGAGTGAGGTGGAGCTTGTCAAATCGGACCGAGGAAACAATGTTTCCATTGGTCTTTCCAATTGCTAACACTACCTGTCGCAAATTCAGACAGAAGGAGGAACGTGAAATAAAGTGTCTTGCTCAAGGACATAACGTGTCGCCTGGTCCAGGAATCGGACTCACAACCTCACGATTGTGAATCCAATTCTCTAGTCACTCAACCACGCACCTTTTTCTGTATTAATATATATATATATATATATATATATATATACATACATTATGAAGAGAGAAGAAACATTTAGATATAATTAGTAATAAAATGTATCATACCTAAACTGCTCCTAGATTCCTCGACTACGTAGTTTCGTGGCATAAACAAAAACAATACATCATAAAGATATAGAGTCCCTGCGAGGTCTGCCGACTTATCAAGAGGATACCTCATTTTACTAGTCTCAAGAACGCGTCTACACGACGTGAGAAAGAATCCCAAAAGGCGGAGGGGGAGATAGTCACGCGATATAACGGTCGAGAAACAGAGCTAAGCCTCTTATAACCCCGAAGAAAATACCACGGAGGCGGAGGGGGTATTTATATCGAAGCCGTAGAAGAGGTGGTGAAGGAGGCGAGAAGTATGAGTAATGGAAGCTTTCCAGCAGTCCCCACACTTCAAAGATTGCTCGACCAGAGGGAGTTATTAACAATATATTTAGAAACACACAGATACATGCGGACACACACATATTCATGAATGCATCCGCACCCAACCGTAAGTTAAGGGTGCCAACTTCACTGATGTTGCTCAATGAATGACTGGATATATATATATATATATATATATATATATATATATATATATATATATATATATATATATATATATATATATATATATATATATATATATATATATATATATATATATATATATATATATATATATATATATATATATATATATATATATATATATATATATATATATGTGGAGACACATGGATTAGTGGTTAGAGCATTGGCCCTGCAATCGAAAGGTTGTGAGTTCAATTCTCAGACTGGGTGATGTGTTGTTTCCTTGAGCAAGACACTTTATTTCACATTGCTCCAGTTTACTCAGCTGTAGAAATGAGATGATAGGGACCCCAGTCCCTATCATTCCACTGCAAAGTGGACGTGGAGGTGCCACGGCAAAAAAGCACCCAGCACTCACTGTAAATGAGGTTGGTGGTAGGAAGGGCATCCAGCTGTAGAAATCAAGCCAGAATCAGTTCCCGTCCCACCCTTGCAAGCAGGGAAAAAGCGGACGTAAAATGAAATGATCATATATATATAGATAGATATATATATATATATATATATATATGTGTGTGTGTGTGTGTGTTAGTTAGGTGTATGTGTGTGTGTTAGTTAGGTGTGTAACAATAGTTTCAGGCAGTACGGGGTCTGTTTTGTTTGGTTTGTATTCCAGTGTTATGGCTGTAGTGTAGAGAGTGAAAGTAGATATATCTGACGAGATGTCGAAAAAGAGTCGGGGCCCTGTTACCTTGATTGTACCCTGAGCTGATCGATATCGAAACACTTGTAATATGCTGCAACACTGACTTTTGACTCTTTTAAATATATATATAGAGAGAGAGATTTCTTATTTGAAACCGTGTGTTGAAACAGATATTGTTATACTTTGGGAGGGTCATGCTGCCAATAAGACACACACATTACAAATTTCCGGTTGGTTTGTTCAATAACCAGATGGTTGTTTATATATTGTCAAAGCTCTTTCATCACATGTTCTGTGACCTCCTCATTGACTGATTTCTTATTTTATGTCTCTCCTTTGTTCTATCCTACACTAGTGATGGGCAAGTGCGAGGATGTACTCAGAGAGTCTCTGGGTGTCGATGAAATTGAACTAACCAGTCTGTTCTGGAGGACTTTCAAGCCAGCGACCATAGATAACTTCCAGAAATCCCTCACTCCCAGTTTGAGATAAACTGTACAGGCACGGAAGTACTGTCAGACAGACCTGCCCAAGATGCACACAGTAATGAAACTGTTCTGCACGCACTCGTCCAGTATCCATGCATTACTGACTTGTGGAGTTATGTCGAACAGCTGTTGTTACGTGTAGAAGGGATCCGGCTATCGGCCGAGTCCATAGTGAAGATCGACCCCCTGCCTTCTTTTGGTCAAGAAGGGCAGGCAATATTCCTATGTCTGGTGGCAGTAGCAAAAGAGGTTGTATGGTGGACCAGGTTGAAAGGACTGAAGACAGACACTTTTCTCTTCGGCCAATCCCTCATCAACTTTTTCAAGTTTCACCTGGAAAGGAAGGTGAGGGTGGAGAGAGAAGTGGTTCCCCCCCCCCAGTACATTTGGTAAAAGTTGAGTGAATGTAGCGAGAATGGCCCATGTGAATGGTCCTACTCTGAGCATGCGCCAGTTGGCTGGCTAATTTGAGGGTGAGAGCGGTGCCCTCAAAGCGTCGGATAGTTCAGGATTGGTGGGGTATCTGAGTTTCCCCTATGTGGTTTACTCTCCTATTGGGGATTTTATTTTTATATATTTTCATTGTTAATTGTTTTTTGTTATTGTGTATTTTCACTCTATTATATTGTAAACGCCCCCCCCCCCCCCCCCCCCCACTGTCCCTGTCTGTATTGTCCCCCATATGTAGAAAGTGATATAAGGCTAAACAATGCAGAATGGATGATAAGATGAAGGCAACATAATATTTAGTTACCTGGTAATATTTGTTTTTGTTGTCTTTTGTCCTAATATTTTGGGTCTTAAAATTCCGTTCTTCAGAGTTTAAGGAACTCAGAGTAAACTGTTCTGGTTTCTTTTCTTTAGAATTAAATTTATATTTAAATTTTATGAACCGTTTTCAAGCGTTTTGTTTATGATAAGCTCAAAGATGACGTCAGCTGCCGATGTTATATTTCATGGAATCAATTTCCTTGTATGATATGTTGTTTAAGTTGTATTTGTGTGCCTGTGGGTGTGTCCTTTTATGTCAAGTATTGTGAACTGAGTTCTAATCTATTATTTATTTGCAGGTTGAGTCTACATATGAGCAAGGCTTCCTTAATTCTTAAATTGCCAACATTTCTATCACTAGCTTCAATAGTAACGGTAACATGTTGGTTGATGTTTTTACATTTGTCATGTGTTTCTTGAATGAAGATGCGTGTGTGTTGAGGTGTTCTTTAATGCGAGTATGGAGTGTTCAAGTCATCCTACCAATGTAGAAATCCTTACATTTGCTGCATTCAATCCAGTATACCACGTGTCCACTGGCACATACCTGTATCGTGGATAGGGCAGTTAGTCAGCGAGCATTGGTTGTTGTTGTCTCTGGATTGCTTTTTAGACAGATATCCACGCAGTGAAGGGCCGAAGTGTGCTAACTGTATACCCAGTCCTTCTTTGTGGATAGCTCTGCAGGTAGCTGTGGTTATGCTTTCACTGAAATGTGGTATTTTCATGAAGCAGGTGTTAGAGGAGGTCTTATGCCTGCGCCGCCTTTGATTCTTAAGTCGATTCACTGTGGATGCTGGGTATCTGTTCGTCTTCAGTACATCTGTGAAGTGTGCAGTGTGAGTGATCTGGTCCTCTGTCTTGTTTCATTTATTCCAGATATGCTGTAAGTTCATTTCTTATGTATCCAGTTTTAGCACCAAGGAGAAGGGCTGACCTATAATGCACACACAGGTTTCTGCTGGAAGCTTTCCTATAGAAGTTGGTGTATGTAGCACCTTCTTCTGTTACTCTAAGCTAGAAGTCCAGCAAGAACATGGAACCACTTTTATCGGGGTGTTCTATGTTAAATCTTATGTTGTTATATGTTTGAGAATGTCGTAGATATTATGTCAGCCTCTTCAATGGGATTATTATTATTATTATTATTATTTTTTCATTTATCTTGCTTTATGTTCATACGAGTTATCACCAAGTCACAACCAGTGACCTCAACAGACAACAAGGTCCGTCATGTTTAACAAAAAACCCGTATTTATATTGACAGAATCTTGCTTAGTATATGGGCAGTTCCCTTTATTATTATTATTGTTATTATTATTTTATTTGAAAAGGAAAATCTTGTTGAAAGATGGGTGAGAGAGGCAAGCATGGCCCGGGTGAATGGGCCTGCTCTGAGTATGCGCCTGTAAATTGAAGATGGAGAACTGGGAGAAGGCACTTGCCCTGGTGGGGTCAGGGTCACCGTGGCATTTTTAATGGGCTTTCTCTACGAGTGACCCTCGGAAGTCTCCCCCCTATTGGGGAATTTTCTTTTGTTTCCTTTTTTGTTATTTCCTTTATTATTGTTTTTTCTTTACATGCAGAAATGCCCATTTGTACTGTCCTGTGCTGTCCTTAATGTTATACTTTATGTCAACCCTGGTGGTTAATAAAGAAAGTATTATTGTTATTATTATTAGATTGACAGTATCGGTAGAAGGTCGGACGCCCCTTTATTATCTGAGTTCAAATCCCGCCGAGGTTAACTTTGCCTTTCATCCTTACGGGGTCAATAAAATACAATACCAGTAATGTACTGCGATAATTGCTGGCCTTGTGCCAAAAGTAGAAACAATTATTATTATTATTATTATTATTATTATTATTATCCTGTCTGAACAAGTCTTAAAGGGCAGCAAAGTGGTGAGAGTACCGCTGTTGTTGTTTTCATTGTTGGTGGTGGTCTTCAAGAGCAGAAATTTCGGTTTAATTAGGAAAAACAAAATACATTAGCTTATTAAACCATTTTCATGATAATCCTAAATTATTATTATTTCTTATATGTTTTTTTTTAAGAATACAGTTGTTAATAGGGGTACATTCTACACACATGCACACATACACACACACACACACACACACACATATACAGACACATGCACACATAAAGGCGCAGTCCATAAGAAAATGTCTTTGATGAATATGAACTAATTAACATTCTTATTAGAGGGAATTAACTAATAAAAGCAAAATCAATAATGTTTATCAATAAATCCTTAGTCTTCCGAATGGCTTGTCAGTTCCTGTTGTAGATATATCTTCAGTGACTTTGTACTATTGTTGGTCAGACTAATTGACTATTTCTTATCACAGTCAACACCTTTTAGTCTCTCTCTATAATAATGTCTTATTGTATAATGTAGATAACAACTAATCCTTTACTTCCATTTACTCTCATCTGCAACAATTCATATTTGCTGTTATACTAACATTGACTAATCCCCACCAACAGTACAAGGCTTAAAAAAGCTGTGTGTGTGTGTGTGTATATGTGTGTGTTTGTGTGTGTGAAGGTGCATGGCTTAGTGGTTAGAGCATTGGGCTTGCAATTGAGAGGTTGAGTTCGATTCTCGGACCGGGTGATGCGTTGTGTCCTTGAGCAAGACACTTTATTTCACATTGCTCCAGTTTACTCGGCTGTAGAAATGTGTTGTGACGTCACTGGTGCTAAGCTGTATCGGTCAGTGCCTCTCCCTTGGACAACATGGGTGACTGCTGGTCTTCGACAAAAAACAAACTTTGCCCAGGCTTGTGCCTCGGAGGGAAACTTTCCAGGTGCCAAAACCATGGTCATTTATGACCGAGTGGGGCCATTGATATATATATATATATATATATATATATATATATATATATACAATATTAAATAAATGGAAAACTATATTTATAAAACCATATTTATTTCATTATATATATTTCGGGGATATCATATTAACAATATGCTATGCCTTCATCAGACAAAATACAATATAAACAGTTTTATAGATAAATATATTCAACATACCGTAATAAACATCAACTTCATTTATTACGGTATGTTGAATATATTTATCTATAAAACTGTTTATATTGTATTTTGTCTGATGAAGGCATAGCATATTGTTAATATGATATCCCCGAAATATATATAATGAAATAAATATGGTTTTATAAATATAGTTTTCCATTTATTTAATATTGTAAATATACTCCAAATATTTGTCGAGTGCTTTTATATCAGTTATAAATATTTACTAGTTGTAACCCAACAATTTTAAATATAACTTTACATATATATATATATATATATATATATATATATATATAAAGAATGAATAATAACAGGTAGACATCATAAAAAGGTAATTTATTCCGTGTGCTTACAAATGTTTCCACGGTGGTACTACAGCCTAGTTATGCTATGTGCAAATTTATAACTATTAACAGAACTCCTGAGGATACAGTGGTCACAGCATTGGATATTTGAGTTCTGCAAATAGTTGTAAATTTGCACATAGCATAACTAGGCTGTAGTACCACCGTGGAAACATTTGTAAGCACACGGAATAAATTACCTTTTTATGATGTCTACCTGTTATTATTCATTCTTTATATACACTCCGGAATACAGAAGGATCAGGAACTAAGTTTCTTCAACAATTCTTCCATAACTCGTAGAGTAACCTCTCACCGTACATCAACCATATCCAATGTAGTAATTAACCATTACTACATCTTGGATAATCCTATACCTAATATATATATATATATATATATATATATATATATATATATATAGATAATTTAATATATCTACTAACATAAGCGCACAGATGTACGCCAATGCCAGCAAATACACAGGTTATGTCATAGTACCTAGGTGGTTCGATGCAGGAGAATGCAGAACAATAATATAAAAGACGTAAAATAAGAAAATTTTTTTAAAAAATTTTTTTAAAAAATTAACTTACTTACTTAAATTTTCACTCCAACTAATTAGTTTCTGCAATGGGATAAAGACAGTTACGTAATGAACCGTTGAGAATTTCATTGCGTCATCAGGGAGGTCATTCTCAGCCGAGTCTCCAGGCGATGCGCGGACACTGGCGACTCATATAAAAATAATAATAATTCGGTAAATGGAACAGCTATCGAGGACTGGATTCCAGCTACTGAAAATTCTCACTGCCACTGATCATATGGCCGATTCTAAAGAATCAATCACGTGACACAGAGGCTAGTCAGTAGGAATGGGGTGGTAAGATGACAAGCGCCTACTAACACCCCCAAAAAAAATTTTTAGAAGTGGTTTTGGCAGGTTTGCTCGACAAATCAGTGATTTGGAGATAAATATATATATATATATATATATATATATATATATATATATATATATATATATATTGGTAAACAGAAAAGAAAATGCTGACAAATTGTTCACAGTGAAAAATAGTTTAATTAGGAATAAGTGAGAATTAGTAATAGTATTGGTTAGTATTAAGTTTTGGTTTTAAGTTTTACCGGTTGCGCATTTCTAATGCTTTTCAAAAATAATTTTGAGATAGAGCGTCCTATATATATATATATATATATATATATGTATATATATTTATATATATCGAGTGTAGAAAAGTAACACATGAGTTGATATATATGAAAACAAATAGTATAAAGGAAAAAGATTCTTCCAGTAGAAAATGTTGAAGAGATTTTTTCAGTGAAATATGAATACATTAACTTATTTACTTGTAAATAATGTATTCATATTTCACTGAAAAAATCTTTTCAACATTTTCTACTGGAAGAATCTTTTTCCTTTATACTATTTGTTTTCATATATATATATATATATATATATATATATATATATATATATATATATAAACCTTCTAAATAATGGAAAATGATGAGTATAGACGTAATATATATATATATATAAAAGCCGACCTTACCCAACTACACCTCTCAAAGTCAATGACACACGACCGTGACTTCTGGCGTCACGCAGTAATACAGGGTACCCGACCTCCCATGGGTACATGCTGAAGCATATAAACAATATGCCCCCCCCCCCCCACCGCAAGGTGGCCGTGGAGGTGCCACGGCAAAAAAGCACCCAGCCCACACTGTAAAGTGGACGTGTAGGCGCCACGAAAAAGCACCCAGCACTCACTGTAAATGAGGTTGGTGTTAGGAAGGGCATCCAGCTGTAGAAATCAAGCCAGATCAGTTCCTGTATGAGCAAGGCATGGTCAGCCGACCAGACACTGCCCACAACAGGACAACCCGTCTAACCCATGCTAGCGTGGAAGAACGGACGTAAAACGGTGATGATGATGATGATGATGATACATATATATATTATTGAGTAAAATGACAGGAGGCTGGACTGGTGAAATTCCTTCAAAGATTTATTTCAGCAAACACTATGTACATTTCAGTGGCCAAGTTCCATAAGATCCTGGTGACATCCTCAGGTGTTTATTGCATAATAGTTATATAATAAACTATGGAACCTGGCCACTGAAATGTACATATATATATATATATATATATATATATATATATATATATATATATATATATATATATATATGTACACATATATGTGGTATAGTATAGACCCGTAACTCCTGAGGAGTCGTAGGGGTGCCATATTGAAAAACGGCATTTCTAAGGCATTTTTTTTTAAATCTGGCAGAGCCCATCTTCTCTCCAGGTCTGAATACAGTTGATTTCTTCCAAAGAAGGATAGAGAGAGTGAGAGAAAGGAAGTGAGAAAGAGATATAGAGGAAGAATTGATCCCAGTACCTGACTGGTACTTTTTTTATCGACCATTAATGGATGAAAGGTAAAGTTGACCTCGGCAGGATTTAAACAGAGAGCAGAGAGCCTGAACGAATACTGCAAAGCATTCTATCTGATGTTCTATGAACTTTGTCAATTTGCTGCCTTCATGTATGTATGTGTGTGTGTGTGTGTGTGTATGTATATATATATATATATATATATATATCATCATCATCATCATTTTACGTCCACTTTTCCCTGCTTGCAAGGGTGGGACAGGTCCTATTCAGCACAGCATCTCTCCACTTGTCACAGTCCTTCGTCATCTCCTCCGTGAGTTTCAGCGATCTCAGGTCTGCTCTCACCACCTCCGCCCATGTTTTTCATGGTCATCCTCTACTGCGTCTTCCTTCTACTGGGATTTCTTGGCACTTTTTTACCCAGCGGTCATCCTCCTTGCACATCACATGTCCATACCATCTCAGCCTTCTCTCCTGCACACCACAGCTTATCCCTCTTATACACAGTTTCTCTCTCAACTTATCTATGCTTGGTCGTTCACACACATTGACATTGCACATTCATCGGAGCATGCCTCATTTCTCTCCAGCAACTGCAGAGGATATGCGATGGCTGGAGAGAAATGAAGCAAGCATGCTCTGTTAGCTGTGTAATATATATATATATATATATATATACTGTAAATTGGGTGGTGTAGAAAAAGCATCCAGCAGCTGTAAAACTCCCAGCCAAAACACAGGCCCCACTGTGAGCAATGTTTGACGCAGCCAGACCTACCTCATTACAGGTCCACCCAGCTCCCAAATACGGATCTGCTTATGAGCAGGGTGTGGTGCAGCCAACTAGCCAGACCCCTCGCATTGTGGGATCACCCAGTTCCACACTGTCAATGTGGTTGGTGTTAGGGTATCCAGCTGTAAAACAGACAGCCAAAATACAGTCTGGTATGACCACGACGACTTGGCCAGACTTGCTTGACCCATGCAGACATGGAAAATAAGACGCTAAACTGATGATGATGTATTTATTTCTACCCACAGCACTGATTGGTTTATATATGTTTATATCAGGAACAAGGATAAATTATATATATATATAATAGTAGACCACCCGTGACCTGTTGGGTCATTTTCCCAAAGAAAAAATTTTGTATATCATGTTCACTTAAAAATAATTAAAATATACAGACATGTATATAATGTGAAATGAAACTGGAAGGCCCATATATATACGTGTGTGTGTGGGTCTACATTCTTTGAAGTCATGTGTTATAATTTCATTCAACAACACCAGCAGCTCTCTCTCTCTTCCATTTTCCTTCTCTGTCTCTCTTTCTTTCTCTATTTATGAAGGTACCCGGAAACCGTGCTCCAATTTACGCGAAACATGTCTTATTCCATTTGTATTCCCATTTCGGGGGCAACTTCCTTTCAAAGTATTTTCCCATTATGCGCCATTTTGTCTGTATTACATTACAGACAAGACACAATCACAGTTTTAGTAGTATATAGATAGATATATTTAATTAATGTTTATACATTAATGCACATGTATGTGCTGCTTTAGGTTTCAGGGTTCAGTTATGGTCACCACCGTATATTGGAGTAGTGGTTCAAAAACTGGCCTCCATCATCAGGAGCAAGGATAAATTATATGTATATATATATTTCGTTTCTGAATTTGTTTAGCAAGATTCTTTATCTGAAAACGTGTGTTGAAACCGATATTGTTATGCTTTGGGAGGGTCATGTTGCCAATAAGAAACACACGCACCAGTTGCTTTCACTCCAATTTATTATAAATTTAAGAATTTATAAATTTCCAAACAAGATGGCGTAGGACAGAACAAAGGAGAGGCACAAAACAAAGAAAAGAATCCCCAGTCACTGAAGAGGTCACAGAATGTGTGACGAAAGAATATTGACAATATATGAACAACCGTCCGGTTATGGAACCAACCAATCAACTGGAAATTTATAAATTCTTAAATTTATAAATTTAATTTATAATAAATTGGAGTAAAAGCAACTGGTGCGTGTGTTTCTTATTGGCAACATGACCCTCCCAAAGCATAACAATATATATATATATATATATATATATAAAATAACAAGAGGCTGGACTGGTGTAATTCCTTAAAGGTTTATTATACTATGAATATTTCAATTACCGGGTTCCATATGAATCCGGTGACATCATCAGGTATTCGAAATTTAACAAAGGAATATAATAGATACAATCCATGGGGCTGAAAAAGCAGAGAGACCAGAAGGCGGACAAACAATTAGCAGTTGCCAGTCCGGTTAGTCACCTTCAAGTCTCTCTGCTTTTTCAGCCCCTTGGATTGTGTCTATTATATTCCTTTGTTAAATTTCTGAATACCTGATGATGTCACCGGATTCATACTGAACCCAGCCATTGAAATGTTCATAGTATAATAAACCTCCTGTTATTTTATATTAATTAACTCCGTACTCGCACCACCACAACACAAACGAAGATGGGTGAGTTGCATTACGTCGAGTGCTCTCCCTAATATTACATCAAGGTTGACTATACAGAATGACCAGTTCTATCCAGTGGTGAACCAACAAACCTAAATGAATATATATCATTATCATCATTATCGTTTAACGTCTATCTTCCACGCTAGCATGGGTTGGGCGGTTTTGTCCCACTTGAGGCAAAATTGGTCAGGTGACCATGTCTAGCTCATATAGAACTGTTTCTGGCAGGTTTTCTATGGCTGGATGCCCTTCCTAACACCAACCACATTTACAGTCTGGACTTGAAGCCTTTTTACCATGTCTCCTACACGACCACTTTACACACAGACGCATATATATATATAATGTTCTTTATTATGGCTAAGCGATGAGTTTTGTTACTCTGGTGTTTCACCTGTATACTCACAGGATCATCAGATAAGACTAAGTATTTCTTATTTGATGATTCTGTGAGTATACAGGTAAAACACGAGAGTAATAAGACTCATCACTTAGCCATAATAAAGAACATTATTAAACTCTACACCTGGTTTTCACTCATTTTTGCATCCATCATCACATATATACATATATACATATATATATATATATATACATATATGTATATATATATATATATATGTATGTATGTATGTATGTATGTATGTATGTATGTATGTATGTATGTATATGTATGTATGTATGTATGTATGTATGTATGTATGTATGTATATATATGTATATATATATGTATATATATATATATGTATATATATATATGTGTATATATGTATATATGTGATGATGGATGCAAAAATGAGTGAAAACCAGGTGTAGAGTTTAATAATGTTCTTTATTATGGCTAAGTGATGAGTCTTATTACTCTCGTGTTTTACCTGTATACTCACAGAATCATCAAATAAGAAATACTTAGTCTTATCTGATGATCCTGTGAGTATACAGGTGAAACACCAGAATTAGCCGTCGAAACGGCTTGAGCTCAGCTGTCGGGGTCTTACTGGTTCCTATTACCCACTCTACTACCTCAAGTATTGAGTACTTTGGTGCGTTATGGTCCACCTGGTTCCTTACCACATTTCCTTCGTTATATATATATATATATATATATATATATATATATATATATATATATATATATATGTATATATATCCAGGGAGTGTAACATGAAGTTACTGTAGGTTCTTCACCCAGGTGAGCACACGATGTTTAGGTTCACATCAGTGGCGAGGTGTAGAGCTAGACAGTGTAATATAATAATACAAGGATGATATGTTAAGCCTTCATTACGTTTATTGATTGGTGATGCGTGTTTCGCTATTGATCAGCACAAGGTTTGATCTGTATCGATCTGGCCCAACTCTGGAATCAAAAGCTTGTCAGGCCTCTGCTGTTGTAATGACAGATCGGGCCAGATCGAATCTTGAGCTGATCAATAGCAAAACGCGCGTCACTGATCAAAAAATGTAATGAAGGCTTAACAAATCATCCTTGAAATAATATATTATTATCTATATATATAAGGGGCGGTGGATTGGCAGTATCGGTAGAGGGTCGGACGCCATGCTTTCCAGCATAGTTACGTCCCTTTACGATCTGAGTTCAAATCCCGCCGAGGTTGACTTTGCCTTTCATCCTTACGGGGTCGATAAAATAAAGTACCAGTAATGCACTGGTTAATTGCTGGCCTTGTGCCTAAAGTAGAAACAATTATCTATATATATAAAACTGTTGTTGTCTGTGTGTCCTCATTTTTGCACAGTCTATACAAATCCACATTTCTACTCCGATTAACTTCAAACTTGCATTTATATATTCCTTGCGGTCTACAGATACTAACTACAGCGTTTATTTATCAATTTTCTGTTGTTAAAGGGGTGTTAGGCGCCGGTTATCGATCTCCTTCGAGCCCTTATAATATCTGTCTGTATGTCTGACTGTCTGCATTACGATATTCTGACGAACATGTCATTGCTGACGTATTATCTTCGCTACATTCACACACACACACATATACTTATATATACATATATAAATATACACATATATACATATGCACACACATATATACACATATACATATATACACATATACATATATATAGTATCTAGAATAAGGATGGGTTGGATGAAGTTTGGGGATCACTTCCTCTGCTGACGAAGAAGGGTTTCAAAAACAGAATGTCTGTCTGATAGTCCAATCACTAAAACTCGAGAACCACCCAATCGATTGTTCTCAAACTTTACACATGTAATATTTATGGTCGTGTGAGTGTTTTAAGCAAAAAATGTTCAAATTTTCAATGCCCTAGGGACCTCATTGGGCGATTTAGCGATCTCTTTCTCTCTCTTTTAGTCTTTTTCTTTTTAGATAGATACATAGATATAACGTTGCGCCCTTATAATATCTCTCTTATGTCTGGCTGTCTGCATTATGACGTAGCTGTGTGTGTGTATATATGTATATATAGTGTGTGTATATATATATATATAGTGTGTAACGTTTTTCGAAATATTTACTTCTGCGTTCACAGATTGATTTTTTTTTTTTTTTTTGTTTCAGAAGATCCCGTTAAGGGTGAAAGCAGCGATTCTTTGCTTAAACTTTAATCTGTTATTTTAATAAATATTTGCTCTACGGTTCTTATATATTTGATATATATTTATCCTTATCGAGCCCTCTTTGGATTTTAATCTTCAAATTTATTATTATTACTATATATATATATATATAATTATATATTCGTGTACAGATATTTTTGCATACACAATAACAAAATATAAACAAACGTATTTATTTCACGAGGCTCGATAAGGATAAATATATATCAAATATATAAGAACCCTAGAGCAAATCCCGAGCAACGCTGGGCCATTCTGCTAGTTATATATAAAGGTGTGTCTGTGTGTGGGTGCAAACCAGCGTTTGAATCGAAGATGCTGGCCGCGAAACACGATTATTGACAACGAATGCACAAAGAGAATCCCTTATGGTTGATTCCCAACCGGCTAGAAATAGCAGCCAGGTTAGTTAGCATACCTGGGGTGTTCTTTGATCAGTATCAATAAACCTTCCTGGGTATTAAACCCTTATTCCAGTACTGTACTTTTTCATTGTCAGTTTTTGTTTTTGTGTGATAAACGAAGGAACTAACCAACCAACACCTCTCTTTTATATTATGTGTAGATATATTCTATTGTTAGGTGAGGTTATGAGAACAAATTTGTGTGTGTGTGTGTGTGTACTTGCTTTATAAGTTTGTGTAATAAATACACTAAACATACACATAATAATAATAATTGTTTCTACTTTTGGCACAAGGCCAGCAATTATCCCAGTGTATTACTGGTACTTTATTTTATCGACCCCGTAAGGATGAAAGACAAAGTTAACTTCGGCGGGATTTGAACTCAGAATGGAAAGGGACGTAATAATAATAATAATAATGGTTTCTGGTTTAAGCACAAGGCCAGTAATTTTAGGGGAAGGAGAAAGTTGATTAAATCGACCTCAGTGCATTACTGGTACTCAACCCCGTAAGGATGATAACTCTATGCAGCAAAGAATAGTGTCCGACACTCTACCGGTTCTACTAATCCACTGCCCAATAATAATAAACAGGAAGTGTGGTTGACAAGTGATCCCTGGGGAAGTTATTCCTCAGTACATTCTAGATTTTCTGCTGATCTTTGTTACTAACTCTCACCTTGTTCACAACTTGCCTGGATATGTACAGTTCACTTATACAGCTCACCTGTACAGTTCACTTATACAGCTCACTTATACAGCTCACTTATACAGCTCACCTATACAGTTCACTTATACAGCTCACCTGTACAGTTCACCTATACAGCTCACTTATACAGCTCACCCGTACAGCTCACTTATACAGCTCACCTGTACAGTTCACCTATACAGCTCACTTATACAGCTCACTTATACAGCTCAGTTATACAGCTCACCTATACAGCTCACTTATATAGCTCACTTATACAGCTCACTTATACAGCTCACTTATACAGCTCACTTATATAGCTCACTTATACAGCTCACCTATACAGTTCACCTATACAGCTCACTTATACAGCTCACCTATACAGCTCACCTGTACAGTTCACCTATACAGCTCACCTATACAGTTCACTTATACAGTTCACCTCTACAGCTCACCTGTACAGTTCACTTATACAGCTCACATATACAGTTCACTTATACAGCTCACTTATACAGCTCACCTGTACAGCTCACCTGTACAGTTCACTTATACAGCTCACCTATACAGAGCACCTATACAGCTCAACAATACAGTTCACCTGTACAGCTCACTTATACAGCTCACCTATACAGCTCACTTATACAGCTCACCTATACAGTTCACTTATACAGCTCACCTATACAGCTCACCTGTACAGTTCACCTATACAGCTCACTTATACAGATCACCTGTACAGTTCACCTATACAGCTCACTTATACAGCTCACTTATACAGCTCACCTATACAGCTCACCTATACAGTTCACCTGTACAGTTCACTTATACAGCTCACCTGTACAGTTCACTTATACAGCTCACTTATACAGCTCACCTGTACAGTTCACCTGTACAGCTCACCTATACAGCTCACCTATACAGCTCACTTATACAGCTCACCTGTACAGTTCATCTGTACAGCTCACCTATACAGTTCACTTATACAGCTCACCTATACAGCTCACTTATACAGCTCACCTGTACAGTTCACCTATACAGCTCACTTATACAGATCACCTGTACAGTTCACCTATACAGCTCACTTATACAGCTCACTTATACAGCTCACCTATACAGTTCACTTATACAGCTCACCTGTACAGTTCACTTATACAGTTCACTTATACAGCTCACCTGTACAGTTCACCTGTACAGCTCACCTATACAGCTCACCTATACAGCTCACCTGTACAGCTCACTTATACAGCTCACCTGTACAGTTCACCTATACAGCTCACTTATACAGCTCACCTATACAGCCCACCTATACAGCTCACCTATACAGTTCACTTATACAGCTCACCTATACAGTTCACCTGTACAGCTCACTTATACAGCTCACCTGTACAGCTCACTTATACAGCTCACCTCTACAGCTCACCTGTACAGTTCACTTATACAGTTCACTTATACAGCTCACTTATACAGCTCACCTATACAGCTCACTTATACAGCTCACCTATACAGCCCACCTATACAGCTCACCTGTACAGTTCACTTATACAGCTCACCTATACAGAGCACCTATACAGCTCAACAATACAGTTCACCTGTACAGCTCACTTATACAGCTCACCTATACAGCTCACCTGTACAGTTCACTTATACAGCTCACTTATACAGCTCACCTATACAGCTCACCTATACAGCTCACCTATACAGTTCACTTATACAGTTCACTTATACAGCTCACCTGTACAGCTCACCTGTACAGTTCACTTATACAGCTCACCTATACAGAGCACCTATACAGCTCAACAATACAGTTCACCTGTACAGCTCAACAATACAGTTCACCTATACAGCTCACTTATACAGCTCACCTGTACAGTTCACCTGTACAGCTCACCTGTACAGTTCACCTGTACAGCTCACCTGTACAGCTCACTTATACAGCTCACCCGTACAGTTCACCTATACAGCTCACTTATACAGCTCACTTATACAGTTCACTTATACAGCTCACTTATACAGCTCACTTATACAGCTCACTTATACAGCTCACCTATACAGCTCACCTATACAGTTCACTTATACAGCTCACCTATACAGTTCACCTATACAGTTCACCTATACAGCTCACTTATACAGTTCACTTATACAGCTCACTTATACAGCTCACCTGTATAGCTCACCTGTACAGTTCACTTATACAGCTCACCTATACAGTTCACTTATACAGCTCGCCTATACAGTTCACTTATACAGCTCACCTATACAGCTCACCTGTATAGCTCACCTGTACAGTTCACTTATACAGCTCACCTATACAGTTCACTTATACAGCTCACCTATACAGTTCACTTATACAGCTCACTTATACAGCTCACCTGTATAGCTCACCTGTACAGTTCACTTATACAGCTCACCTATACAGAGCACCTATACAGCTCAACAATACAGTTCACCTGTACAGCTCACCTATACAGCTCACCTGTACAGCTCACCTGTACAGTTCACCTATACAGTTCACTTATACAGCTCACTTATACAGCTCACTTATACAGCTCACCTATACAGCTCACTTATACAGCTCACTTATACAGCTCACTTATACAGCTCACTTATACAGCTCACCTGTACAGTTCACCTATACAGCTCACTTATACAGCTCACTTATACAGCTCACCTATACAGTTCACCTATACAGTTCACTTATACAGTTCACTTATACAGTTCACTTATACAGCTCACCTCTACAGCTCAGCTGACACAAGCTGTCTTTGTTACTGTGGAGTCACTCTCCTACAGATGAGTCGCTCTACAACTCCAAGAGTCGCTCTACAACTCCAGGACTCACTCTACAACTCCAGGACTCACTCTACAACTCCGGGAGTCACTCTACAACTCCGGGAGTCACTCTACAACGCCAGGAGTCACTCTACAACGCCAGGAGTAACTCTACAGCTGAGGAGTCATTCTGCAGCAGATGAGTCACTCTATAACTGACACAGGTCAGTGATTACTGTGTCATAGATGAGGCAGAGTGTACTGTCTTACTGCAGTAGATGAGTCACTCTGTTGCAACTCAGCTACCTGTACTGGTGTGAATCATCAGCTTGTTCGTCAGAAACACCTGAGCAGCCAACAGCAGACATTAATTCAGGCCTCCTCACTTGGCAAACACACAATTGCTGCTTTACTCATGTGGGCTTCTTGTTTTTGCACATGTATACACATATATACACATGTATACACACTAGCTTTTCACTCACACATTCATGCTCTCCCACATGCTTATTCAATCATTTACTCAAACATTCACATCTACATTCACACACACACGCACGCACGCACACACACACACACACACACACCACAGCACAGCACAGCACAGCACAGCACAGCACAGCACAGCACACCACACCAGACACACACACCACACCACACCACACCAGACACACACACCACACCACACCACACCACACCAGACACACACACCACATCAGTTTAATGAAAAAACATGTCCTTCAATACTTGGCAAAAAAACCCTCAAAAATAAAACAAAAACACATTACCTAGCTCTGCGGGCCCTGGTTCTATGTAAGAACTTTTGTTAAGTTGTGTTCCAAACACTGGTTTAATAAAGGATAAATTTGTTACATTACTAAATCCCTTCAAAATTTGTTATTATTTTCAAAATTACTTGGAAATCATAAGCAAACTCTTTTGTTAGAAATCTATAAATGAAACGATTAACTCTTTTATTAGTGTATTTCTAATGAATTACTTTGTCTTTTAATTAATTAACGAAGAATTTGGTAATGACTTACGATTATAATTTTATTAAAGTGACAAGTTTGTTCTGAAATAGCGACTTTGAAACATAAAATAGAAGCTTTCGCCGTATTTTTTGCTAAAGATATTTTAGCCTGATAGTGAGGTTTAGAACCCTCTAAGAAATGGAAAAAGATGAGTATTGACGTGATATTGGTAACATAACAAAATATTCTTTTATAAAATTATGCTGGAAGGTTTTAATTTAATAAGTAGAAGGCTGAGTTAAGTGCAAGAATTGCAGGAGCTGGTGCAATAATATGTGCAAGAAGTAGGAATCCTTTAACCCTTTACCATTTACATTACTCTATATATACTATTGTATTTTCACAGTAAAGACTTTACCTCACATAATACCTCACATACCATTTACATTACTCTATATATACTATTGTATTTTAACAGTAAAGGCTTTACCTCACATAATATCTCACATAACATTTACATTACTCTATATATACTATTGTATTTTCACAGTAAAGACTTTACCTCACATAATATCTAACATAACATTTACATTACTCTATATATACTATTGTATTTTCACAGTAAAGGCTTTACCTCACATAATATCTAACATAACATTTACATTACTCTATATATACTATTGTATTTTCACAGTAAAGGCTTTACCTCACATAATATCTCACATAACATTTACATTACTCTATATATACTATTGTATTTTCACAGTAAAGACTTTACCTCACATAATATCTAACATAACATTTACATTACTCTATATATACTATTGTATTTTCACAGTAAAGGCTTTACCTCACATAATATCTCACATAACATTTACATTACTCTATATATACTATTGTATTTTCACAGTAAACACTTTACCTCACATAATATCCCACATAACATTTACATTACTCTATATATACTATTGTATTTTCACAGTAAAGGCTTTACCTCACATAATATCTCATAACATTTACATTACTCTATATATACTATTGTATTTTCACAGTAAACACTTTACCTCACATAATATCTCACATAACATTTACATTACTCTTTATATACTATTATATTTTCACAGTAAAGGCTTTACCTCACATAATATCTCACATAACATTTACATTACTCTATATATACTATTGTATTTTCACAGTAAAGGCTTTACCCCACATAATATCTCACATAACATTTACATTACTCTATATATACTATTGTATTTTCACAGTAAAGGCTTTACCTCACATAATATCTCACATAACATTTACATTACTCTATATATACTATTGTATTTTCACAGTAAAGGCTTTACCCCACATAATATCTCACATAACATTTACATTACTCTATATATACTATTGTATTTTCACAGTAAAGGCTTTACCTCACATAATATCTCACATAACATTTACATTACTCTATATATACTATTGTATTTTCACAGTAAAGGCTTTACCTCACATAATATCTCACATAACATTTACATTACTCTATATATACTATTGTATTTTCACAGTAAAGGCTTTACCCCACATAATATCTCACATAACATTTACATTACTCTATATATACTATTGTATTTTCACAGTAAAGGCTTTACCTCACATAATATCTCACATAACATTTACATTACTCTATATATACTATTGTATTTTCACAGTAAAGGCTTTACCTCACATAATATCTCACATAACATTTACATTACTCTATATATACTATTGTATTTTCACAGTAAAGGCTTTACCCCACATAATATCTCACATAACATTTACATTACTCTATATATACTATTGTATTTTCACAGTAAAGGCTTTACCTCACATAATATCTCACATAACATTTACATTACTCTATATATACTATTGTATTTTCACAGTAAAGGCTTTACCTCACATATCTCACATAACATTTACATTACTCTATACATACTATTGTATTTTCACAGTAAAGGCTTTACCTCACATAATATCTAACATAACATTTACATTACTCTATATATACTATTGTATTTTCACAGTGAAGGCTTTACCTCACATAATATCTCACATGTTATCGAATCTATGACATTCTGATATTATTTATTTTGAGGACAATACCTTAACATCAGTATGAGTAGCTAGTGTAAATGCTAGAGGGTTAAAATAGGCAGTTTTCAGCAGGTAGATTGATATGAAAGGGCCATTTTTCTCCTTTGTTTAATCTTCAGTAACTTTGCTTACCTTTCGTGATATATTTACCCAAATTAGTGATCATAAGTTGACGGTAATTCTCTTCTTCTCTTTCTCTATTCAGGTTATCTATGTCCACCTGAAGCCAATATATATGGTATAGATTTCATCCGATTCAAGCTACGCGACTGTGATACAGGAGAAACATTGTTTGAAGTACTCAAACAAGAAGACACAGGTTGGTGGTGTTTCTAAAGATATATTCATTGGATTGACATCAATATAGGAATGTCCTTATAGCTGTAGATATATCATCACTGTTAGCAAGAGTTGGGTGTTACAGACCAAGTCGTACTTCATCGGAGCTACTAACCTCTCAGAAAGGCCTGGTGCCCTGCGCCTCACTTGCATATGTTCCTGCACTCAACAGAGTGAACTGGGTGTATTTCATGGCACCAGCTCTAGAGAGGTTATTGTGTCTGTTGACACAGCTGAGGTCTTGCTTAACCCTTTCTTTGGCAGGTTTTCTACAGCTGGATGTCCTTCTTACCAGACACACATTTCATAAGGATGCCATCTCCATTGATTCAACAGCCAAAGCAGGTCCATTCCAGATCCAACATTTGTCATTGATTCCCAATTCAAATGGCCCCAGTCTATCTTTGGCTAACATAGTAATCGCTACCACATGTAAGACAGTAATCCCTGCCACATGTAACACAGTAATCCCTGCTACATGTAACACAGTAATCTGTACCACATGTAGGACAGTAATCCCTGCTACATGTAAGACACATGTAAGATGCAGTAATCCCTGCCCCATGTAAGACAGTAATTCCTGCCACATGTAAGACACAGTAAACCCTGCTACATGTAAGACACAGTAAACCCTGCCACATATAGGACAGTAAACCCTGCCACATGTAACACAGTACTCTCTGCCCCATGTAAGACACAGTAAGCCCTGCCCCATGTAAGACACAGTAATCCCTGCCACATGTAAGACACAGTAATCCCTGCCACATGTAAGACAGTAATCCCTGCCACATGTAAGACAGTAATTCCTGTCGCATGTAAGACACAGTAAACCCTGCCACATGTAAGACTCAGTAAACCCTGTTACATGTAGGACAGTAAACTCTGCCATGTGTAAGACAGTAAACTCTGCCACATGTAAGACAGTAAACTCTGTCACATATAGGACAGTAATCCCTACCACATGTAAAACACAGTAAACCGTCACATGTAGGGCAGTAAACCCTGCCACATGTAAGACAGTAATCCCTGCCACATGTAAGACACAGTGAATCCTGCCACATGTAAAACGCAGTAATCCCTGCCACATGTAAGACACTGTAATCCCTGACACATGTAGGACAGTAAATTCTACCACATGTAAGATAAGATGCTAGATGTAGTGACCTGTAGTCAGTTGTTGTGTACAATGTAAACATTGGCTCATGAGGAGAAGTCAGTCAGGTTCGTTATACCTACTAATTAGTTGGATTATAACGATCTAATTAGCAGTATTAATATTATCACTAGCGATTTGCGGTCAATTTCTTTTGTGTTAAGGTTATAATTAGACAGAATCACTGTTGTAATCTTTTAACTGTCAGTGATTGACGAGGCACACACTCTCATTGTTATTGTGCTAGAATACACCCAGTACACTCTGTAAAGTGGTAGTGTTGGTGTCATAATAAAATACACCTAGTACACTCTGTAAAGTGGTAGTGCTGGTATTGATAAAATACACCCAGTACACACTGTAAAGTGGTAGTACTGGTGTCATGATAAAATACACCCAGTACACTCTGTAAAGTGGTAGTGTTGGTGTCATGATAAAATACACCCAGTACACTCTGTAAAGTGGTAGTGTTGGTGTCATGATAAAATACACCCAATATACTGTGTAAAGTGGTAGTGTTGGTGTCATGCTAAAATACACCCAGTACACTCTGTAAAATGGTAGTGTTGATGTCATGATAACATACACTCTGTAAAGTAGTAGTGTTAGTGTCATGATAAAATACACCCAGTGCACTCTGTAAAGTAGTAGTGTTAGTGTCATGATAAAATACACCCAGTCCACCCTGTAAAGTGGTAATGCTGGTATTGATAAAATACACCCAGTACACTCTGTAAAGTAGTAGTGTTGGTGTCATGATAACATACACCCAGTAGTGCTGGTTCTTCAACAAAGTGCGCCAGTCCACCCTGTAAGGTGGTATTGCTGGAGTCTCAATAAAATGCTGCCAGTACATGTTTGAAAGTGGGTGGCATTAGATAGAGCATCTAGCCATAGAAAACTACACTGGAAAGCAGCCATTCAAACATTGGAAAACACACCAAAAATGATTATGCAGATGGTAAACACTTTCAAACAAATGGTTTTATAAGATATAAGGCTCACAAACATTTATTTACAATAGTTTATAACTTTGCCTATTAATCCGTATGGTGAGCAAATGGGGTACCACCTGCTGGCCTCCCCACAGCCCCAGCAGACAGGATGGAGAAGCCGTTTCCCCGGAGGAAGGCAAGGGAGATGCGCTGGAAGAGCCATTCCAACTCGCGAGGCTCACGCCTGCAGCTGGCCAGCTCAGCGCCTACAGTGGTGATGAGTAGGGAGGTAGCCCTAGGGCCGAGGACACCAGAAGTCTCCAACTGCCAAGGGCACGACCGCAAACCTGCCCTGTCGGAGAGCGACCGGTACTTGGAGAGTTTGGCCTCCTCAGCCCGACGTGTAGCAGTACCTGGGTTAGTCGCAGACTGCACGGAGGTTTGGTATGTCTTTAAAATGTTTCTGTTGAGGTGGTCGGCTTGATTGTATATCTGTTTATATTTTATCAGAGGAAGATGAAGATGTGATTCAAAAGACACCAGACAGAGAAGAAGTTGACCCTAATGCTGGCAGGTTTGTCAGGTACCACTTCACACCACAGTTTTTACGATTGAAAACTGTGGGAGCAACGTAAGTGGATTAGGTTTTTTGGGGTGGTTTTTAGAATAATACCATGTAGTGTGTGTGTATGTCTATATATCACCATGTAGTGTGTGTGTATGTCTATATATCACCATGTAGTGTGTGTCTATATATTACCATGTAGTGTGTGTGTCTATATATCACCATGTAGTGTGTCTATATATTACCATGTAGTGTGTGTGTGTCTATATATCACCATGTAGTGTGTGTCTATATATTACCATGTAGTGTGTGTGTGTCTATATATCACCATGTAGTGTGTGTCTATATATTACCATGTAGTGTGTGTGTGTGTCTATATATCACCATGTAGTGTGTGTGTATGTCTATATATCACCATGTAGTGTGTGTGTGTATATATTACCATGTAGTGTGTGTATGTCTATATATCACCATGTAGTGTGTGTGTGTCTATATATCACCATGTAGTGTGTGTCTATATATTACCATGTAGTGTGTGTGTGTGTCTATATATCACCATGTAGTGTGTGTATGTCTATATATCACCATGTAGTGTGTGTCTATATATCACCATGTAGTGTGTGTGTGTGTCTATATATCACCATGTAGTGTGTGTGTGTGTCTATATATCACCATGTAGTGTGTGTCTATATATTACCATGTAGTGTGTGTGTGTCTATATATCACCATGTAGTGTGTGTCTATATATTACCATGTAGTGTGTGTGTGTCTATATATCACCATGTAGTGTGTGTGTATGTCTACATATTACCATGTGGTGTGTGTGTATGTCTATATATCACCATGTAGTGTGTGTGTGTCTATATATTACCATGTAGTGTGTGTGTATGTCTATATATAACCATGTGGTGTGTGTGTATGTCTATATATCACCATGTAGTGTGTGTGTATGTCTATATATCACCATGTAGTGTGTGTGTGTCTATATATCACCATCTAGTGTGTGTGTATGTCTATATATCACCATGTAGTGTGTGTGTGTCTATATATTACCATGTAGTGTGTGTGTATGTCTATATATTACCATGTGGTGTGTGTGTATGTCTATATATCACCATGTAGTGTGTGTGTCTATATTACCATGTAGTGTGTGTGTGTGTCCATTTACCACACCACCACCACCACCATCACACACACTCTCACACACATACACTCTCTCTCTCTCATGTCATCCCTACTGTTGCTAAGTGCTCCAATGATTTAAACAAACACTTTGTTGCTATTAGCAACCTATATTCTATGTGGTCACTCAACTTCGTCTGCTAGAAATAGCAGTCAAATCTCCTCCTCAAATCACACCCTAGTGAGGTATCAAGGTGGTTATTTAACTTACTGCTAGAAATAGCAGTCAAATCTCATCCTCAAATCACATCCTAGGCCGTTATTTAACTTACTGCTAGAAATAGCAGCCACATCTCATCTTTAAATCACAGCCTAGGAAGCCTGTATATCAGGGGAGAAGAATATGTGGATCATTAACTCTTCGGTTCCTTGAAACCCTTGGTTCAATAATACAAAATATTAAAGTTTTTATATTTATCTTAGTCTTCCATTATAGTTTTATAAAAAAAAAAACCAGCCATATTCGCCCAGAATTATCTCACCTCTTTCTGTTCAAACTGGCTGTAACTGGCCACTCATACTGATGTTAAGGTATTGTTCTCAAAATAAATATCAAAATCTCAGATTCGATATTACTGTGAAAATATAATAGTATATATAGAGTAATGTAAATGTTGTGAGATATTATGTGAGGTAAAGCCTTTACTGTGAAAATACAATAGTATATATAGAGTAATGTAAATGTTGTGAGATATTATGTGAGGTAAAGCCTTTACTGTGAAAATACAATAGTATATATAGAGTAATGTAAATGTTGTGAGATATTATGTGAGGTAAAGCCTTTACTGTGAAAATACAATAGTATATATAGAGTAATGTAAATGTTGTGAGATATTATGTGAGGTAAAGCCTTTACTGCGAAAATACAATAGTATATATAGAGTAATGTAAATGTTGTGAGATATTATGTGAGGTAAAGCCTTTACTGTGAAAATACAATAGTATATATAGAGTAATGTAAATGTTGTGAGATATGTGAGGTAAAGCCTTTACTGTGAAAATACAATAGTATATATAGAGTAATGTAAATGTTGTGAGATATTATGTGAGGTAAAGCCTTTACTGTGAAAATACAATAGTATATATAGAGTAATGTAAATGTTGTGAGATATTATGTGAGGTAAAGCCTTTACTGCGAAAATACAATAGTATATATAGAGTAATGTAAATGTTGTGAGATATTATGTGAGGTAAAGCCTTTACTGTGAAAATACAATAGTATATATAGAGTAATGTAAATGTTGTGAGATATTATGTGAGGTAAAGCCTTTACTGCGAAAATACAATAGTATATATAGAGTAATGTAAATGTTGTGAGATATTATGTGAGGTAAAGCCTTTACTGTGAAAATACAATAGTATATATAGAGTAATGTAAATGTTGTGAGATATTATGTGAGGTAAAGCCTTTACTGTGAAAATACAATAGTATATATAGAGTAATGTAAATGGTAAAGAGTTACAAGGTTCCTACTTCTTCTTGCACATATTATTGCACCAGCTCCTGCAGTTCTTGCACTTACACACACACATATATACGTCAGCATATGGAAAGAAATTTTAGCATTAGAAAAATACTGAGTCATTTCCCTCCATTTATTTTCCTGTTTTTTTCTTCCAGTGTAGAATTTGTTGTTGGTAACAAACCAGTCAAAGATTTCCGAATGATTGAACGTCACTATTTCCGTGAAAAACTTCTGAAAAGTTTTGATTTCCATTTTGGCTTCTGCATTCCTAGCAGTGTAAACACTTGCGAACATATCTATGAATTCCCAGCTCTATCAGACTATGAAAGTAAATATTGATTTGTCTCTATCTCTTAAACAAATTACTTTATTTAACCTCTTCAGTACCATAGATAACTCGTCCTAACATGGATGCATTCTAGTGGCCGAGATATCTTGTCCTAACATGTTTGAACTCATTTCCAACAGTTCATAACTTCAAAGCTATGAACTCCTTTCCAACAGTTCATAACTTCAAAGTTATGAACTCATTCCCAACAGTTCATAACTTCAAAGTTATGAACTCATTCCCAACAGTTCATAACTTCAAAGTTATGAACTCCTTTTCAACAGTTCATAACTTCAAAGTTATGAACTCCTTTCCAACAGTTCATAACTTCAAAGCTAGATGGGGCTACTAGTTTATTGATGTGACGTTTGTCAATCATTCAGATATGTGTTGTTAATAAATGTTTGTTTAAAAAATAGTATTTTACCAAAAAAAAAATAAAAAACAACAGCACAGCAACTAAAGCTGTGTAAAATATACACAGCAACTGTAGCCGTGTAAAATATACACAGCAGTCAACACAGCAACTGTAGCTGTGTAAAATATACACAGCAACTGTAGCTGTGTAAAATATACACAGCCGTCAACACAGCAACTGTAGCTGTGTAAAATATACACAGCAGTCAACACAGCAACTGTAGCTGTGTAAAATATACACAGCCGTCAACACAGCAACTGTAGCTGTGTAAAATATACACAGCAGTCAACACAGCAACTGTAGCTGTGTAAAATATACACAGCAACTGTAGCTGTGTAAAATATACACAGCCGTCAACACAGCAACTGTAGCTGTGTAAAATATACACAGCAGTCAACACAGCAACTGTAGCTGTGTAAAATATACACAGCCGTCAACACAGCAACTGTAGCTGTGTAAAATATACACAGCAGTCAACACAGCAACTGTAGCTGTGTAAAATATACACAGCAACTGTAGCTGTGTAAAATATACACAGCCGTCAACACAGCAACTGTAGCTGTGTAAAATATACACAGCAGTCAACACAGCAACTGTAGCTGTGTAAAATATACACAGCAGTCAACACAGCAACTGTAGCTGTGTAAAATATACACAGTAGTCAACACAGCAACTGTAGCTGTGTAAAATATACACAGTAGTCAACACAGCAACTGTAGTTGTGTAAAATATACACAGCAGTCAACACAGCAACTGTAGCTGTGTAAAATATACACAGTAGTCAACACAGCAACTGTAGCTGTGTAAAATATACACAGTAGTCAACACAGCAACTGTAGCTGTGTAAAATATACACAGTAGTCAACACAGCAACTGTAGCTGTGTAAAATATACACAGCAGTCAACACAGCAACTGTAGCTGTGTAAAATATACACAGTAGTCAACACAGCAACTGTAGCTGTGTAAAATATACACAGTAGTCAACACAGCAACTGTAGCTGTGTCAAATATACACAGTAGTCAATACAGCAACTGTAGCTGTGTAAAATATACACAGTAGTCAACACAGCAACTGTAGCTGTGTAAAATATACACAGCAGTCAACACAGCAACTGTAGCTGTGTAAAATATACACAGCAGTCAACACAGCAACTGTAGCTGTGTAAAATATACACAGCAGTCATCACAGCAACTGTAGCTGTGTAAAATATACACAGTAGTCAACACAGCAACTGTAGCTGTGTAAAATATACACAGTAGTCAACACAGCAACTGTAGCTGTGTAAAATATACACAGTAGTCAACACAGCAACTGTAGCTGTGTAAAATATACACAGTAGTCAACACAGCAACTGTAGCTGTTTAAAATATACACAGTAGTCAACACAGCAACTGTAGCTGTGTAAAATATACACAGTAGTCAACACAGCAACTGTAGCTGTGTAAAATATACACAGCAGTCAACACAGCAACTGTAGCTGTGTAAAATATACACAGTAGTCAACACAGCAACTGTAGCTGTGTAAAATATACACAGTAGTCAACACAGCAACTGTAGCTGTGTAAAATATACACAGTAGTCAACACAGCAACTGTAGCTGTGTAAAATATACACAGCAGTCAACACAGCAACTGTAGCTGTGTAAAATATACACAGTAGTCAACACAGCAACTGTAGCTGTGTAAAATATACACAGTAGTCAACACAGCAACTGTAGCTGTGTAAAATATACACAGTAGTCAACACAGCAACTGTAGCTGTGTAAAATATACACAGCAGTCAACACAGCAACTGTAGCTGTGTAAAATATACACAGTAGTCAACACAGCAACTGTAGCTGTGTAAAATATACACAGCAGTCAACACAGCAACTGTAGCTGTGTAAAATATACACAGTAGTCAACACAGCAACTGTAGCTGTGTAAAATATACACAGTAGTCAACACAGCAACTGTAGCTGTGTAAAATATACACAGTAGTCAACACAGCAACTGTAGCTGTGTAAAATATACACAGTAGTCAACACAGCAACTGTAGCTGTGTAAAATATACACAGCAGTCAACACAGCAACTGTAGCTGTGTAAAATATACACAGTAGTCAACACAGCAACTGTAGCTGTGTAAAATATACACAGTAGTCAACACAGCAACTGTAGCTGTGTAAAATATACACAGTAGTCAACACAGCAACTGTAGCTGTGTAAAATATACACAGCAGTCAACACAGCAACTGTAGCTGTGTAAAATATACACAGCAACTGTAGCTGTGTAAAATATACACAGCCGTCAACACAGCAACTGTAGCTGTGTAAAATATACACAGCAGTCAACACAGCAACTGTAGCTGTGTAAAATATACACAGCCGTCAACACAGCAACTGTAGCTGTGTAAAATATACACAGCAGTCAACACAGCAACTGTAGCTGTGTAAAATATACACAGCAACTGTAGCTGTGTAAAATATACACAGCCGTCAACACAGCAACTGTAGCTGTGTAAAATATACACAGCAGTCAACACAGCAACTGTAGCTGTGTAAAATATACACAGCAGTCAACACAGCAACTGTAGCTGTGTAAAATATACACAGTAGTCAACACAGCAACTGTAGCTGTGTAAAATATACACAGTAGTCAACACAGCAACTGTAGTTGTGTAAAATATACACAGCAGTCAACACAGCAACTGTAGCTGTGTAAAATATACACAGTAGTCAACACAGCAACTGTAGCTGTGTAAAATATACACAGTAGTCAACACAGCAACTGTAGCTGTGTAAAATATACACAGTAGTCAACACAGCAACTGTAGCTGTGTAAAATATACACAGCAGTCAACACAGCAACTGTAGCTGTGTAAAATATACACAGTAGTCAACACAGCAACTGTAGCTGTGTAAAATATACACAGTAGTCAACACAGCAACTGTAGCTGTGTCAAATATACACAGTAGTCAATACAGCAACTGTAGCTGTGTAAAATATACACAGTAGTCAACACAGCAACTGTAGCTGTGTAAAATATACACAGCAGTCAACACAGCAACTGTAGCTGTGTAAAATATACACAGCAGTCAACACAGCAACTGTAGCTGTGTAAAATATACACAGCAGTCATCACAGCAACTGTAGCTGTGTAAAATATACACAGTAGTCAACACAGCAACTGTAGCTGTGTAAAATATACACAGTAGTCAACACAGCAACTGTAGCTGTGTAAAATATACACAGTAGTCAACACAGCAACTGTAGCTGTGTAAAATATACACAGTAGTCAACACAGCAACTGTAGCTGTTTAAAATATACACAGTAGTCAACACAGCAACTGTAGCTGTGTAAAATATACACAGTAGTCAACACAGCAACTGTAGCTGTGTAAAATATACACAGCAGTCAACACAGCAACTGTAGCTGTGTAAAATATACACAGTAGTCAACACAGCAACTGTAGCTGTGTAAAATATACACAGTAGTCAACACAGCAACTGTAGCTGTGTAAAATATACACAGTAGTCAACACAGCAACTGTAGCTGTGTAAAATATACACAGCAGTCAACACAGCAACTGTAGCTGTGTAAAATATACACAGTAGTCAACACAGCAACTGTAGCTGTGTAAAATATACACAGTAGTCAACACAGCAACTGTAGCTGTGTAAAATATACACAGTAGTCAACACAGCAACTGTAGCTGTGTAAAATATACACAGCAGTCAACACAGCAACTGTAGCTGTGTAAAATATACACAGTAGTCAACACAGCAACTGTAGCTGTGTAAAATATACACAGCAGTCAACACAGCAACTGTAGCTGTGTAAAATATACACAGTAGTCAACACAGCAACTGTAGCTGTGTAAAATATACACAGTAGTCAACACAGCAACTGTAGCTGTGTAAAATATACACAGTAGTCAACACAGCAACTGTAGCTGTGTAAAATATACACAGTAGTCAACACAGCAACTGTAGCTGTGTAAAATATACACAGCAGTCAACACAGCAACTGTAGCTGTGTAAAATATACACAGTAGTCAACACAGCAACTGTAGCTGTGTAAAATATACACAGTAGTCAACACAGCAACTGTAGCTGTGTAAAATATACACAGTAGTCAACACAGCAACTGTAGCTGTGTAAAATATACACAGCAGTCAACACAGCAACTGTAGCTGTGTAAAATATACACAGTAGTCAACACAGCAACTGTAGCTGTGTAAAATATACACAGCAGTCAACACAGCAACTGTAGCTGTGTAAAATATACGGACTATCAACAGGTTAACCATAGAAAGCTTGCCAAACAAGGGGTTAGGAGGACCCTTCAGTTTCTGTCAAAAGACACAACAACTTATCCTCTGCACTCAATATGTAAACAGGATGCAGATCCCTCGACCTCTCTGGTAGGTCAGTAGCACCCCTTCAGTACTGACATGGTGTAGACATGTCAAACCCTTGCTAGTAGGGAGGAGGAGGTCAGTAGCACCCCTTCAGTACTGACATGGTGTAGACATGTCAAACCCTTGCTAGTGGGGAGGGGGTCAGTAGCACCCCTTCAGTACTGACATGGTGTAGACATGTCAAACCCTTGCTAGTAGGGAGGAGGAGGTCAGTAGCACCCCTTCAGTACTGACATGGTGTAGACATGTCAAACCCTTGCTAGTGGGGAGGGGGTCAGTAGCACCCCTTCAGTACTGACATGGTGTAGACATGTCAAACCCTTGCTAGTAGGGAGGAGGAGGTCAGTAGCACCCCTTCAGTACTGACATGGTGTAGACATGTCAAACCCTTGCTAGTAGGGAGGAGGAGGTCAGTAGCACCCTTCAGTACTGACATGATGTAGACATGTCAAACCCTTGCTAGTAGGGAGGAGGTAAGTAGCACCCCTTCAGTACCGACATGGTGTAGACATGTCAAACCCTTGCTAGTAGGGAGGAGGTCAGTAGCACCCTTCAGTACCGACATGTTGTAGACATGTCAAACCCTTGCTAGTAGGGAGGAGGTCAGTAGCACCCCTTCAGTACTGACATGGTGTAGACATGTCAAACCCTTGCTAGTAGGGAGGTCAGTAGCACCCTTCAGTACCGACATGGTGTAGACATGTCAAACCCTTGCTAGTAGGGAGGTCAGTAGCACCCCTTCAGTACTGACATGGTGTAGACATGTCAAACCCTTGCTAGTAGGGAGGTCAGTAGCACCCTTCAGTACCGACATGGTGTAGACATGTCAAACCCTTGCTAGTAGGGAGGGGGTCAGTAGCACCCCTTCAGTACCGACATGGTGTAGACATGTCAAACCCTTGCTAGTAGGGAGGGGGTCAGTAGCACCCCTTCAGTACCGACATGGTGTAGACATGTCAAACCCTTGCTAGTAGGGAGGTCAGTAGCACCCTTCAGTACCGACATGGTGTAGACATGTCAAACCCTTGCTAGTAGGGAGGAGGAGGTCAGTAGCACCCCTTCAGTACCGACATGGTGTAGACATGTCAAACCCTTGCTAGTAGGGAGGGGGTCAGTAGCACCCCTTCAGTACCGACATGGTGTAGACATGTCAAACCCTTGCTAGTAGGGAGGAGGAGGTCAGTAGCACCCCTTCAGTACTGACATGGTGTAGACATGTCAAACCCTTGCTAGTAGGGAGGAGGTCAGTAGCACCCCTTCAGTACCGACATGGTGTAGACATGTCAAACCCTTGCTAGTAGGGAGGAGGTCAGTAGCACCCTTCAGTACTGACATGGTGTAGACATGTCAAACCCTTGCTAGTAGGGAGGAGGTCAGTAGCACCCTTCAGTACTGACATGGTGTAGACATGTCAAACCCTTGCTAGTAGGGAGGGGGTCAGTAGCACCCCTTCAGTACCGACATGGTGTAGACATGTCAAATCCTTGCTAGTAGGGAGGGGGTCAGTAGCACCCCTTCAGTACCGACATGGTGTAGACATGTCAAACCCTTGCTAGTAGGGAGGGGGTCAGTAGCACCCCTTCAGTACCGACATGGTGTAGACATGTCAAACCCTTGCTAGTAGGGAGGGGGTCAGTAGCACCCCTTCAGTACCGACATGGTGTAGACATGTCAAACCCTTGCTAGTAGGGAGGAGGTCAGTAGCACCCCTTCAGTACCGACATGGTGTAGACATGTCAAACCCTTGCTAGTAGGGAGGAGGAGGTCAGTAGCACCCTTCAGTACTGACATGGTGTAGACATGTCAAACCCTTGATAGTAGGGAGGAGGTCAGTAGCACCCTTCAGTACTGACATGGTGTAGACATGTCAAACCCTTGCTAGTAGGGAGGAGGAGGTCAGTAGCACCCTTCAGTACTGACATGGTGTAGACATGTCAAACCCTTGCTAGTAGGGAGGGGGTCAGTAGCACCCTTCAGTACTGACATGGTGTAGACCTGTCAAACCCTTGCTAGTAGGGAGGAGGAGGTCAGTAGCACCCCTTCAGTACCGACATGGTGTAGACCTGTCAAACCCTTGCTAGTAGGGAGGAGGTCAGTAGCACCCCTTCAGTACTGACATGGTGTAGACCTGTCAAACCCTTCCTAGTAGGGAGGAGGAGGTCAGTAGCACCCCTTCAGTACTGACATGGTGTAGACATGTCAAACCCTTGCTAGTAGGGAGGAGGTCAGTAGCACCCTTCAGTACTGACATGGTGTAGACATGTCAAACCCTTGCTAGTAGGGAGGAGGTCAGTAGCACCCCTTCAGTAATGACATGGTGTAGACCTGTCAAACCCTTGCTAGTAGGGAGGAGGTCAGTAGCACCCTTCAGTACTGACATGGTGTAGACATGTCAAACCCTTGCTAGTAGGGAGGAGGAGGTCAGTAGCACCCCTTCAGTACTGACATGGTGTAGACATGTCAAACCCTTGCTAGTAGGGAGGAGGAGGTCAGTACTGACTAGGTCCACCCCTTGCTAGCAGGAAATGCAGTCATTAAATGGTGGTGATGATGATATTTCTGTCTATGATTTTCAATAAAACTTTCAAATAATCAAATATTTGGAGGGATTTAGTGATATATCTAACTTTCTCGTTATTAAGCCAGTGTTTGAAACATAACTTAACAAAGGTTCTTATTTAAAATTATGATAAAAAGTTTGTTTTTGTTTTTTACGGATTCATATTTATCTAAAAAGCTTCCCAATATAATTTTCTGTAAGAACCTCTCTTAAGTTATGTCCAACCCCTACAAA
>OZ024761.1:4341969-4386969 GCA_964016885.1 Eledone cirrhosa | reverse complement strand
AGTATATATAGAGTAATGTAAATGTTATGTGAGGTAAAGCCTTTACTGTGAAAATACAATAGTATATATAGAGTAATGTAAATGTTATGTGAGGTAAAGCCTTTACTGTGAAAATACAATAGTATATATAGAGTAATGTAAATGTTATGTGAGGTAAAGCCATTACTGTGAAAATACAATAGTATATATAAAGTAATGTAAATGTTATGAGATATTATGTGGGGTAAAGCCTTTGCTGTGAAAATACAATAGTATATATAGAGTAATGTAAATGTTATATGAGATATTATGTGGGGTAAAGCCTTTACTGTGAAAATACAATAGTATATATACAGTAATGTAAATATTATGTGAGGTAAAGGCTTTACTGTGAAAATACAATAGTATATATAGAGTAGTGTAAATGTTATGAGATATTATGTGAGGTAAAGCCTTTACTGTGAAAATATATAGTGTATATAGAGTAATGTACATGTTATTTGAAGTAAAAGCTTCACTGTAAAAATACAATAGTATATATAAAGTAATGTAAATGTTATGTGAGATATTATGTGGAGTAAAGCCTGTACTGTGAAAATACAATAGTATATATAGAGTAAGGTAAATGTTATGTGAGGAAAAACCTTTACTGTGAAAATACAAATAGTATATATAGAGTAATGTAAATGTTATGTGAGATATTATGTGGAGTAAAGCCTGTACTGTGAAAATACAATAGTATATATAGAGTAAGGTAAATGTTATGTGAGGTAGAACCTTTACTGTGAAAATACAATAGTATATATAGAGTAATGTAAATGCTATGTGAGATAGGTGAAGTAAAGCCTTTACTGTGACAATACAATAGTATATATAGAGGAATGTGAATGTTATGTGGGGTTAAGCATTTACTGTGAAAATGCAATAGTATATATAGAGTAATCTAAATGTTATGTGAGATATTATGTAAGGTAAAGCCCTTACTGTGAAAATACAATAGTATATATAGAGTAATGTAAAGGTTATGTGATATTATGTGGGGTAAAGCCTTTACTGTAAAAATACGATAGTATATATAGAGTAGTGTAAATGTTATGTGGGGTAAAGCCTATACTGTGAAAATACAATAGTATATATAAAGTAATGTAAATATTATGTGGGGTAAAGCATTTACTGTGAAAATACAATAGTATATATAGAGTAATGTAAATGTTATGTGAGATATTATGTAAGGTAAAGCCCTTACTGTGAAAATACAATAGTATATATAGAGTAATGTAAAGGTTATGTGATATTATGTGGGGTAAAGCCTTTACTGTAAAAATACGATAGTATATATAGAGTAGTGTAAATGTTATGTGGGGTAAAGCCTATACTGTGAAAATACAATAGTATATATAAAGTAATGTAAATATTATGTGGGGTAAAGCATTTACTGTGAAAATACAATAGTATATATAGAGTAATGTAAATGTTATGTGAGGTAAAGCCTTTACTGTGAAAATACAATAGTATATATAGATGAATGGTGGATGGGTGCTACACGAGAAAGCTGAGGATGGCTCTGAACATTAATCAGTATACACTGAGGATGAAAGACTCAGAGCTGTATGGGAGCCTCCCAAAAGTCAGCTCAAAAGTGACACACAGGCAACTGAGGTTAGCTGGACATGCTCACCGACATCCAGAGTTGACATTGCACTCAGTGCTCCTGTGGGAGGCCCTACATGGACACACTGGAAGAGGAAGACCAAGGTTAACGTATGTTGATGCGCTAAGGCCAGACACTGGTCTGTTGGAGGCGCAGGACATGGCAGCGATAATGAGGGACAGAGACTGCTGGAGAGAAGTCGTCCATGGATCTCGGGAATTTTACCCACCCTAGATAGATATAGATAGGCCTTTAATGTGAAAATACAATAGTATATATAGTGTAATGTAAATGTTATGTGAGGTAAAGCCTTTACTGTGAAAATACAATAGTATATATAAAGTAATGTAAATGTTAGGTGAGATATTATGTGGGGTAAAGCCTTTACTGTGAAAATACAATAGTGTATATAGAGTAATGTAAATGTTATGTGAGATATGTGAGGTAAAGACTTTACTGTAAAAATACAATAGTATATATAGAGTAATGTAAATGTTATGTGAGATATTATGTGAGGTAAAGCCTTTACTGTGAAAATACAATAGTATATATAGAGTAATGTAAATGTTATGTGAGATATTATGTGAGGTAAAGCCTTTACTGTGAAAATACAATAGTATATATAGAGTAATGTAAATGTTATGTGAGATATTATGTGAGGTAATGCCTTTACTGTGAAAATACAATAGTATATATAGAGTAATGTAAATGTTATGTGAGGTAAAGCCTATTCTGTGAAAATACAATAGTATATATATAGAGTAATGTAAATGGTAAAGGGTTAAGTAATTTTTCTCGCTGCTATGAATGTCTTCTTTTTCCTTCACTCCACCGTATCAATATAATCTATTTTCTCTTTGAGATTATTTTAAAAATGAAATCCTGATCTTTGGCAGTAATACTTCTGTGATATATATGATATTTAAAATCCCTGAACAACTAGCAGTTCCTTGTTCTGCAGGGTAGTCATCCCTATCACAGTTTTATATCATTACTCATCTAAGTTGGTAGAACACAGTGCATACATACATATGTACAATCATACATATATGATGGTTGCCCCCTCATTATCGCGTATGGCTATTGCACGATAAAAAAAGAAAAAAAACATATATGAATAATTTTTAAAAAGACATGTAGTAATAATTAACAGTGCTGCGATCGAGTGTGGCTTTTTAGCTCAGCCAATGATCTAAAATGTCTTGCACAGAGTTGGCAACCAAAACATTCACTGGGAATAGCTGGCCATGGTTGGAGTTCATGTACTTTTGCATGTCGTTTGAGCCTTCCTGCTGATCTACATTCTTTTCCATATGCTTGGCAGGCATGCTGAGTAGCATCTCCAACAGCAGCCTAGTAGTCAACCACTGGTCTCACTGAATGACTGCAAAGATGACTTTTGAGTCCAGCTTTGCTGAGGTAGAGTCTCGCACAGACGCTGCATGTCAGCGCCATAGGAGGACCTTCGCTGTCTGGAAATGCAACAGCAATGCCTTTCCTCACATACCTCTTTACTTTCTCGTGTGCGTTTCGAGATGCTTCAAAGGCAACTTTCCCCTCATATACAGTCTTTCTCCATTTATTACGATCAGCAACTACGTTTTCCCATGTATCAGCAGAGATGTTAGCATCTTTCAAAGAGGCTTTCAAGGAATCCTTAGACCTCTTTTTTGGTTTATGTGGAGGTTGTTTTTCCTTTAACTAACTCTCCATAAAAGAGTTGTTTCGGTATTCTAGAATCCTTCATCCTGGCAAGGTGACCACTCCATCGGAGTCTTTGCTTAAGCACAAGAGCTTCTATACTTTCACACAGAGCTTTCCAAAATCTCGACATCACTGATGTGGTCCCTCCAGTGAACACCATGGATCCGTCTGAGACACATCTGATGAACACGTTCCAACTGTTTAAGGTGATGTCGATATGTGACCCAGATCTCGCAGGCATAAAGAAGAGAAGAGAGCATACATGCCTTGTACACCTTTACCTTTGTCTTCTTGCATATGTCTCGCTGACCCCAGAAGCACCTTTCTCGCTTTCCTAATCCTGCTTGGAATTTTATTATCAAGATTGCTGTATTGATTGACAGTGCTTCCCAGATAGACAAACTGATTAATCACTCTAAGTCGTTTAGCATACAGATAGATATTTGGCTCACTGTGCTGCTTATCAGGGGCAGGTTGGTACATGACAAAAGTTTTCTTGAGACTGACAGTCAATCCTAGGGCAGTGCAAGCATCAGAAAATGCATTCAAAATGTGCTGCATGTCAATCTGTGCTCGCTACAAGATGGCAATCATCTGCATACAAAAGGTCTCTTATGATTGAGGTAAATACTTTTGTTTTTGCAGCAAAGCGCCTGATGTTAAATATGCTGCCAGCGGTTCGGTAGTAGATGTAAACACCATGCTTGCAATTTCTGAATGCAATATAGAAAACCATACATATGTACGTACATAAATACAAAGATCAGCGAAAAGGAGAATATCTATGCAGAACTAATGAGAAATCTACAGATACTCCACCCTGACTAGACCTTCAGATTTATACCTGTGATTATTGGGGCACTGGGATATGTTAGTAACTGCCTCAATACAAATCTTGAGAAGCTGGGCTTCACAGAAACAGAAAGCACAGGAAATTAGAAGTACAATCCATTAATGGAACAGGAAAAGTATTCCAAAATTCTGTATGTGCACATGCACACATATAACTCAAAACATACACATCCACACATACAATAACATCCATACCTGCACGGATGCAGACATGCATACATGTCTACCTAGTTGATGTTGTGTAAATTCCAATGAGAGTCTTGTGTCTATGTTAGAAACCGACTCTCTTTCTATTGGTAAAAATATATAAAATTCTAAAACCAGAACATACATACATACATACATACATACAGATGCAATTCAAATGAAATACGGAAGAATATATTGAGAGGGATGAAAGCACACCAATCCTGATATTGTTGTTTAGGACGACACATTGAAAAGCTGCTCTGTTGTAGAAGTCAGCTCTCCACACAATGTCAATGAGGTCAGAAAAATACAAGAGAAGGAGGACATCTACGGACCATTGATGAGAAGTTTGCAGATCCAAGATATACATTCAGCTTCATACCCATCATTATTGGAGCTACAGGTTAGATACCAACCCATCTGCACCAAAGTATAACTGAACTTGGATTTGTGGAGAAAGAATGCATTTAAACCGGCTATATCCGGCCAGAATTCTCTCACTTTCTGTCCAAACCGGCCATATCTGGCCAGAATTCTTTCACTTCTTTCTGTTCAAACCAGTCATATCCAGCCAGAATTCTCTCACTTCTTTCTGTCCAAACCGGCCATATCTGGCCAGAATTCTCTCACTTCTTTCTATTCAAACCGGCCATATCCAGCCAGAATTCTCTCACTTCTTTCTGTTCAAACCAGCCATATCTGGCCAGAATTCTCTCACTTTCTGTCCAAACCGGCCATATCCGGCCAGAATTCTCTCACTTTCTGTCCAAACCGGCCATATCTGGCCAGAATTCTCTCACTTCTTTCTGTTCAAACCAGCCATATCCAGCCAGAATTCTCTCACTTTCTGTTCAAACCGGCCATATCTGGCCAGAATTCTCTCACGTCTTTCTGTTATTGTTCTCAAAATAATATTAAAATCTTGTGGCTTCGATATTATGTAAGATAATCAACATCATCATCATCCTCGTTTAACGTCCACTTTCCACGCTAGCATGGGTTAGACGGGAGTTATCCCACTTGAAGCAAGGTTGGTCGGGTGACCGTGTCTCGCTCATATAGGACTATCTGGCAGGCTTTCTACGGCTGGATGCCCTTCCTAACACCAACCACATTTACAGTGTAGAACTGGAAACTTTTTACCGTGTTACCTACACAGCCACATTACAGCGTGGACTGTGTGTTTTTTCTCATGACACCTACATAATCTCGATCTCATTTATCTCATATATTTGGACTGGATGTTGTGGTACCAACTTTATAGAGAGTGGGTGGTGTTGGTGGGAGGATAGGGTAGGGGTAGTGGATTGGGGTGTATATTTGGTTAAGAGGTGCCTACTGACTGTAGGTTTCGCTTTGTACATAGGCAAGGCGAGTCTTCTGTATTACTGCGTAGTGCCAAAGATCTCGGTCCAGTGACATTGTCTTAGAGAGGTGCAAGTGTGTAAGGTCGGAATTTATCAGATCGTCCCAGGTTTTTCTGGGTCTACCTACGCAGTAACTACCATCAATTTTTATCGCCCTGCACTTTTTTATACAGCTGTCGTCTTTCATGCACATCACGTGGCCATACCAATGTAGTCTTCTCTCGAGTAAACAGCATCTGATCCCTCTTATTCCTAATTTCTCACTTAGTTCATTTATGCTTTGCCATTCACGTATATTACTATTACACATCCAATGGAGCATGCATGCTTCATTCCTTTCCAGTCTACGCAGGTCCTCTGCACACAATGCCCATGTCTCACTGCCATGTAGCATTGCTGTTCGTATACAAGCATCATACAATCTGCCTTTCATTTTTAGAGAGAAACCTTTTGTGGCCAACAGCGGTATAAGCTCCCTGGACTTTTTCCAGCCCGTTCTGACTCTGGCTACTGTACTTTCAGAACACCCTCCACCACTGCTGATTTCGTCACCCAGGTAACGGAAAGTGTCTACTATTTCTATAGAACCATCTGGGCAATAGAAGGGGCTAGTATCCTGTGGACACTTGCTACCTATTGCACCTGAGCATCGGCCACATATAAAGTCTACGTTCTTAGATAGTTTACCTGTGATCCCACATCTTTTATGTACCCATACTTTGCATTTGGGACATAAAATTGAATTTCTGCCTACTCCTTTCCTACACACTGAGCAAGGCCATTTCCCTGAGGGTACCTATGCCTTATTTTCCTTTCTACAAACTAGGACTTTAGTCTTAGACAAGTTAACTTTAAGGCCTTTTGATTCTAGGCCATGCTTCCATGTTTGGAATTTCTTTTCTAGTTCAGCCATTGATTCAGCTATGAGCGTTAGATCATCTGCGTATAGGAGTTCCCATGGGCAGCTGGTCTTGAACTCCTCTGTTATAGCCTGAAGGGCAATAATAAATAGGAGGGGGCTAAGGACAGAGCCTTGGTGAACACCAACTTTTACACTAAATTCTTCACAATATTCATTGTTAATTCTAACCTTACTGACTGTTTCATTATACATAGCTTGTATAGCTCTCACAAGTCATTCATCTACACCTAGTTTTCTAAGAGCCCACCAGATAATGGAGCGGGGGACTCTGTCAAAGGCTTTTTCCAGGTCTACAAAAGCTAAGTAGAGGGGTTTACTTTTAGCTAGGTACTTCTCTTGTAGATGTCGTACAAGGAAAAGAGCGTCTGTGGTACTTTTACCTGACACAAACCCAAACTGCATTTCATCTAGACCAATTCGCTCTCTGATTAGTTGTGCTATAACTCTTTCTGTGACCTTCATGACCTGGTCAACTAACTTAATGCCTCTATAGTTTCCTCTATCTAGAGCATCTCCTTTACCCTTGTAGCAGTTAATGATGATGCTGCTACGCCAGTCTTTTGGTATGACCCCATTATGTATTACTTGGTTAACTATACGGGTGACCATAGTATGTCCCACCATTCCAGATGCCTTCAACATCTCAGCAACTATCTCCGAATGCCCAGCTGCTTTGCCTGTCTTCATATCTTTGATTGCCTTACTTATTATACTATTTTTAACTTGCACTGCTGGTCCTTCTATTGGATCGATTTGGGGCAGACTATCTTTTTCCCACTTATTCTCCTCATTTAATAGTCTCTCGTGGTGACACTTCCAGGCTATCTTCTTATCAGTATCAGTGAGGGCAAGTACACCGTTATCATTACGGACACACTTCTCCCCGATAATATCACGGTTTTCTTTGACACATTGTCTAGCAATCCTGAACACCTCACGTTGTAGAACATGCTTGAACTTTCTATCCTCTGCTACCCTTTTTGCAAGGTACACTTGTCTCCTAGCTTTTCTCCTGGCCACTTGATAGTGCTCTCTACTTCCCCCATCCTGCCATACTTTCCAAGCCTGCTTTTTGGCCTTGATTGTCTCTTCTACATTACTGTTCCACCACCAAGTTACTCTCCACCTGCCAATAGGTCTGCTCCAGCCACAGATTTCATCCGTTGCTTTCAGCAGGTTCACTTTCAAGAATTGCCACTGTTCCTCTATATCGCACATCTCTAATTGCTCTTCCTTATTGTCAAAGGCATCAAGTAATAAGCTTTTAAATTTGTCACTGGCTATGGGGTCCTTCAACTTCCATATTCTTCTCCTCAATGTAGGCCTCCTCTGTCGTCGAGTACGTCTATTTCTGACTGTGAGGTCACTAACTACTAGGCTATGTTGGGAGGTGCATTCTTCACGGGGGAGGGATTTAGTATTTACAACAATCCTTTATGTATATTTAAATATACATACAGATATACAAATATTTAAATATAAATACAGATATATATATATTTAAATATACACACACATATACACTGCAGATAGTGAATGAGAAAATCAAACATAATAACAAGTTCTTTTATTGGCATCTGGGGCCAGATGTGGACAATGGTGACAACTGGCTTTTACATGGAGAAAAGTATTAAATATAACAGATTATAATAGTCATGATAGTAATGGGTTTTGATTTAGGCACAAGGTGTGGGAGGGAGTCAATTAAATCAACCCAGTGTGTTACTGGTACTTTATTTTATCAACTTCATAAGGATGAAAGGTAAAGCTAGCCTTGGCAGGATTTAAACTCAGAACGTAACTCTGCTGCAAAACATGTCTGATACTTACCAAGTCTCTGTCCTTCAACTGTTTAGTTGTGATAATAATACAAAACAATAAATGTTGATGAGAGACAATCCCCCAATAGGAGGGGACTGCCCTCTCCCAGTTTCTTTTCCTCACAGAGTAAACCAATTCAACTTCATCAATCTCGGTGCTCTCATGAAACACCCTAGAAGTCAAAACTTCACTCTTCCTTCTTCAAGTGATACCTGAAGAGGTTAAGGGTTTGGGTGAGAAGGAAAGTTCTTTTCTTCAAATACTTCACTCGTGTCCTCCACAGCCACCATGCTGTGAAAAACTTCCTGCATTTCCTTTCAATTTAGAAAACTTTATTTTAAAGTGTTTATATTTATCCTAAAACCTTTCCATCATAATTTTATGCAAGAGCGTTTGTGAAGTTTGTTTTAAAGTGTTTATATTTATCTAAACCTTCCATCATAATTTTATCTAAGAAAATTCATTAAGCTCTGCTCCAAACACCAATTTTAATTAGTTATATTAATAAATCCCTCTAAATTCTTGATTATTTTCAAAATGATTTGACATTCATTGTCAGTGATTTCCTTAACAAATAGCAGTGAAAGGGTTAAACAGTTGTTTAGCTTAACCTGCTTCCTTTCTCACAGGAACTCTTTTCCTTCCTCTATACTCTCTCACAGTCAGAAATATGGACACTACATAACACAAGCTGACATTACTGGATCTGTTTGGCATATGGCTTTTTTCTACAAAGCTGCTCTACATGGCAGTAGATGAAATAGAACTGAAAGAGAAAGAAAAAGAAGGTAACATCAGTTTTAACATAGGTTACAGTCAATTCACAATATTTTATCATAAACGACATTTAATGTCTAGTTTCCCTGATAGCGGGGCGGGGTTTGGACAGGTTGTCACAGACCAAGTCAGTACTCAATTGAAGCCTTACAGACATTCCAGTACTCAGTCGTGTCTACAACAGTGTCAGTTACAAAGCTTGGCTAGATGTGGTTCCACCACACCTGAACACACCTGGGAGCATTGATAAAATCAACAAGATATTGCTAATCCTATCACCACTACATGCAACAGTTGTAACTTTCAGCGTTACTTTAGCTTATAAGTACTCAACTGATTGCCCCAAATAGGCCAGGGGTCTGACAGAACATCCTACACTCTTTCATGGCAATAGCATTAGGGAAGTTGTCATGACATAGCTAAAGACCCCTAACCCTTTGACAGGTTTTCTATGGCTGAATGCCCTTCCTATCATCAACCACTTTGGAGGGTGTACTGAGTGTGTTTATTGTGTAGATCATCAGCACTTGAGAGGTTGTCAGTCATTAATTTGACTGAAGAGCCCTCTCTACCCTACAGACAGGACTGGGGGTTGTGTTATAGATGTGTGCCAAGTTTGGGTGTGGATTTGAGAGGGGGTGACCTCTGACAGTGAGGGAGGTACTGAGGTAATAACAGCTACTAAGTGGATATGACTGGTGTGTTTAGGTCAGGGCCTCCTGGGTAATGTGAGATGGTGACCTAGAGTAGGAACTGGAGTAGAAAGTGATGTTAAGAAGAGCTACTCTCTCTGTGGCTAAACAATGAAACAGTCACACTAGGTATCACTTGCACCCCTATCAGTTCTGGGTTCGTAGATAGATACATATAATAGATGGATTCCCAATGTAAAAAAGGTACTCAATACATTAGTAGAGTATAGGCATATTTTATTATAGAAATGACGTCTACAGAACTAGAACTGTTTCATTTGTAAGAAATCATCCCATATATTATATAAAAATTATTATGTAAAAATGATGGGAAAATTTGAAATGTGTGCATTCCAATGCAAATAACCACAACTGTTTCTACTTTTGGCACAAGGCCAGCAATTACCCCAGTGTATTACTGGTACTTTATTTTATTGACCCCCGTAAAGATGAAAAGCAAAGCTAATCTCGGCGGTATTTGAACTCAGAACGTAAAGGGCCATAACACTATGCTGCAAAACATGGTGTCTGACGCTCTACCGATCTGCCAATCTACAGCTGTAATAATAATAATGAAGAAAATCAGGTAAAGTGTCCCTGGAGATGGAAAAAATGTGGACAGAGGTACCTGCAAGGAATTGAATGGTCACATCTGAGGTGTTGGGCAAGGGTGTTGACCACTACTCTGGAGAGCAGAATTACTGGGTTTGTTGTAATTACAGACAACTTCAACAAATAGCACATCCTTTAACCTGACACTCTAACCCTTTAGCATTTAAACTAGCCAGAATTCTCTCACCTTTTTCTGTTCAAACCGGCTATAACTGGCTATTCATACTGATGTTAAGGTATTGTTCTCAAAATAAATAATATCAAAATCTCATAGATTCGATATTATGTGAGGTAAAACCTTTACTGTGAAAATATAATAGTATATATAGAGTAATGTAAATGTTATGGGAGGTAAAGCCTTTACTGTGAAAATACAATAGTATATATAGAGTAATGTAAATGTTATGGGAGGTAAAGCCTTTACTGTGAAAATACAATAGTATATATAGAGTAATGTAAATGTTATGTGAGATATTATGTGAGGTAAAGCCTTTACTGTGAAAATACAATAGTATATATAGAGTAATGTAAATGTTATGTGAGATATTATGTGAGGTAAAGTCTTTACTGTGAAAATACAATAGTATATATAGAGTAATGTAAATGTTATGTGAGATATTATGTGAGGTAAAGTCTTTACTATGAAAATACAATAGTATATATAGAGTAATGTAAATGTTATGTGAGATATTATGTGAGGTAACGCCTTTACTGTGAAAATACAATAGTATATATAGAGTAATGTAAATGTTATGTGAGATATTATGTGAGGTAACGCCTTTACTGTGAAAATACAATAGTATATATAGAGTAATGTAAATGTTATGTGAGATATTATGTGAGGTAAAGCCTTTACTGTGAAAATACAATAGTATATATAGAGTAATGTAAATGTTATGTGAGATATTATGTGAGGTAAAGCCCTTACTGTGAAAATACAATAGTATATATAAGGTAATGTAAATGTTATGTGAGATATTATGTGAGGTGAAGCCTATACTGTGAAAATACAATAGTATATATAGAGTAATGTAAATGCTAAAGGGTTAATGGCTATAAAAAAGAGTTAAAATTGGGGGAAATGTTTGAAAGATTGAGTTATCTTTGCTACTTACCTCAACTGTCAGACAGAGAAGGCGACCAAATACAAAGAGCAGGATAAGAAGACTTTCTTGAAAAACTGACAAACCTAACAGGGTCCTGAGTAGATTCTGGTATTGTGCATAAAGAAGAATGGGCAACACATGCAGACCTGCTATGGTGACCACCCCTATTGAAGTCTTGAAACCTGTGGAGAGATATAAGGTGTAGAGGAATAGCTTATAGAAGTCCAATAATTAGACAAATCTAACACAAGTTACCATGTGTGACGTTCCTTAGCCCTAAGGTCAACCCCTGATCAAAGGGTGTGGTTTTGTACCATGTGTGACGTTCCTTAGCCCTAGGGTAACCCCTGATCAAAGGCATTCCAGTTCAGAACATCTCATCTTTTTAGGGTAACATTCTGTGAGGGCTCAGAGAGATTTTGCAAAAGCAAACAAGGCCTCTTTCAGGAACTAGAAGTAAGGTGGGGTACAATGTCTCACACTTATAGGGGTCTGAGAGGTTTCTTTTGAGGAGGGGTTTGTTAGATATTCAGGGGTCCCTTCTCAGCTTTCCATGCATTGGGCTGATGTACTAACTGACCCCACATCTACAGACCCTGATGATCTGTGTGATAATGTTAAAAAGAAATCTGTCACTCACAATCGAGTAAGACTTGGTAATATGTACAATGTTCAGCAGTTGCCAACCTTTCCCACCCCAAGGACCACTAATATGAGTTTTTTTAAAAAGATAAATACATTTGTAAAATAATTGTTTCTACTATTGGCACAAGGCCAGCAATTATCCCAGTGTATTACTGGTACTTTATTTTATCGACCCCGTAAGGATGAAAGGCAAAGTTAACCTCGGCGGGATTTGAACTCTGAACATAAAGGGCCGTAACTCTATGCTACAAAGCATGGTGTCAGACCCTTTACCGATACTACTTCAGAGAACTTCCATTTTATTAATATGTCCCACCCTTGCAAGCAGGGAAAAGCGGGCATAAAATGATGATGATGATGAAATGCACCTATTAAAATATTTTTAAGGGGGTTATAAAATATATTTTAACTGAATATTATTTTTGTTTTATTATTAATAAAACATAAAAATTTCAAATAATGTCCAAATTTAATGCGGGCCAGCAAAATTTTCTCTCAGACCTCCAGTGGTCTGCTGACCACTGGTTAGTGACCACTGTTTTAGATGACCATTTAATCACAAGCAGACACAGAGTAATACACGGTAAAATACCTTTCTCCATAACCTTTTCTATAATCCAAGGGTGTTTTATCTTGAGAACCTTCCAGTCTGGACCTCTACCGTGAGTACATACTAGTGTCAACCATTCCAAAACTGACACCAGGTAACCAAACTAGAAAAAGAAAAGAAAGAAGGTTTTTGTTAGTATAAAGGAATGTAGCCAAACATCAGATGAGACCAAGGATGTTTCTATTGGTCTTCTTATTGTTGATATTATCTACTGGTAAAACCTGGGATTAGAACTCAGAAGACAGCTAGATATTGGTAGAAGATGGGATTAGAGCTCTGAAGACAGCTACATATTGGTAGAAGATGGGATTAGAGCTCTGAAGACAGCTACATATTGGTAGAAGATGGGATTAGAGCTCTGAAGACAGCTACATATTGGTAGAAGATGGGATTAGAACTCAGAAGACAGCTAGATATTGGTAGAAGATGGGATTAGACCTCAGAAGACAGCTAGATATTGGTAGAAGATGGGATTAGACCTCAGAAGACAGCTACATATTGGTAGAAGATGGGATTAGAACTCTGAAGACAGCTAAATATTGGTAGAAGATGGGATTAGACCTCAGAAGACAGCTACATATTGGTAGAAGATGGGATTAGAGCTCTGAAGACAGCTACATATTGGTAGAAGATGGGATTAGAACTCAGAAGACAGCTAGATATTGGTAGAAGATGGGATTAGACCTCAGAAGACAGCTACATATTGGTAGAAGATGGGATTAGACCTCAGAAGACAGCTAGATATTGGTAGAAGATGGGATTAGACCTCAGAAGACAGCTAGATATTGGTAGAAGATGGGATTAGAACTCTGAAGACAGCTAGATATTGGTAGAAGATGGGATTAGAGCTCTGAAGACAGCTACATATTGGTAGAAGATGGGATTAGAGCTCTGAAGACAGCTACATATTGGTAGAAGATGGGATTAGAGCTCTGAAGACAGCTACATATTGGTAGAAGATGGGATTAGAGCTCTGAAGACAGCTACATATTGGTAGAAGATGGGATTAGACCTCAGAAGACAGCTAGATATTGGTAGAAGATGGGATTAGACCTCAGAAGACAGCTACATATTGGTAGAAGATGGGATTAGAGCTCTGAAGACAGCTACATATTGGTAGAAGATGGGATTAGAGCTCTGAAGACAGCTACATATTGGTAGAAGATGGGATTAGAACTCAGAAGACAGCTAGATATTGGTAGAAGATGGGATTAGAGCTCTGAAGACAGCTAGATATTGGTAGAAGATGGGATTAGAGCTCAGAAGACAGCTAGATATTGGTAGAAGATGGGATTAGACCTCAGAAGACAGCTACATATTGGTAGAAGATGGGATTAGAACTCTGAAGACAGCTAGATATTGGTAGAAGATGGGATTAGAGCTCAGAAGACAGCTAGATATTGGTAGAAGATGGGATTAGAACTCTGAAGACAGCTAGATATTGGTAGAAGATGGGATTAGACCTCAGAAGACAGCTACATACTACAAGGCTTTTCATTTAACTTTAACAATTCTGCCAATTTATCACACCTGGATTGGTGTTTATTGACACCTGAGAGGATGAAAGGCAAAGTTGACCCCAGTAGGATTTCAATTCAGTGCAGCTGTACAATGACAGAGTTGACAGCTCTAGAAATGGGGGAGTTGACAGTTCTAGAAATGGAGGAGTTGACAGCTCTAGAAATGGAGGAGTTGACAGTTCTAGTAATGACGGAGTTGACAGTTCTAGAAATGAAGGAGTTGACAGCTCTAGAAATGGAGGAGTTGACAGTTCTAGTAATGACGGAGTTGACAGTTCTAGAAATGAAGGAGTTGACAGCTCTAGAAATGAAGGAGTTGACAGCTCTAGAAATGACAGAGTTTATGATTTACCTTGCATAAATGGCACCAGAGCAATCCTCGGCCAATATTGTCCACCACAACATCTAACTGAAACAATAAGTAACGACAGGTAAATTAATTAATTCAATCAAATGAGTTGAAGGCTTTTGTTGTTGTTTTGTAAGATAGACATTAATAATAGACACTGAGTGTCATTTAGATTATCAGTCAGCCATTATATTTCTAATGAAAGACACACAGCATAGCAAATGGAACACCAGCCACTGTTTTGCTATAGCTTTTTCACAATCCCCTTCCTTCCTTTTACACACACACACACACACACATTGTGTGACAGACTGATGGAAGTCACTCAAATTTATATATAGATAACCAACCTTCTCGTTATTTATCCCAGTAATACACTGGGGTCGATTTAATTGACTTTCTACTCCCCAAAATTGTTGGCCTTGTGCCTAAATCAGGAGCCATTAATTATTTATTGTTTGGAACATAACTTAACCCTTTAGCATTTACAGTGTTGTTTCCTTGAGCAAGACACTTTATTTCACATTGCTCCAGTTTACTCAGCTGTAGAAATGAGATGATAGGGACTGGGGTCCATATCATTCTACTGCAGAGTGGACGTGTAGGTGCTATGGAAAAAAAGCACCCAGCACTCACTGTAAATGAGGTTGGTGTTAGGAAGGGCATCCAGCTGTAGAAATCAAGCCAGAATCAGTTCCCGTCCCACCCTTGCAAGCAGGGGAAAGAGGACGTTAAATGATGATGATGATTAATCTATATTAATTATTATATTTTCATAATATCGAATCTATAATATTTTGATATTATCTATTTTGAGAACAATACCTTAACATCATCATGTTAATATGGCCAATTTAAACAGAAAGAGGTGAAAGAATTCTGGCTGGATACAGCCGGTTTAAATGCTAAAGGGTTAAAGGGTCTTACAGAAAATTCAGAGGGATTTTGTAACAAACCTTCTCATTATTTATCCAGTGTTTGAAACATAACTTAACCAAAGGTCTTTTGACTGAAAGGTTTTAGATACATATAAACACTTTAGAACAAACTTTGCAATTTTTAATTTCATGTTTGGAATATAACTTAACCACGGTTCTTACATAAAATTATGATGCAAAGGTTTCAGGATAAATATGAATACTTTAAAACAAACAGTCTTGAGAATGGCAGTTATATAGCCTTGAGGGTTAAGTATCTTCTGTGGTCATCAGAAGAAAGAAATTAGGTGTAAAAGTTAAACACCCTATTTTCAATTCAGCATTTGCACCTACCCTTACCTATTGCCATGAATTTTGGCTAATGACGAAAAGAATATGAATGCAAGCAGTCGAAATGGGGTTCCCCGAAAAGAGTAATGTTACTCAATAGAGTGAATAGCTCAGAGATCAAGACATCACTCCAGGTTAAGCCGTTACCTCTCCACATCAAGTGGTTGCAATTCCAGTACTACAGATACATGGTTAGAATGTTGCAGGAAAGAATCAATGGAAAAATTTTATGGCCAAAGCCAACAGACATGAAACCCTGAGGTAAACCATGAGCAAGATGTTCGGCTAAGATCCATGTCGTTTTGGGGCAACCAAATCAGCAACGATTGGTTGCTCCGCCCGGGTGTGGTTTCTGAGGGGAGCTTTTTAAGTTGTCTTAAATTGCGAACCAATACCTTTCCTACCCGGGAATGCCTGGCGAGAGGTGGTCGCAGACCGAAGACCTGCAGACGCTGTGGGGCGGCTGCAGAGACGATCTCCCACATCAGTGGCCAGTGCCCTCTTTTGAAAAGAAAGCGCTTGGCTAGGCACGACCAGCTTTTCCGGCTGATTGCGGACGAGTGCACGCGCCACAGTTGGAGGGTCGGCTGGGAGTGCTCGTATTGTGTGGACAATGCGAGGCTCATACCGGATCTGGTATTGAGGAGATGGGGGACTATGCTGGTGGTAGACGTCATGGTGAGATATGAGCAAGAGAGCGCATTGAATGACCCCGCGGCGGAGAAGGTACGAAAATACCATCCGTTGACTGCTCTACTTGAAAAAGAAACAGGCGGGAGAGTCTTGGTTCATGGCTGTCCCTTCGGGGCTTGTGGTGCTTGGTCAAACGCGGCTGAGGGGGCGTTGTCTGCTCTGGGGATCACGGATGACGCGCTTAGGAGGCTTCTATGCTGTCAGGCGATGCTGTCGACGCTAGATATGCTAGAGTGAGAGCTGGTTGATTCCGGCCTGTCAGCTCGCGCGCGGTGTGGGGATCTCTGGGCAGGACCGCGCGTCCCCCCACCGTGGCTGCCTGTCGTCTAATCCCCGATCTTCTGTATGAACCCTTGCTGGGTCTGGGGGGGGGGGGGGGGTGACTGCTTCAGTTTTTTTGTTTTTTTTATTTAACGCATTAGGGCTTAGAAACTCTCTGAGCTAGTCTCACTTAGGGATGAAGTTGTATCATCTGGAGATGGTTGCTTCTGATAGGACCCGCTGGGAGGAATGTCAGAGGATTCTTCCACTAAGACCCTCCAGGAATAAATGGACAAAGAAGAAGTAGTTTGATAGAGAATGAAAAGTTTCACTTACTAAACTGCCAAATTCTGATATTTGGTTTAGTTTGCGAGCAATGTAGCCATCGAAACCTGAGTAATGAGAAAGAAATACAGGAAAATATATGTAACCCGTCAGGGAAATGGCCATGTTCGATATGCAGAAAAGGAACTGGCATAAATTCTATAAAATGCACACAATGCAGATCCTGGGTAAACAAGAGATGTAGCGGGATAGCAGGCAAACTAACCGGTAGGGAGAAATATGTATGCAGTAGATGTACAGGGAAATTAGACAGTAGAAGTCGCACTGATAGACACATTTTTCAAATGCAAGAGGGCGCTATAGAAGTGGTGGATAGCTTCCGGTACCTAGGAGATCAGATTAGCATGGGAGGATGGTGTTCCGAGGCCATAGTATCTAGAATAAGGACGGGTTGGAAGAAGTTTAGGGAGCTGCTTCTTCTGTTGACGAAGAAGGGTTTCTCCCTGCGTACGAAAGGCCGGTTGTATGATGCCTGTGTGAGGAGCGCAATGCTGCATGGTAGTGAGACATGGGCAGCAACTGCAGAGGATATGTGACGGCTGGAGAGAAATGAGGCAAGCATGCTCCGTTGGATGTGCAGTGTAAATGTGCGTGAACGACTCAGCATAAATGTGTTGAGAGAGAAACTGTGTCTGAGAGGGATAGAATGTAGTGTACGGGAGAGGAGACTGAGGTGGTATGGACATGTGATGCGCATGGAGGATGACCGATCGGTGAAGAAGTGCCAGGAATTGCCAGTTGAAGGAAGACGTGGTAGAGGTAGACCACGAAAAACATGGGCGGAGGTGGTGAGAACAGACCTCAGATCATTGAAGCTCACGGTGGAGATGACGAAGGACCGTGACGAGTGGAGAGATGCTGTGCTGAATAAGACCCGTCCCACCCTTGCAAGCAGGGAAAAGCAGACGTAAAATGATGATGATGATGATGATGATATATATATATTTATTAAAATAACAGATTAAAGTTTAAGCAAAGAATCGCTGCTTTCACCCTTAACGGGATCTTCTGAAACTAAAAAAATTAATCTGTGGACGCAGAAGTAAATATTTCAAAAGACGTTCCAACCGAAGGAAGATAGGAAGACGATACTTTGGTTCGTGGAAACGTTCGCTGGCAAAGAACGGATAAAGACAAAGATAATACGTCATAATTTGGAGCGGTGAAAACAATTACATGCAAAGACAAAACCACGTTTATGTTATAAATGAAGTCGTAGACTAATATTCTATTAGGTGGTTCGTGTAGACGTTCTCTGGCAATGAACGGAAAAATGAAGATAATGCGTCATATGTGGAGTGGTGAGAACAATTACAATCAAAGACAAAACCACGTAAATGGTATAACTGAAGTCGTAGACTAAAATTCTAACTAGGAAACCGAATGATTCTCGGCTTCAGAGTTAAGAATAAAGTAAATAAATTACAGTGGTAATTGAAATTAAATAAATACATTCACGCATCCATATACGTACATACACAAGCATACGCGAAAACACCCGCAATAGGTATGCCAATACAAGCACGTACACAAAAACAACAACACACGCACGCACATACAGACCCCACGCAACGCCTGTACCCGCACACTACGAATGTATACACCAAATACACATAAAAAAATATATTAAAAAAATATATATATATGTGTGTGTAAGTGTGCATGTATACATATAATTATATAAACGTATAGAAATATACACACATAAATAAGTATAAACACGCTCACACACGTACCACCTGTAAATACATACATGTACGCGGACGTATGTCAACCAAAACACAAAGTACACATATACACACACCCTCCATACGTACGAACCCGCATACTCACACAGACGCAAAACTCACGTATACGCATAACCATGTGAGAAAAACCACAGACCCTCCATCTCAACTCACCTTTTGAAAAGCAGAAGAACTGCGAAACCGGTAAAGGAACCAAATAAATATATATATTTTTAAAAAAAATAAGACTCCAGTTGCATTTTCGATTTCATCTCTTTTTCTTTATATATATATATATATATATATATATATATATATATAATAGATGAAAACAGGATTAAGACAGATAAGTAGTACATTAGGGTTTATTTCTAGCATTTACATATGTTTCGTCACCTTTTTTTTGTCTTGAAATCGCTATTCTCAATTCTTAATTCTCAATTCTCAATTCTCAAAATTGAATTCAAATATAGAGGAATATTTTACAATATTACTGGCAAATTTTCAAAACTATGTTGATCCTCTTTTAATCCAGGGATTACTGAACCATGGAACTATCACAGGACAATCCTACGACTGAGCTACTGAAGTAAACATCTTGTTGAGTCAACCACCATTGGATGTTGAAACAGTCCTCCTTATAGGCTACTCTAACCCTGAACTAAGGAAACCGAAAACGATATCTCATAGGAGAATGGTGGAAAAGGTCAGAAAGAAATTGGAAGATTCAGGATTCGACTACGAAGCAACATCAGAGAGGAAAACACATGATCGATGATCTGACGCCTTCAGAACGCCCGAGTTCGTCGCTGAAGTTCAGGATATCATCAACAATGAACCTAGCAAGTCGATGCGTGCCATTGCAAGGGAGAAAGGCGTGGATGAAAAGCTCTGGTGGTACATGAAGACATTCGCTACATTTCATACAAGATGAGGAAAGGACAATTTCTGTCAAAGGCGATGCAAGAAAAGCGACTGAAGCACGCAAAGAAACACCCACTGAAGCCAGACATGCTGTGGTTTTTCTCCGACGAGAAAAACTTCCGCCTAGACCAGAAGATCAACTCCCAGAACAACAGGTGGCTCGCTGTCTCATCCAAAGACGTGCCCAGAGTCATGCAGACAAAGTTTCCAGCGACAACATTGGTCTTAGGTGTCGTCAGCACTCAAGGTGACATCATGCGACCTCACTTCTTCCCTGAGGGCCTCAAGCTGAACACCGATGGCTACATCCGCGTTCTGAGCGAGGTAGTAAAGCCCTGTATCGACCAGGTAGCTGCAGGTAGGGCGTACGTGTGGCAGCAAAACTCAGTGCCCTGCCATACCAGCCGAAAGACCCAAGCCTGGCTGTCAGAGAACTTCGTCGACCACACTTCACCTGACATCTGGCCTCCCAGCTCACCTGACTGCAACCCCCTCGACTTCTTTTTGTGGGGCGCAGTGGAATGAGACACCAACAGATCTAGCTGCAATATGAAAGATGATGTGAAGGCCAGAATCACAAGTGCCTATAGGGGCCTAAGTCGGGGGACAGTGACGAAGGCCTGTAGCAGGTTCCGAGGCCGCTTTGAGGCCGTCATCAAAGCCAATGGTGGGTTTATCGAGTGAGATCGGAAAAACAAGTCATGAAGACAAACTGACCCAAGTTTGATAAATATATCTTAAAAAATATAACTACTGTGTTACTTTTTCCTAGACAGTAATCTTGCGAACAAATATCGTCAGCACCCTGTATATATATATATATACATACATACATATATATATACATACATATATACATATATATATATAATACAGAGAGGAGAAAACACAGTTTAGCGGCTTATGTTCATACCAGCAGTCACTGCCTCACACACGTATTTGCCTCTATTCACACGTGCTGTGGGTTAGTTACTTCAGTTATCTCTTGTAGTGGAGACAATATCACCTGCTGGTGAGCCAACAGCCGAGTTTGTAACCACTAGCACAGCGAAACAAATTCTTAGCGAATTTGTACAGGTGCTGTTTAGTTTATGAGGTAGGTTTCTCATTTTAATTTATCCTTTTAATTATTATGTTTCACCTACACCTCTCTTAACTTATATTCTCTTCACGCTGGTCGTTGAAATCCTGTAATGAAAACACACTTTCCTGCGTTTTCTCCTCTCTATATTATATTCTAAAGTGCTCAGGAAAATTCTTTCCTTTGAGATCATTTAATTACTGGTTTACACGTGAGTCCTTTACTCCGTTATTTTACCTATATATATATGCTCTGTTTATATTTTCATTCTGAAAGAATTGCAAACGATTTGTAATGTTATTTATACAACTATGAATAAAATTGATTTAAATATATATAGGTATCTTACCACACCCTCTTTGTTATATATATATATATATATGTGTGTGTGTGTAGGAGGTGAGTTTTATTGTAGTACAATAAAGCAATGCAGATATTGGATAAGTAGCACTCTACAGTTTGTAGGACTGGAGTATAAATAATATATATATAAGATCAAAAGATGGTTAAAAGAGTTCCATGTATTTTATTATGCGCATTTCAAAAACAAATATCATGCAATAACATTTGCGTTTTCGTCAGATAAAATAGGAAGACATGATATGAAGGTTAAAACACACTTGTGAATAGTGCAGTTTTAAATCAACATATCATATGATAAAACGCAAATGTTATTGCATGATGATATTTGTTTTTGAAATGCGCATAATAAAATACATGGAACTCTTTTAACCATCTTTTGATCTTATACATTATTATATATATATATATATATATATATATATATATATATATATATATATATATATATATATATATATATATTATTCAGAATATTAATAAATGAAGACATTGACATAATCAAAATATATGTTTTATTATTCTGAATAATATATATATATATATAAGATATGAATTAATTTTGCATTAAGGACTTTTGAATGGTATTAAATATTAATTAAATTTACTCTAAAAATTAAACAGAAAAGATTGTGTTGACATATATTACATAGACAAAGAATTACGAAGTTTGTGGACGGTACTTGTTAGAAGTATCTTTTGGATTTCATAGATGCTAGGTTTACCAGGTAGGTTTTCTAGAAATTTCTGACAATCTTTCTTTTGACACCTAGAACTCCTAACACTACCAGAATAGTTTAGGTTTTAAGATACCACATTCTGTTTATCTCAATTTCTAAACCTTTATATTTAGCAAGTTTTTCATCCTGACACATTTCTGTTGTTATTAACCCTTTACCATTTACATTACTCTATATTTACTATTGTATTTTCACAGTAAAGGCTTTACCTCACATAATATCTCACAAACCATTTACATTACTCTATATATACTATTGTATTTTCACAGTAAAGGCTTTACCTCACATAATATCTCACAAACCATTTACATTACTCTATATATACTATTGTATTTTCACAGTAAATGCTTTACTTCACATAATATCTCACATAACATTTACATTACTCTATATATACTATTGTATTTTCACAGTAAAGGCTTTACCTCACATAATATCGAATCTATGAGATTTTGATATTATTTATTTTGAGAACAATACCTTAACATCAGTATGAGTGGTCAGTTACAGCCGGTTTGGACAGAAAGAGGAGAGAATTCTGGCCAGATATGACTGGTTTAAATGCTAAAGGGTTAAACTATTTTCTGTAGTCAATAAATATGGCAAAATTACTAATTCAATCCAATGTTATATTAATTTAACCCTTTTGATATCCAACTACCAGAAACCGTCCCTTGTTCTATAATACCAATTCAGTGTTACATTCGCAACACCAGCTTAAGAATGAGAAACGTACTTATAATACTAAATCATATCGTGTTTTATGGTGAATGTGGCAATGAAAAGGTTAATACTTGATATAGTTGATAAGGACTCAGATGATAGAACGGGAAAGAGAAGAGACGATGTTTGGAAGAGAGAGGAGAAGAGAGACGATGTTTGGAAGAGAGAGGAGAAGAGAGACGATGTTTGGAAGAGAGAGAAGAAGAGAGACGATGTTTGGAAGAGAGAGAAGAAGAGAGACGATGTTTGGAAGAGAGAGAAGGGAGACGATGTTTGGAAGAGAGAGAAGAGAGATGATGTTTGGAAGAGAGAGAAGAGAGACGATGTTTGGAAGAGAGAGAAGAGAGACGATGTTTGGAAGAGAGAGAAGAGACGATGTTTGGAAGAGAGAGAAGAGAGACGATGTTTAGAAGAGAGAGAAGAAGAGACGATGTTTAGAAGAGAGAGAAGAGAGACGATGTTTGGAAGAGAGAAGAGAAGAGACGATGTTTGGAAGAGAGAGAAGAGACGATGTTTGGAAGAGAAAGAAGAGAGACGATGTCTGGAAGAGAGAGAAGAGACGATGTTTGTAAGAGAGAGAAGAAGAGACGATGTTTACAAGAGAGAGAAGAGAGAGAAGAAGAAGAGACGATGTTTGGAAGAGAGAGAAGAAGAGAGACGATGTTTGGAAGAGAGAAGAAGAGAGACGATGTTTGGAAGAGAGAGAAGAAGAAGAGACGATGTTTGGAAGAGAGAAGAGACGATGTTTGGAAGAGAGAGAAGAGAGACGATGTTTGGAAGAGAGAAGAGAAGAGACGATGTTTGGAAGAGAGAGGAGAGAGAAGAAGAGAGACGATGTTTGGAAGAGAGAGAAGAAGAGAGACGATGTTTGGAGAAGAGAAGAGATGATGTTTGGAAGAGAGAGAAGAGAGACGATGTTTGGAAGAGAGAAGAGACGATGTTTGGAAGAGAGAGAAGAAAAGAGACGATGTTTGGAGAAGAGAAGAGACGATGTTTGGAAGAGAGAGAAGAAGAGAGACGATGTTTAGAAGAGAGAGAAGAGAGACGATGTTTGGAAGAGAGAAGAAGAAGAGAGACGATGTTTGGAAGAGAGAAGAAGAAGAGAGACGATGTTTGGAAGAGAGAAGAAGAAGAGACGATGTTTGGAAGAGAGAGAAGAAAAGAGACGGTGTTTGGAAGAGAGAAGAAAAAGAGAGACGATGTTTGGAAGAGAGAGAAGAAAAGAGACGGTGTTTGGAAGAGAGAAGAAAAAGAGAGACGATGTTTGGAAGAGAGAAGAAGAGAGACGATTTTTGGAAGAGAGAGAAGAGAGACAATGTTTGGAAGAGAGAGAAGAAGAAGAGACGATGTTTGGAAGAGAGAGAAGAAGACAGACGATGTTTGGAAGAGAGAGAAGAGAGACGATGTTTAGAAGAGAGACGATGTTTGGAAGAGAGAGAAGAGACGATGTTTGGAAGAGAGAGAAGCGAGAGACGATGTCTGGAAGAGAGAGAAGAGACGATGTTTGTAAGAGAGAGAAGAAGAGACGATGTTTAGAAGAGAGAGAAGAGAGACGATGTTTGGAAGAGAGAGAAGAGAGACGATGTTTGGAAGAGAGAGAAGGGAGACGATGTTTAGAAGAGAGAGAAGAAGAAGAGACGATGTTTAGAAGAGAGAGAAGAGAGACGATGTTTGGAAGAGAGAGAAGAAGAGACGATGTTTTGAAGAGAGAGAAGAGAGACGATGTTTGGAAGAGAGAAGAGAAGAGACGATGTTTGGAAGAGAGAGAAGAGAAGAGACGATGTTTGGAAGAGAGAGAAGAGAAGAGACGATGTTTGGAAGAGAGAGAAGAGAGACGATGTTTGGAAGAGAGAGAAGAGAGACGATGTTTGGAAGAGAGAAGAGAAGAGACGATGTTTGGAAGAGAGAAGAGAAGAGACGATGTTTGGAAGAGAGAAGAAGAGAGAGAAGAGACGATGTTTGGAAGAGAGAGAAGAAGTGAGACGATGTTTGGAAGAGAGAGAAGAAGAGAGACGATGTTTGTAGAAGAGAAGAGACGATGTTTGGAAGAGAGAGAAGAGAGACGATGTTTGGAGAAGAGAAGAGACGATGTTTGGAAGAGAGACGATGTTTGGAAGAGAGAAGAAGAGAGACGATGTTTGGAAAAGAGAAGAAGAAGAGACGATGTTTGGAAGAGAGAGAAGAAAAGAGACGGTGTTTGGAAGAGAGAAGAAGAGAGAGACGATGTTTGGAAGACAGAAGAAGAGAGACGATGGTTGGAAGAGAGAGAGGAGAGACAATGTTTGGAAGAGAGAGAAGAAGAGAGACGATGTTTGGAAGAGAGAGAAGAAGGGAGACGATGTTTAGAAGAGAGAGAAGAGAGACGATTTTTGGAAGAGAGAGAAGAGAGACGATGTTTAGAAGAGAGAAGAAGAGAGACGATGTTTGGAAGAGAGAGAAGAGAGACGATGTTTAGAAGAGAGAAGAAGAGAGACGATGTTTGGAAGAGAGAGAAGAGAGACGATGTTTAGAAGAGAGAGAAGAGAGACGATGTTTGAAAGAGAGAGAAGAGAGACGATGTTTGGAAGAGAGAGAAGAGAGACGATGTTTGGAAGAGAGAGAAGAGACGATGTTTGGAAGAGAGAGAAGAGAGACGATGTTTAGAAGAGAGAGAAGAAGAGACGATGTTTAGAAGAGAGAGAAGAGATGATGTTTGGAAGAGAGAGAAGAGAGACGATGTTTGGAAGAGAGAAGAGAAGAGAGACGATTTTTGGAAGAGAGAGAAGGGAGACGATGTTTGGAAGAGAGAGAAGAGACTATGTTTGGAAGAGAGAGAAGAAGAGACCATGTTTAGAAGAGAGAGAAGAGAGACGATGTTTAGAAGAGAGAGAAGAGACGATGTTTGGAAGAGAGAGAAGAGAGACGATGTTTAGAAGAGAGAGAAGAGACGATGTTTGGAAGAGAGAGAAGAGAGACGATGTTTGGAAGAGAGAGAAGAGAGACGATGTTTGGAAGAGAGAGAAGAGAGACGATGTTTGGAAGAGAGAGAAGAAGAGACGATGTTTAGAAGAGAGAGAAGAGACGATGTTTGGAAGAGAGAGAAGAGAGACGATGTTTAGAAGAGAGAGAAGAGAGACGATGTTTGGAAGAGAGAGAAGAGAGACGATGTTTGGAAGAGAGAGAAGAGAGACGATGTTTGGAAGAGAGAAGAGAAGAGAGACGATGTTTGGAAGTGAGAGAAGAGAGACGATGTTTGTAAGAGAGAGAAGAGAGACGATGTTTGGAAGAGAGAGAAGAGAGACGATGTTTGGAAGAGAGAGAAGAGAGACGATGTTTGGAAGAGAGAGAAGAGAGACGATGTTTGGAAGAGAGAGAAGAGAGGCGATGTTTGGAAGAGAGAAGAGAAGAGAGACGATGTTTGGAAGAGAGAGAAGAGACTATGTTTGGAAGAGAGAGAAGAAGAGACCATGTTTAGAAGAGAGAGAAGAGAGACCATGTTTAGAAGAGAGAGAAGAGACGATGTTTGGAAGAGAGAGAAGAGAGACGATGTTTAGAAGAGAGAGAAGAGACGATGTTTGGAAGAGAGAGAAGAAGAGACCATGTTTAGAAGAGAGAGAAGAGAGACGATGTTTGGAAGAGAGAGAAGAAGAGAGACGATGTTTGGAAGAGAGAAGAAGAGGGACGATGTTTGGAAGAGAGAAGAAGAAGAGAGAGACGATGTTTGGAAGAGAGAGAAGAGAGACGATGTTTGGAGGAGAGAGAAGAGAGACGATGTTTGGAAGAGAGAAGAAGAAGAGAGACGATGTTTGGAAGAGAGAGAAGAGAGACGATGTTTGGAAGAGAGAGAAGAGAGACGATGTTTGGAAGAGAGAAGAAGAAGAGAGACGATGTTTGGAAGAGAGAGAAGAGAGACGATGTTGGAAGAGAGAGAAGAGAGACGATGTTTGGAGGAGAGAGAAGAGAGACGATGTTTGGAAGAGAGAAGAAGAAGAGAGACGATGTTTGGAAGAGAGAGAAGAGAGACGATGTTTGGAAGAGAGAAGAGAAGAGACGATGTTTGGAAGAGAGAGAAGAGAAGAGACGATGTTTGGAAGAGAGAGAAGAGAAGAGACGATGTTTGGAAGAGAGAGAAGAGAGACGATGTTTGGAAGAGAGAGAAGAGAGACGATGTTTGGAAGAGAGAAGAGAAGAGACGATGTTTGGAAGAGAGAAGAGAAGAGACGATGTTTGGAAGAGAGAAGAAGAGAGAGAAGAGACGATGTTTGGAAGAGAGAGAAGAAGTGAGACGATGTTTGGAAGAGAGAGAAGAAGAGAGACGATGTTTGTAGAAGAGAAGAGACGATGTTTGGAAGAGAGAGAAGAGAGACGATGTTTGGAGAAGAGAAGAGACGATGTTTGGAAGAGAGACGATGTTTGGAAGAGAGAAGAAGAGAGACGATGTTTGGAAAAGAGAAGAAGAAGAGACGATGTTTGGAAGAGAGAGAAGAAAAGAGACGGTGTTTGGAAGAGAGAAGAAGAAGAGAGACGATGTTTGGAAGACAGAAGAAGAGAGACGATGGTTGGAAGAGAGAGAGGAGAGACAATGTTTGGAAGAGAGAGAAGAAGAGAGACGATGTTTGGAAGAGAGAGAAGAAGGGAGACGATGTTTAGAAGAGAGAGAAGAGAGACGATTTTTGGAAGAGAGAGAAGAGAGACGATGTTTAGAAGAGAGAAGAAGAGAGACGATGTTTGGAAGAGAGAGAAGAGAGACGATGTTTAGAAGAGAGAAGAAGAGAGACGATGTTTGGAAGAGAGAGAAGAGAGACGATGTTTAGAAGAGAGAGAAGAGAGACGATGTTTGAAAGAGAGAGAAGAGAGACGATGTTTGGAAGAGAGAGAAGAGAGACGATGTTTGGAAGAGAGAGAAGAGACGATGTTTGGAAGAGAGAGAAGAGAGACGATGTTTAGAAGAGAGAGAAGAAGAGACGATGTTTAGAAGAGAGAGAAGAGATGATGTTTGGAAGAGAGAGAAGAGAGACGATGTTTGGAAGAGAGAAGAGAAGAGAGACGATTTTTGGAAGAGAGAGAAGGGAGACGATGTTTGGAAGAGAGAGAAGAGACTATGTTTGGAAGAGAGAGAAGAAGAGACCATGTTTAGAAGAGAGAGAAGAGAGACGATGTTTAGAAGAGAGAGAAGAGACGATGTTTGGAAGAGAGAGAAGAGAGACGATGTTTAGAAGAGAGAGAAGAGACGATGTTTGGAAGAGAGAGAAGAGAGACGATGTTTGGAAGAGAGAGAAGAGAGACGATGTTTGGAAGAGAGAGAAGAGAGACGATGTTTGGAAGAGAGAGAAGAAGAGACGATGTTTAGAAGAGAGAGAAGAGACGATGTTTGGAAGAGAGAGAAGAGAGACGATGTTTAGAAGAGAGAGAAGAGAGACGATGTTTGGAAGAGAGAGAAGAGAGACGATGTTTGGAAGAGAGAGAAGAGAGACGATGTTTGGAAGAGAGAAGAGAAGAGAGACGATGTTTGGAAGTGAGAGAAGAGAGACGATGTTTGTAAGAGAGAGAAGAGAGACGATGTTTGGAAGAGAGAGAAGAGAGACGATGTTTGGAAGAGAGAGAAGAGAGACGATGTTTGGAAGAGAGAGAAGAGAGACGATGTTTGGAAGAGAGAGAAGAGAGGCGATGTTTGGAAGAGAGAAGAGAAGAGAGACGATGTTTGGAAGAGAGAGAAGAGACTATGTTTGGAAGAGAGAGAAGAAGAGACCATGTTTAGAAGAGAGAGAAGAGAGACCATGTTTAGAAGAGAGAGAAGAGACGATGTTTGGAAGAGAGAGAAGAGAGACGATGTTTAGAAGAGAGAGAAGAGACGATGTTTGGAAGAGAGAGAAGAAGAGACCATGTTTAGAAGAGAGAGAAGAGAGACGATGTTTGGAAGAGAGAGAAGAAGAGAGACGATGTTTGGAAGAGAGAAGAAGAGGGACGATGTTTGGAAGAGAGAAGAAGAAGAGAGAGACGATGTTTGGAAGAGAGAGAAGAGAGACGATGTTTGGAGGAGAGAGAAGAGAGACGATGTTTGGAAGAGAGAAGAAGAAGAGAGACGATGTTTGGAAGAGAGAGAAGAGAGACGATGTTTGGAAGAGAGAGAAGAGAGACGATGTTTGGAAGAGAGAAGAAGAAGAGAGACGATGTTTGGAAGAGAGAGAAGAGAGACGATGTTGGAAGAGAGAGAAGAGAGACGATGTTTGGAGGAGAGAGAAGAGAGACGATGTTTGGAAGAGAGAAGAAGAAGAGAGACGATGTTTGGAAGAGAGAGAAGAGAGACGATGTTTGGAAGAGAAGAGAGAAGATGTTTGGAAGAGAGAAGAGAAGAGACGATGTTTGCAAGAGAGAGAAGAAGAGAAGAGACGATGTTTGCAAGAGAGAGAAGAGAAGAGACGATGTTTGGAAGAGAGAGAAGAAGAGAGACGATGTTTGGAAGAGAGAGAAGAGAGAAGAGAAAAGACGATGTTTGGAAGAGAGAAGAGAAGAGACGATGTTTGCAAGAGAGAGAAGAAGAGAAGAGACGATGTTTAGAAGAGAGAGACGATGTTTGGAAGAGAGAGAAGAGAGATGATATTTGGAAGAGAGAGAAGAGAAGAGACAATGTTTGGAAGAGAGAGAAGAGAGGAGATGTTTGGAAGAGAGAGAAGAAGAAATAGGAAGATAGACAAGAGAAAAAAAAATAAAGGAATAAAACGAGGAAGAGGGAAAGATAAGAGAGAAATTATGATGTTAGTGAAGTATGGAAGTGTATTTCACTAATTCTTGACTTACCATCCAATATAGCAGAAATGCTGTAAGCAAGGAGGAACCAGAGGGGATTTTGGTAACAAACGAAAGCTACACACAACAGCAGCAATCGAATATAACCTGGAACATAACAAACAAAATCTACTTTAGAATTGTATACCATCTATAATGGTTCCCAACCTATTGTGTACCATGCCCCACAACATCTAAAACATCGTTAAGCTACCCCCACCCTTCTCTTTGACATGAAAACAGCAATGATCAACAGCAAAGTGTAAAAGAATTGGTGTATAGGTGGTGCCAGATACAATAACATGTGGGGGAGGTGAGACAGGAGTTTCTGACAGTAATGTGTACCATATACGTGGTGCCAGATACACAATAACAGGTGGTGGAGGTGAGACAGGAGTTTCTGACAGTAATGTGTATCATATAGGTGGTGCCAGATACACAATAACATGTGGTAGAGGTGAGACAGGAGTTTCTGACAGTAATGTGTACCATATAGGTGGTGGCAGATACACAATAACATGTGGTAGAGGTGAGACAGGAGTTTCTGACAGTAATGTGTACCATATAGGTGGTGGCAGATACATAACATGTGGAGGAGGTGAGACAGGAGTTTCTGACAGTAATGTGTACCAAAGTTGCATTGGTGTTAAATTAATAAAGTAAAACCTGAGGTTTGTTGTCATTAACATCATTTTCAAATGGTCCCCTTGAATATTCAAATTCTTCCCCTTTGGGGTGAGTGCCCCACGTTGGGAATCACTGATCTATAGTAATATAATCGGTGGATGGTCTGCCAGAACACTTCGCTGATCAGAAGTCAGATTAACCCTTTAGCATTTACATTACTCTATATATACTATTGTATTTTCATGGTAAAGGCTTTACCTCACAGAATATCTCATATACCATTTACATTACTCTATATATACTATTGTATTTTCACAGTAAAGGCTTTACCTCACATAATATCTCATATACTATTTACATTACTCTATATATACTATTGTATTTTCACAGTAAAGGCTTTACCTCACATAATATCTCACATAACATTTACATTACTCTATATATACTATTGTATTTTCACAGTAAAGGCTTTACCTCACATAATATCTCATATATATTGATTCTATGAGATTTTGATATTATTTATTTTGAGAACACTACCTTAACATCAGTATGAGTGGCCGGTTACAGCTGGTTTGAACAGAATGAGGTGAGAGAATTCTAGCCGGATATGGCCGGTTTAAATGATAAAGGGTTAACCCCGAAGTCATCCCATGTCTTAACTTTAGACACCTTTACTGTCTCTGCTGTGACTGTTCACACCTGTTTGTACTGCAAGTGCAAGAAGGAGGACTTATTTCCAAGAAGAAAGAAGATATAGTAATACATACACCAGGAGATAACACCCAGCATTCATTTTAAGTAGATGGCAATCTGCAAGCAATGTTTTCATTTTATTTTTATTTAAACTATTTGTTTATAATGGTGATATTGATATAGAGTGTATATTGACGAGACCTACATACTCGGTTGACTGTCTGTCTGATGGGGGGGGGGGGGGTCATTCCAACCCAGAACAAAGTTCACTAGATAAAGTCACATGAGGTTTTTGTAAAAAAGAAACTGATGATGATATATATATTTTTTTTTCATTTCATCATTTTACGTCCGCCTCTCCCTGCTTGCAAGGGTGGGACGGGAACTGATTCTGGCTTGATTTCTACAGCTGGATGCCCTTCCTAACATCAACCTCATTTACAGTGAGTGCTGGGTGCTTTTGCCATGACACCTCCACGACCACCTTGCAGTGGAATGATAGGGACCCCAGTCCCTATCATCTCATTTCTACAGCTGAGTAAACTGGAGCATATATATATGAGAAAGAGAGTGGAGAGAGGTATGTTACTTAACATACGGATGATGACATGTATATATATATTTCTATATAAACCAATTTTATTTGTCAACATAACTGTCATCATAACATTACAAATAAAAAGAGAAAAAAGAAAAAAACACACAAGCATGTAATAAACACGCATCTAGTACTACACACAAGCAGGTAATACATACATCTAGGATCACATGCAACACACCAGCAGGTAATACATACATCTAGGACCACATACAACACACCAGCAGGTAATACATACATCTAGGACCACATACAACACACCAGCAGGTAATACACACATCTAGCACCACATACAACACACCAGCAGGTAATACACACATCTAGGACCACATACAACATACCAGGTGTTACACACATCTAGGACCACATACAACACACCAGCAGGTAATACACACATCTAGGACCACATACAACACACCAGCAGGTAATACATACATCTAGGACCACATACAACACAAAAGCAGGTAATACACACATCTAGGACCACATACAACACACCAGCAGGTGATACACACATCTAGGACCACATACAACACACCAGCAGGTAATACATACATCTAGGACCACATACAACACACCAGCAGGTAATACATACATCTAGGACCACATACAACACACCAGCAGGTAATACACACATCTAGGACCACATACAACACACCAGCAGGTAATACACACATCTAGGACCACATACAACATACCAGGTGTTACACACATCTAGGACCACATACAACACACCAGCAGGTAATACACACATCTAGGACCACATACAACACACCAGCAGGTAATACATACATCTAGGACCACATACAACACAAAAGCAGGTAATACACACATCTAGGACCACATACAACACACCAGCAGGTGATACACACATCTAGGACCACATACAACATACCAGCAGCTAATACATACATCTAGGACCACATACAACACACAAGCAGGTAATACATACATCTAGGACCACATACAACACACCAGCAGGTAATACACACATCTAGGACCACATACAACACACAAGCAGGTAATACACACATCTAGGACCACATACAATACACAAGCAGGTAATACATACATCTAGGACCACATACAACACACCAGCAGGTAATACACACATCTAGGACCACATTCAACACACCAGCAGGTAATACACACATCTAGGATCACATACAACACACCAGCAGGTAATACACACATCTAGGACCACATACAACACACAAGCAGGTAATACACACATCTAGGACCACATACAATACACAAGCAGGTAATACACACATCTAGGACCACATTCAACACATCAGCAGGTAATACACACATCTAGGACCACATACAACACACCAGCAGGTAATGCACACATCTAGGACCACATACAACACACAAGCAGGTAATACACACATCTAGGACCACATACAACACACAAGCAGGTAATACACACATCTAGGACCACATACAACACACAAGCAGGTAATACACACATCTAGGACCACATACAATACACAAACAGGTAATACACACATCTAGGACCACATACAATACACAAGCAGGTAATACACACATCTAGGACCACATTCAACACACCAGCAGGTAATACACACATCTAGGACCACATACAACACACAAGCAGGTAATACACACATCTAGGACCACATACAACACACCAGCAGGTAATACACACATCTAGGATCACATACAACATACAAGCAGGTAATACACACATCTAGGACCACATACAACACAGCAGCAGGTAATACACACATCTAGGACCACATACAACACACCAGCAGGTAATACACACATCTAGGATCACATACAACATACCAGCAGGTAATACACACATCTAGGACCACATACAACACAGCAGCAGGTAATACATACATCTAGGACCACATACAACACACAAGCAGGTAATACACACATCTTGGACCACATTCAACACACAAGCAGGTAATGCACACATCTAGGACCACGTACAACACACAAGCAGGTAATACACACATCTAGGACCACATACAACACACAAGCAGGTAATACACACATCTAGGACCACATACAACACACCAGCAGGTAATACACACATCTAGGATCACATACAACATACCAGCAGGTAATACACACATCTAGGACCACATACAACACAGCAGCAGGTAATACACACATCTAGGACCACATACAACACACCAGCAGGTAATACACACATCTAGGATCACATACAACATACCAGCAGGTAATAGACACATCTAGGACCACATACAACACAGCAGCAGGTAATACATACATCTAGGACCACATACAACACACAAGCAGGTAATGCACACATCTAGGACCACGTACAACACACAAGCAGGTAATACACACATCTAGGACCACATACAACACACAAGCAGGTAATACACACATCTAGGACCACATACAACACACAAGCAGGTAATACACACATCTAGGACCACATACAACACCAGCAGGTGAAAGGGGTGAACAAACGAACCACTGCCAGAACAAAAGATAATATTGCGAGGAGCACTGGGAATCCTCTCTAATAATTGTTGAGGCCAGCCAGCACACTCGCAGTGTTACCTAGTGTGATGGCGAGGCTGAGGCTCTGGAAGAGCCTAGCACCTCCATGAGCATCACCAGTTACCTTGGTTAGGCGAACCGCCAGTGAAAACAAGAACCTCGCAGTTAGTGGCCCGAATCTCCCAAACGTCTCAAACGCCACAGGCTGGAAAAGGTAGTTAACCGACAGATCTTAATATTTCAGAATTTTATTCCGTTCGGCTACGGAAGTTGCAGCTCTCAACCTAACCACAGCATCCAGGATGTGGGAAGAAACAAAAGAGTCACTAACTGTGACATCCCAGATAAGATGCCTGCCTCTTATCCAGACCGTCAGGTTTTTTCCCATCAATTCTGGACAACCCAGATGATTCCAAAATTGAGGGGATGTTTGCCCAGCCCAAAGCTCTCTTGGTGATAAGGTTTAGCTCATATGAGAAAGAGTGTGGGGAGAGATAGGGTAGTTAACATACAGCTGCATGAGATTTCTTAGATTATATATATATTGACAAGATTCCAGACCTCATTCGCTTAACGAGTCGGGTGGAGCTCGTCAAATCGGACTGAGGAAACAATGTTTCCATTGGTCTTTCCAATTGCTAATACTATCTGTCAGTCGCAAATCCATGCAGAAGGAGCAACATGAAATAAAGTGTCTTGCTCAAGAACATAATGCATCATCCAGGAATCGAAATCACAACCTCATATTTTCTAACTACTCAGCCACGCCCTTTCACAATGTGTGTGTGTATATATATATACACACTACTTTGACCGTTGGCCACGTGATAATTCTTACCCATTTTGAATTGATTTCTGGCGGCGATCACTGTAGAAATGTTAGTCCTCTTTAGGGAGTGTCTTGATAAGCTCGAAACCTCATGGATAATACCAGGATTGGACATATCCACAAAGCACTATCGATAGTCGGGACTAGAAGAATTTTGGTAAAGTTTATATACATTTTTTCTTCAAGCTTGCATTTTAGACTTAGCTCCGTTTAATTGATTATTTGTCTAGTTAATTTCTACGGGCTAAGAAGAAAGACTAGGAAAATTTATCTGACTGTTCCTCGCAGGGAATAGTCGATGTCATTTATCTGTTATTTCTTCGAAGTTACATTTTAAACTTCGCTCCGTTTAAATGACTATTTATCTAGTTCATTTCTACGGACTAAGAAGAAAAATTGAAATATATTTTATCTGACTGTTTTTCAAACTTACAATTATATATATCCGTCTGTAACACTTTAAAATACACACACAAACATAAACGCTCACATACAATGCAATACACCTCAGTCGTGTTTCTATAAGTCCGCTTCCAAAATGTAACATGCCTGGGTTCTAACCCTACATTTGTCCCTGAATTAGTTATTTCTCCCAAGTTACTCCAACATTTAACCATAGTTGCCACTTGAACATAAATACTGAACATTTATGGAATTATGTCCTAGAAATAAATAACTAAAATATATTTTTATCTTTAATCACTTCCGCGTGTCAGTAATCCACATAAACTATAGGTTTTCTCTTATGCAAACCATTAATTAATTAAAACGCAAATTTCTCAGTTTGTATGACAGTTCATATATCCAGTAGTCCTGATATATCTGACATAAAAAACCCTGAACGCCGAATTTTAATTACAGTCAATGCAGTTAATGTCTTTGTTGACAACAACAGCCCACAAACATCGCCTACTATAAATAAAACGAGAGCTTTTAAGGTCTTAGAAGAAGGTTCGAACATGTTGATTGATGAAGGTTCGAACATGTTAAAAATATAAATAACAGTATTAACTGAATTCTAAAGAAGAAATAATCACTGGCCCATGGTTTAGTAATGAACAACTTACCAATTATATTTGGTACGTTAAATAACACAGCTGTGTCAATAGCCATGATTGTTCGTCTGCTAAAGAGCTCGCCAAGAAAGATAACTCTAACGTGACTATTACTAATACAGAAGAGTTGTTTCTTAAGTGTGTGCAGGATATATACTATAGTAAAGGTTAGGTAGAAATACCCAAGAGAAAGAGTACTTAGTCCCTAGGACAAGTTAAGTATGATTAGTAACAGTGACATATATACAGGTATTTCAGTTTCGTTGAGTTATATACCACAACTCATAAAGTAACTAATTATATATATATATATATATAATATATAATATATATGTATAATATATATATATATATAATATATATATATATAATATATAATATATATATATAATTGTTTCTACTTTAGGCACAAGGCCAGCAATTACCCAGTGCATTACTGGTACTTTATTTTATCGACCCCGTAAGGATGAAAGGCAAAGTCAACCTCGGCGGGATTTGAACTCAGATCGTAAAGGGACGTAACTCTGCTGGAAAGCATGACGTCCGACCCTCTACCGATACTGCCAATCCACCAATATAATATATATATATATATAATTGTTTCTACTTTTGGCACAAGGCCAGCAATTACCAAGTACATTACTGGTACTTTATTTTATCGACCCCGTAAGGATGAAAGGCAAAGTTAACCTCGAAGGGATTTGAACTCAGTCCGTAAAGGGACGTAACTCTATGCTAGAAAGCATGGCGTCCGACCCTCTACTGATACTGCCAATCCACTGCCCTAATCTATCTATCTATCTATCTATCTATCTATCTATCTATCTATATATAAATGTGAGAGGGGGGCTGTCATGTTTAAACAGATTAAACAGATCAGGTGACAATATCTTGCTCATACAATTCATTTGGGTTTTGGTTTTCTACAATTGGATGCCCTTCTTAATGTGAACCACATTGCTGGCTGGACTGGGGGCTTTTTATGTAACAACAACATCACTGCCTTACAGTGCAGACTGGGTACTTTTCATCAGGGCACCAGTATTGCCTCATTACAGAGTGGACTGGGTACTTTTCATCAGGGCACCAGCGTGACCACTTTACAGGGTGCACTGGGTACTTTTCATCAGGGCACCAGCGTGACCACTTTACAGGGTGCACTGGGTACTTTTCATCAGGGCACCAGCATGACCACTTTACAGGGTGGACTGGGTACTTTTCATCAGGGCACCAGCGTGACCACTTTACAGGGTGGACTGGGTACTTTTCATCAGGGCACCAGCATGACCACTTTACAGGGTGGACTGGGTACTTTTCATCAGGGCACCAGTGTGACCACTTTACAAGGTGGACTGAGTACTTTTCATCAGGGCACCAGCATTGCTTCATTACAACATTAAAGCACTTGATGTGAGATGCCATTTGTTTTTAAAAATATAAACACCACAAGCAGTAGCACCATCACCACCATTTATTACTACTACAACTATTGCTACAACAACAACAACAAGTCTGAGAGAAGTGAAAGAGAGAAAGAACGAAACAAGAAGTATTTCTAGTTTTATTTTCTTTAATAGTAATCATCAAAAGTCATGAAACCATGACGATTATGTTGGTGTGTGACCCCATAGGGGGGGTCACACTGCAGGGGTCCAGAGGCAGGTATTCCTGGTAAACGATATGTTGACGTCATGTAGTTTGAATAGCTATAGAAGTTTTCTGGAACTTTCTTCAGCTTTTCCATGGCTTGTGCTCGACGTAACTCTGTCACGGGTTTACCTTCAACCATCAAACGTCTGTTCAGTTGCCAATCCTTACCTTCTTTCATCCACCCTGACACGGACGATGGGCCTATCTTGAATTGGTCTGGTGTCCAGCGAAGTTCCTGTGTGTTCTTGTCACCTATCCACAGTTCTTCTTTCTTCGGGTGGAGATTGTCAAAATCATACCATTTGTCCAACCGAATCTACAATATAATATTATAAGTAAATCACCACTGTCTCATTATATTGTCCATAATAATTTTAGCCCTAGTGGTCAATAAAGAAATCACCCTTTAAGTTCAGAGGTCAAATCCCGCCGAGGTTAGCTTAGCCTTTCATCCTTACGGGGTCGGAAAAATAAAGTACCAGTAATGCACTGGGGTTGATTTATCAACTTTCCCCTCCCTCCAAATTGCTGGCCTTGTGCCTAAAGTAAAAACAATTATTATTATTATTCAGACATAATGCTTTGCTGCATATAGTTACAGCCCTTTCATCATCATCATCATCATCATCACCATTTAACGTCCATTTTTCCATGCTAGCATGGGTTAGATGAGTTGTCCTGTTGTGGGCAATGCCAGGTCAGGCAATCTTGTCTTGCTCATACAGAACTGATTTGGGCTCGATTTCTACAGCTAGATGCCCTTCCTAACACCAACCTCATTTACAGTGAATACTGGGTGCTTTTTGTCATGACACCTACACAACGACTTTACAGTATGGGCTGGGTGCTTTGGTGGAAGAGGTGTGTGGGATGGAGTATTAGGATATGGGAGGTAAGTGATTAAAGATAATGATATTTTAATTGTTAGTTTTTCAGTTATAATTCCATACATAATCAGCAAGAATGTAGAAATGACAGGATCTAACTATTCACAATGATTCATATAAACTGTACATTTCAAATTATAACAATCAACTTTGGTCAATTGAATAATTAAATTATGACATAAAATCGCAATGTTTACCTGATATGATCTCCTTGAATTTGGGAGTGTGAAATTCATTGGTCGAAATGGACTGAAATATGAATAGATTCTATGTTATAGATAAAACAAAGGACAGAAGAAAGCATGTCAATCCTGTTCATGTAAATAATTGTTTCTACTTTAGGCACAAGGCCAGCAATTACCCAGTGCATTACTGGTACTTTATTTTATCGACCCCGTAAGGATGAAAGGCAAAGTCAACCTCGGCGGGATTTGAACTCAGATCGTAAAGGGACGTAACTATGCTGGAAAGCATGGCGTCCGACCCTCTACCGATACTGCCAATCCAATAATGAACAGGAGAGGTGGCAGTACGCACCCTTGGCAGAGTCCAATTCCCACATTGAATGGTTTAGCACCATTTATCCCAACACAAATACTCAGGCCTTCATCTAGAGACAGGGCAGCAAGGAGCTGACCATTGATCTCATACTCCTGCACAGCCTTCCACAGCAGGTCCTGAGGAGTGCCATTATATACCTTCTCAAGGTCGACAAAACAAGAATATACATCTTGGCAACACTCCCACGATTTCTCGAAGACCTGCCACAGTGTGAAAATTTGGTCGGTTGTGTTGTGTCCAGGGTAAAACCACACTGCTCATTAGCTAGCTTGGACTTGACAATCTCCCTACATCTCTTTGCCAGACACTTAGCATAGACTTTACCGGTGGGGCTTAACAAGGAGATCCCCTTGTAATTGGAATAATCTCTTGTTTCCCTTTTTAAAAATTAGGATTATCACTCCCAATTGCCATTGCTTAGCTGCCTTTCTAGAGATCCAGGCCAACAGGTACACCCAAATCAACTAGAGAATACCTTCTCTATCTAAGGCTTTTAACATCTCAGGCCGGATTTCATCTTCCCCAGCGTCCTTGCCCCATTTCAGCTCTTGTGACCTCAGCTTCTGAGAGATTAGTCCCAGATGCACCTCGTATACATCAGAAGATACTGTTGTGATTGGATTTTTTTTCAATCCACAGAAGAAACTATAAGGTAAAGACGAGCTAATTATAATTTGAAGTATTTTTCCCCACCTTAACATTTCCTCAGTGGTGATATATCTTGGTACTACAGGAGGAAGATTTCTCCAGTATGGATCACGTCGGGATTTATTACTGTGAAATAGTGTGTTTGCCATTGTGAAACTACAAAATAAATACAACAATAATGATTTCATTAGATACATAAATAAAGATTTCCATTTTGTTTTTAAATTCCAGGTACATTCCATCTTGTATTACAATATAAGTGGTTGAGTATTCCACAGACATGTCAGTGGTCATTTTAATGCATACTTGACCTCTGCTTGGGTAGTTCTAAATATAATTTTGTGAGGTAAGTTTATATTTTGTGTCAAATAACTACATGTGGCGCTCACATGATAAATGAAGATTAAAAGACTTAAAACAGTCAACTTCCATGTTTCCCAAAATTCACCAACCCTACACCTGATGTTCTCCCTCCATTACACGTATGTGTCTGTGTGTATATCATGACTCGTACACTGTTCATTTTCCTGACATTTGTATATTATTCTATGTACTATACATGTACCTTTGATGAGTTGTAGTGCACCTGGGCACTGTACACGATAATTTTCATTATTATTATGTCTGATTTCAAATCCCGCCGAAGTTCACTTTGCCTTTCACCTTACGGGGTCGATAAATAAATACCAGTAATGTACTGGGTAATTGCTGGCCTTGTGCCAAAAGTAGAAACAATTATTTTGACGTATAGTTACGGCCCTTGTCATTCTGAGTTCAAATCCCGCCGAGGTTAACTTTGCCTTTCATCCTTACGGGGTCAATAAAACAAAGTACCAGTAATGCACTGGGATACTGGCCTTGTGCCTAAAGTAGAAACAATTATTATTATAAAATATTTAAAATAACTCCTCATACTCAGCGAACATCAAACCCTGGTCCGTGGCCACGTCTGAAGGATTTGTACAGTACCTGAAAGTCTAGGGGCCTGGTCATTGATTAATACAGTCATATACATTGTTTAATTGTGCCCCTTGTTGCAGCAAACAACCATGCGAGACGGCGGATATGATACTACCAGGTCTCAAGTTCATTTGAGCCCGTCTAACACAACCAGCCTCTGGAATAACCCCTAAAGAGTTATAAGCTATATAAATTACACATACTTCTCTCTTTCTGTCGTTTCTGTTGCAGAAATGTTCAACAGCGGCGAAATATTGCAATAAATCCTATAACGGTAGTAAAAAAAAAATGTTCTCTTTACAAAGAGTCTTGCAAGAGTTACGTCCCCCTCATCTGTCCAAAATCACCATGACAACAATGTCATCTAAGAGTGACCTCCCTTGTCTATCCCCTTTATTGCCATGGTAACAAGGAAACATACAGATAATAAAAGACTACTACATACGTATGTGCCCGACATACACAGCCTGTTTGGTTAAACATCGTGGATTTTAAAGTCTTTCTTTACTGCTTCGATATATTTTCTGTGCGTGGTGTGTAAGAAAGTTTCATAAATACATTTATTATTTTACCTTTTCAAACATGTTATATAGAGTAACTAACGTACGATATATATATATATATATATACAATATGTTAAATATCAATTCAAAACTTGATCATTTCATTTTTGTGTAAAGCATTATTTTCAAATTAGAAATTCAAAGTTTAATTATTTATTTTTTAACAAAATAAATACATGAAAATATATTTCATACTTTGTCCTAATGAAGAACTTCAGTGTACACAAGGTGCTTTTTGTGTTGATTTACGTTTAATTAATAGAAAAACCCCGTGATAATAGAGGTTCCAATACTCAAGTTATGGGCTTCCAAAATTTTCACTATAGGGGTTTTAACCCCCATTAGGGTGTCTTAATATTATTGAAAAATGCTTAAATTTTGTAAATCTTGTCATTTACCTATGGTTTAAATTTCATATAAATCGAAGGGAAAAAAGTTTCAGCGGCGGGCAAGCAGGGGTGTTGTGCCTCTGGGCAACCCTTTTGATTAAAATGAAATATACGTATCCAAGTATCCTGGGCAATATAGTTTCATAATATATATGGTTATGGGGGGGTCTATCTCCAAAACCACAGGAGGAGTTTGTGAACAAACAAACAGAGAGGAACTAAACTTTATATATTTAACAATATTAATAAATGGAAAGTATCTTTATGATACCATATTTATTTTATGATATGTATTTCAAGGATACTAAATTTTAGTGTGCTTTCATCAGATAAACTATAATATTTGGTGTTAAGATAGTGACATACCTTAGCGTAAACTTAATGGTACGTATAATAAAATAAATATGGTATTATAAAGATATTTTCCATTTATTAATATTGTTTATATTAATAATACGCCAGATAAACTTGAGTGCTTCAAATCTGTTATAAAATTAACTCTGTTGAATAATAATCAACAAACCATATAACCCATTGTTTATATATATATATATATATATATATAACAAAGGAAGTGTGGTAAGGAACCAGGTGGACCATAACGCACCAGCGTACTCGATACTTTGGGTAGTAGAGTGGGTAATAGGAAAAGGTTCAGGACCCCGATGGCAGAGCTCAAGCCGTTTCGACGGCTTGTGTCCAGAAATAGCCGTCGAAATGGCTTGAGCTCTGCCGTTGGGGTCCTGAACCTTTTCCTATATATATATATATCCATACATATATATAGAGAGAGAGAGAATCATAACACTCCTACACATCTCTGTGTGTAGGTGTGTTATTCTGTTTGAGTGTGTATGTATGTATGTATATATATATATACATACATCCACCACTAAACAAGATCCCCCACCATCCTGAGCTACTAAATGACACCCCTATAAATAACCAGAACTGACCTTATATATATATTAGCTTGTTTGCTTTGTACTTTATATATACATATATATATATATATATATATATATATATATATATACGATATATTAACAAATGGAAACTATATTTATTTCATTATACATATTTCAAGGACACCAAGTTAAATTATGGTGTGCTTTCATCAGATAAAATATAATATAGATCAGTTATAAAAATATTTGCTTGTTGTATTCCAACAATTTAAATGGAATTTCTACATATATATATATATATATATATATATATATATATATATCACTGCGCCATTCTTTCTAATACTGGAATATACGCACATAAAGGGATTAATGGCTGGAGTGTTGGGTTCACGATCGTAAAGTTGTGAGTTAAAGTCCCAGACCGGGCAGTGCGTTGTGTCCTTGAGCAAGACACTTTATTTCACGTTCCTCCACACCACACAGCTCACAAAAAAAAACAAGAGCTGTGATGGCACAGGTGCAGAGCTGTATTGGCCTTTGCCTTTCCCTTGGACAATATTATATAGTAGGCAGCAAATTGGCAAAGTTGTTAGAACATCAGATTTGCTTTGTGGGATTTGTTACGGCCCTCTGCTCTCTGAGTTCAAATCCCGCTGAGGTCAACTTTGCCTTTCATCCTTTCGAGATCTATAAAAAAAAAGTACCAGTCTAGTACTGGGGTTGATTCCTCCTCTATATCTCTTTCTCATTTCCTCTCTCTCACTTTCTATTTTTCTCTGGAAGAACTCTGCTGTACTGCGGCCTGGAGAAGGATGGGCTCTGCCAGGCTTAAAATGCTCAAGAAATGCTGTATGTCACTATGGCACCCCTGCAACTATAAGGAATTACGGGACCATACCATACCATTGTCTATATATAATGTATGAATAGTACATATATATGTTGTAATGACACTGGTGCCAAAGCAGTACTGGCCTTTGTCTTTCCTTTACCCTTCGTTAACATTGGTGTCGCGGAAAGGGAAGAGTGGCAGATATAGGTGATTGTTATCTTCTTCCACGAGGCAGCTTGCTCAGGTGTACGCTTCGGAGAGGAACTTTCCTTCTACAATTCTATGCTTGGTCATGACTGAAGGTAGAGAGAGGGTGATTATGTTCATAAGAACCTTACACGAACTTACCACTTTATCCTGTTTATATTGTAGTCACTCAAAGCTTCTTTATTTATATATTTATTTTTTCATTGTCTCTCCAAGATGTCAAACATGTCTATAGACCGGCAATATTTGTCAGTTGGTGCAAAGCTACCACATAACTGGTGAGTAACATTCCTTCAAATATCATTATCATCATTTAACGTCCACTTTCCATGTTAGCATGGGTTAGACGGGTTGTCCCATTTGAGGTAAGTCGAGTCGGGTAACTGTATCCTGCTTATACAGAACTGTTCCTTACTAGAAATAGGTAGTAACTGCCACCATGCTAGTAGATACATCAATCTCCAGCGATCAATTGACCCTCTGAAACGATCGTAAAACAATTAACTAACTACCTATGTTTTTTATTCTATGTACAACCATATATATGTAAATGACTCTGGAACCTGGACGGACCTTTAGGCAGTGACCACCTACCACAACAACTAATGGTCACACTGCTGGTCACTCTGCCGGTTACACTACCGGTCACTCTGCCAGTCACATGTGCCGGTCACACTACCGGTCACACTGCTCTGTCATAATCAGGAGACGTGACAGTGTCTGTTGTAAACACTAAATCCCTCCCCAATGACGAATGCACGTCTCAACATAGACTCATAATTAGCGACCTCATAGTCAGGACGAGACGTATTCGACAACAGAAGAGGATTATTCTCAGGAGAAAAATATGGAAGCTAAAGGACCCCACAGCCAGTCATAAATTTAAAAGCATATTACTTGATGCTTTTGACAGTAAGGAAGAGCAATTAGAGTCGTACAATATAGAGGAACAGTGGGAATTCCTGAAAGTTAATCTGCTGAAGGCGACAGATGAAACCTGTGGCTGGAGCAGGCCTATAGGCAGGATGAGAGTAACTTGGTGGTGGAACAGTAAGGTGGAGAGGTTAATCAAGGCCAAAAAGCAGGCTTGGAAAGCATGGTGGGATGGGGGAAGTAGAGAAGACTATCAAGTGGCCAGGAGGGAAGCTAGGAGACAAGTGTACTTCACAAGAAGGGAAGCAGGGGAAAGAAAGTTCAAGCATGTTCTACAACGCGAGGACCAAAAACGTGAGGTGTTCAGGATTGCTAGACAATGTGTCAAGGAAAACAGTGATATTGTCGGGGAGAAGTGTGTCCTAAATGATGATGGTGTACTTGCCATCACTGACGCTGATAAGAAGGTAGCTTGGAAGTGTCACTACGAAAGGCTACTAAATGAGGAGAATAATTGGGA
>OZ024761.1:4331969-4334469 GCA_964016885.1 Eledone cirrhosa | reverse complement strand
TAGTGTTTTGTGGTATAGTCTCACTACTTACCTGTAGTGTGTCTTGTGGTATAGTCTCACTACTTACCTGTAGTGTGTCTTGTGGTATAGTCTCACTACTTACCTGTAGTGTGTCTTGTGGTATAGTCTCACTACTTATCTGTAGTGTGTCTTGTGGTATAGTCTCACTACTTACCTGTAGTGTGTCTTGTGGTATAGTCTCACTACTTACCTGTAGTGTGTCTTGTGGTATAGTCTCACTACTTACCTGTAGTGTGTCTTGTGGTATAGTCTCACTACTTACCTGTAGTGTGTCTTGTGGTATAGTCTCACTACTTACCTGTAGTGTGTCTTGTGGTATAGTCTCACTACTTACCTGTAGTGTGTCTTGTGGTATAATCTCACTACTTACCTGTAGTGTTTTGTGGTATAGTCTTATAACAGAATACTGGGTTGTATGAATGTAACAGGAGACTCAGTTGTGTGTATAAAGTTTAATTAACAAGTTATGTTGTGCTGAATTGTTGACATGTCAAGAGTAGATGAAAGAAATGAAGTAAAGTTATTTATTACCGTTTTGAAGAGAGCTCGCAAGAGACCATGTTAGGGTTGCCAGAGAGTAGAGCTTCGGCGAACGCGCCTGGCCGAAGTCCAGGAGCCGAAAGGGCAAATGAGAGTGAGATCGCCCTGAGCTATCCCATTTATAGGGTCCTGGGTGTGCCTACTCCGTGGCTACCATCTATTTTTATTGCCCTGCACTTTTTTATACAGCTGTCGTTCTTCATGCGCATCATGTGACCATACCAACGTAGCCTTCTCTCGAGTAAACATCTGATCCCTCTTATTTTTAATTTTTCCCTTAGTTCACTTATGCTTTGCCGTTATATATATATATATATAGTTATATATATATTATATACATAACTATTAAGCTCTGTTACCTACATAGAGCACTCTTTTTTCCTGGACTTTTCCAACGGAATTACTTCATTTATATATATATATATATATATATATATATATATGCACATGGCTTGCAATCGAAAGGTTGTGAGTTCAAATCTCAGACCGGGTGATGTGTTGTTTCCTTGAGCAAAACACTTTATTTCACATTGCTCCAGTTTACTCAGCTGTAGAAATGAGATGATAGGAACTGGGGTCTATATCATTCCACTGCAAAGTGGTCGTGGAGGTGCCATGGCAAAAAAGCACCCAGCACTCACTGTAAATGAGGTTGGTGTTAGGAAGGGCATCCAGCTGTAGAAATCAAGCCAGAATCAGTTCCCGTCCCACCCTTGCAAGCAGGGAAAAAGCGGACGTAAAATGAAATGATGATGATATGTATATATTTCGTTTCTGAATTTGTTTAGCAAGATTCTTTATCTGAAAACGTGTGTTGAAACCGATATTGTTATACTTTGGGAGGGTCATGTTGCCAATAAGAAACACACGCACCAGTTGCTTTCACTCCAATTTATTATAAATTAAATTTATAAATTTAAGAATTTATAAATTTCCGGTTGGTTGCTTGGTTCCACAACCGGACGATTGTTCATATATTGTCAAAGTTCTTTCGTCACATATTCTGTGATCTCTTCAGTGACTGGGGATTCTTTTCTTTGTTTTGTGCCTCTACTTTGTTCTGTCCTACGCCATCTTGTTTTTGTGTGTGTTGTGTGCTTAGTTTGCGCATGTGTTACATCCGGGTGTCTGTGTGTGTTTTTATTTGTTTATTTATTTGTTTATTTACATGTTACCGGTTGGTTGTTTGTTCTATGTGTGTGTGTGTTTTCATTTTGTCCTTAATTGTAAGTTGTGATGTTGCTATTCCATTCATGTTTTCTATTTAATTTTGGTTGGAGTTCATTTATGTTTATTGCCTCTGTGATTTGTCTAAACATTGCGTCTTTTCTGTGTGTAGATTCTATTTTTATTTCTATGTTCTCTAATTTGCTCTTATGTTCTATTTTAGCATATTGGTGGAGTAGTGATGATTCTTTTCTATCTTGAAGTTCTCGCCAGTGTTCATTTAATCGTTCTCCTATGCTACGAGCTGTCTCACCAATGAACACTATATTCTTATCTTTACATTGTCCTTCAGTAGATCTTATGCTATATATTACATTTCTAGTTTTACAGTTAATATGGGGGCTTATTATGCATTTCTTATCTATACAGGGAGGTCTTTGAAAAGGGTATGTATTGCTATTAAGTGTTTTTATGGAGGTACCTGGTCTTTCTACTATCTTAATATTAAGTTTAAGTTTATCTAGGGCCCTTCTAAATTTGTAAGCTAATTCACATTGCTATCATACCATGAGTTTATTCTATTAACCTTATTCCTAGTTCTTTCTATTCTATTCTAAAATTTGCTCCTATACAAGGGGCAGGTCCCATTTGTATCATTATTAACCATTTTTTCCCATTTGATTCTGGCTCCTCTATATACTCTAATTTTATCTCTCTGATTGTAACCAGAGAACTACATATGGTGGATGAAGTGTTGTATGTGTCTCTTCTT
>OZ024761.1:4323225-4326769 GCA_964016885.1 Eledone cirrhosa | reverse complement strand
ACTACTTACCTGTAGTGTTTCTTGTGGTATAGTCTCACTACTTACCTGTAGTGTGTCTTGTGGTATAGTCTCACTACTTACCTGTAGTGTTTTGTGGTATAGTCTCACTACTTACCTGTAGTGTTTTGTGGTATAGTCTCACTACTTACCTGTAGTGTGTCTTGTGGTATAGTCTCACTACTTACCTGTAGTGTTTTGTGGTATAGTCTCACTACTTACCTGTAGTGTGTCTTGTGGTATAGTCTCACTACTTACCTGTAGTGTTTTGTGGTATAGTCTCACTACTTACCTGTAGTGTGTCTTGTGGTATAGTCTCACTACTTACCTGTAGTGTTTTGTGGTATAGTCTCACTACTTACCTGTAGTGTGTCTTGTGGTATAGTCTCACTACTTACCTGTAGTGTTTTGTGGTATAGTCTCACTACTTACCTGTAGTGTGTCTTGTGGTATAGTCTCACTACTTACCTGTAGTGTTTTGTGGTATAGTCTCACTACTTACCTGTAGTGTGTCTTGTGGTATAGTCTCACTACTTACCTGTAGTGTTTTGTGGTATAGTCTCACTACTTACCTGTAGTGTGTCTTGTGGTATAGTCTCACTACTTACCTGTAGTGTGTCTTGTGGTATAGTCTCACTACTTACCTGTAATGTTTTGTGGTATAGTCTCACTACTTACCTGTAGTGTGTCTTGTGGTATAGTCTCACTACTTACCTGTAATGTTTTGTGGTATAGTCTCACTACTTACCTGTAGTGTGTCTTGTGGTAGTCTCACTACTTACCTGTAGTGTGTCTTGTGGTATAGTCTCACTACTTACCTGTAGTGTGTCTTGTGGTATAGTCTCACTACTTACCTGTAGTGTGTCTTGTGGTATAGTCTCACTACTTACCTGTAGTGTGTCTTGTGGTATAGTCTCACTACTTACCTGTAGTGTGTCTTGTGGTATAGTCTCACTACTTACCTGTAGTGTGTCTTGTGGTATAGTCTCACTACTTACCTGTAGTGTGTCTTGTGGTATAGTCTCACTACTTACCTGTAGTGTGTCTTGTGGTATAGTCTCACTACTTACCTGTAGTGTGTCTGTGGTATAGTCTCACTACTACCTGTAGTGTGTCTTGTGTATAGTCTCACTACTTACCTGTAGTGTGTCTTGTGGTATAGTCTCACTACTTACCTGTAGTGTGTCTTGTGGTATAGTCTCACTACTTACCTGTAGTGTGTCTTGTGGTATAGTCTCACTACTTACCTGTAGTGTGTCTTGTGGTATAGTCTCACTACTTACCTGTAGTGTGTCTTGTGGTATAGTCTCACTACTTACCTGTAGTGTGTCTTGTGGTATAGTCTCACTACTTACCTGTAGTGTGTCTTGTGGTATAATCTCACTACTTACCTGTAGTGTGTTTTGTGGTATAGTCTTATAACAGAATACTGGGTTGTATGAATGTAACAGGAGACTCAGTTGTGTGTATAAAGTTTAATTAACAAGTTATGTTGTGCTGAATTGTTGACATGTCAAGAGTAGATGAAAGAAATGAAGTAAAGTTATTTGTTACCGTTTTGAAGAGAGCTCGCAAGAGACCATGTTAGGGTTGCCAGAGAGTAGAGCTTCGGCGAACGCGCCTGGCCGAAGTCCAGGAGCCGAAAGGGCAAATGAGAGTGAGATCGCCCTGAGCTATCCCATTTATAGGGTCCTGGGTGTGCCTACTCCGTGGCTACCATCTATTTTTATTGCCCTGCACTTTTTTATACAGCTGTCGTTCTTCATGCGCATCATGTGACCATACCAACGTAGCCTTCTCTCGAGTAAACATCTGATCCCTCTTATTTCTAATTTTTCCCTTAGTTCACTTATGCTTTGCCGTTATATATATATATATATATATATAGTTATATATATATATATATATAGTTATATATATATTATATACATAACTATTAAGCTCTGTTACCTACATAGAGCACTCTTCTATTAAGCTCTGTTACCTACATAGAGCACTCTTTTTTCCTGGACTTTTCCAACGGAATTACTTCATTTATATATATATATATATATATATATATATATATGCACATGGCTTGCAATCGAAAGGTTGTGAGTTCAAATCTCAGACCGGGTGATGTGTTGTTTCCTTGAGCAAAACACTTTATTTCACATTGCTCCAGTTTACTCAGCTGTAGAAATGAGATGATAGGAACTGGGGTCTATATCATTCCACTGCAAAGTGGTCGTGGAGGTGCCATGGCAAAAAAGCACCCAGCACTCACTGTAAATGAGGTTGGTGTTAGGAAGGGCATCCAGCTGTAGAAATCAAGCCAGAATCAGTTCCCGTCCCACCCTTGCAAGCAGGGAAAAAGCGGACGTAAAATGAAATGATGATGATATGTATATATTTCGTTTCTGAATTTGTTTAGCAAGATTCTTTATCTGAAAACGTGTGTTGAAACCGATATTGTTATACTTTGGGAGGGTCATGTTGCCAATAAGAAACACACGCACCAGTTGCTTTCACTCCAATTTATTATAAATTAAATTTATAAATTTAAGAATTTATAAATTTCCGGTTGGTTGCTTGGTTCCACAACCGGACGATTGTTCATATATTGTCAAAGTTCTTTCGTCACATATTCTGTGATCTCTTCAGTGACTGGGGATTCTTTTCTTTGTTTTGTGCCTCTACTTTGTTCTGTCCTACGCCATCTTGTTTTTGTGTGTGTTGTGTGCTTAGTTTGCGCATGTGTTACATCCGGGTGTCTGTGTGTGTTTTTATTTGTTTATTTATTTGTTTATTTACATGTTACCGGTTGGTTGTTTGTTCTATGTGTGTGTGTGTTTTCATTTTGTCCTTAATTGTAAGTTGTGATGTTGCTATTCCATTCATGTTTTCTATTTAATTTTGGTTGGAGTTCATTTATGTTTATTGCCTCTGTGATTTGTCTAAACATTGCGTCTTTTCTGTGTGTAGATTCTATTTTTATTTCTATGTTCTCTAATTTGCTCTTATGTTCTATTTTAGCATATTGGTGGAGTAGTGATGATTCTTTTCTATCTTGAAGTTCTCGCCAGTGTTCATTTAATCGTTCTCCTATGCTACGAGCTGTCTCACCAATGAACACTATATTCTTATCTTTACATTGTCCTTCAGTAGATCTTATGCTATATATTACATTTCTAGTTTTACAGTTAATATGGGGGCTTATTATGCATTTCTTATCTATACAGGGAGGTCTTTGAAAAGGGTATGTATTGCTATTAAGTGTTTTTATGGAGGTACCTGGTCTTTCTACTATCTTAATATTAAGTTTAAGTTTATCTAGGGCCCTTCTAAATTTGTAAGCTAATTCACATTGCTATCATACCATGAGTTTATTCTATTAACCTTATTCCTAGTTCTTTCTATTCTATTCTAAAATTTGCTCCTATACAAGGGGCAGGTCCCATTTGTATCATTATTAACCATTTTTTCCCATTTGATTCTGGCTCCTCTATATACTCTAATTTTATCTCTCTGATTGTAACCAGAGAACTACATATGGTGGATGAAGTGT
>OZ024761.1:4183225-4303225 GCA_964016885.1 Eledone cirrhosa | reverse complement strand
CATGGGTACAAGCTGAAGCATATAGACAATATGCTCCCACACCCCCCACCGCAAGGTAATCGTGGAGGTGCCATGGCAAAAAAGCACCCAACCCACACTGTAAAGTGGACGTGTAGGCGCCACGAAAAAGCACCCAGCACTCACTGTAAATGAGGTTGGTGTTAGGAAGGGCATCCAGCTGTAGAAATCAAGCCAAATCAGTTCCTGTATGAGCAAGGCATGGTCAGCCGACCAGACACTGCCCACAACAGGACAACCCGTCTAACCCATGCTAGCGTGGAAGAACGGACGTAAAACGGTGATGATGATGATGATGATTAATGCATGGATTAGCGGTTAGAGCATTGGGCTTGGATTGAGAGGTTGTGAGTTCGATTCTCGGACTGGGTGATGCATTGAGTCCTTGAGCAAGACACTTTATTTCACGTTGCTCCAGTTTATTCAGCTGTAGAAATGAGTTGCGACGTCACTGGTGCCAAGATGTATCGGCCTTTGCCTTTCTCTTGGACAACATCGTTGGTGTAGAGAGGAGAATCTGGTATGTTTGGATGACTGCTGGTCTTCCACAATCAACATTGCCCAGACTTGTGCCTTGGTGGGAAACTTTCTAGGTGCAAAACCATGGTCATTCGTGACTGAGTGGGGCCTTCAGGGTGTCATGTACAGTATGTATATTATTTGTATGTATATCTATGTATATGTGTACGTATGCATACCTATGTATGTGTGTATACCTATGTATGTATGTATGTGTGCATGTGTGTGGATACATGTATATATACATACATATGTGTGTATGTATGTACATATATATGTAGATGTCTGATTTATGTCTGCCTGTGGGTATGTGCATGTGTGTATGTGCACCTGTACGTTGCTGGACAGCACACACACACAGACAGACAGACATGTCAACTTCTAACCCTTCTGTACAGAAATCCTCTGTAATGTCAGTTTTGACAGCGCTGACAACAGGTGAAGCTCCCAGGGAGGTTCCGTGGCCTCCAATCTGGCACTACTGGCCTACCTCTCCTCAAACTCCTCCCATTGCACTCTCATCAGAGAGGTCCTCAGCAAGACAGCCAAACTCGATGTGACCCCAGAGCTCGGGCCGGCTTTGGACAGGTGCAGGCCTCTGTCCCCCAGTATACAACTGTCCAACGTAACTGGGACATCAAATGCAGGTCTTCCTTCAGATGAGTCAAGTCTGGCTTGGACCAACATCACCTCACAGCGGCATCTGGCTCAATTCGGTACCTTTCTTGTGCACTCGCATCGGGGTGGCACAACGCCTCGGCCTCCGCGTGTGTGAGCCAAACAAATACCGTTGTGGGTGTGGTTGTTGACAAGTTCGGCCTGCACCGACTGTTATGCCACCACAGAGCAGGCCGGCTCCCCCAACATGCCGCTCTCAATGACATTGAGAAGGAGCCTGGATGCAGCTGGCTTCCCATCACAACTGGAGCCAGCAGGCCTCGACCGCAGAGACGGCAAGTGCCCCGACGGAATTACCATCTTCCCATACGAAGGAGGTAGATCCCTCATCTGGGACACCACAAGTTGTGATACATTCTCCGCCTCCATATGCGGTCCGCAATGCAGAGGAAAGGAAGACCAACAAATGCCAGAGATTGTCCGGCCGCTTCCACTTTTTGTCTTTATTTATTTTTATTTTTATTCTTTATTTATTCCTTTTCATTCTTTTTACCCTTTTTATTTGTTTTTTTTATGCTTCCTCTTCCTCTCTGGCCCACCAACCAATCCAAACCGATGAATGTGAACTGGTAATGTGTAATATAAAGCAGTACGTAGATATCTCCTGTCATTCAAGAAACAAGTGGTATTGATTCTATCTTGAGCCAATCAATTGTGAAACACACTACACGTGAATAAACATAATGATGCTATTAATATCTCGTTCCTACTCATTATTATTGTTGAGTTCAAATCCCGCCGAGGTTAACTTTGCCTTTCATCCTTATGGGGTCGATAAAATAATGTACCAGTAATGCACTGGGTATTTGCTGGCCTTGTGCCAAACGTAGAAACAATTATTATTGTTTTGCAGCACAGAGTTATGGCCCTTTGCGTTCTGAGTTCAAATCCCGCCAAGGTTAACTTTGCCTTTCAATCCTTACAGGGTCGATAAAATAAAGTACCAGTAATGCACTGAGGTCATTGCTGGCCTTGTGCCAAAAGTAGAAACGATTATTATTGTTATATGTGTGTGTGTATATATCATCGTCATTTAACGTCTATCTTGTCCCACTCGAGGCAAGATTGGTCGGGTGACCGTGTGTCGCTCGTATAGGACTGTTTCTGGCAGGTTTTCTATGGTTGGATGCCCTTCCTAACACCAACCACATTTACAGTGTGGACTGGGTGCTTTTTGTCGTGACACCTACATGACCACTTTACAGTGTGGACTGGGTGCTTTTTGTCGTGACACCTAGATGACCACTTTACAGTGTGGACTGGGTGCTTTTTGTCATGACACCTACATGACCACTTTACAGTGTGGACTGGGTGCTTTTTGTCATGACACCTACATGACCACTTTACAGTGTGGACTGGGTGCTTTTTATCGTGACACCTACATGACCAGTTTACAGTGTGGACTGGGTGCTTTTTGTTGTGACACCTACATGACCACTTTACAGTGTGGACTGGGTACTTTCTGTCGTGATACCTACACGGCCACTTTACAGTGTGGACTGGGTGCTTTTTGTTGTGACACCTACATGACCACTTTACAGTGTGGACTGGGTACTTTCTGTCGTGATACCTACACGGCCACTTTACAGTGTGGACTGGGTGCTTTTTGTCGTGACACCTACATGACCACTTTACAGTGTGGGCTGGGTGCTTTTTGTCGTGACACCTACATGACCACTTTACAGTGTGGACTGGGTGCTTTTTGTTGTGACACCTACATCACCACTTTACAGTGTGGGCTGGATGTTCTGTGGTAGCAACATAACTTTACAGAGAAAGGGTGGTGTGGCTGGATGGAATGGAGGTGTATATATAAATGTGTGTGTGTATATGCACACACAGCATTTGATTCCTCTTATGCCTAGTTTCTCAGTTTATTTATACTTTGCCGTTCACGTACTATTACACATCCATCAGAGCATGCAAGCTTCATTTCTTACCAATATACGCAAGTCTTCTACACACAGCGACCATATCTCACTACCATGTAACATTGCTGTACGTATGCACACATCAGTCTGCCTTTCATTTTGAGGGAAAAGCCTTTTGTAGCCAGCAGTGGCTCCCTGAACTTCTTCCGTGTGTGTGTAGATATATGTGTGCAAGTATGTATGTTTTCCTGATACATCCCCCTATCTGTATACATACGTGTGTCTCCATGGGTACACCTGAGTATATGGTTGTAAAAATATTTGCTCTAGGGTTCTTATATATTTGATATATATTTATCCTTATCGAGCCCTCTTTAGATTTTAGCCTTCACATTTATTATTATTAATATATATATATTAATAATGGTGGATTGACAGTATCGGTAGAGGGTCGGACGCCATGCTTTCCAGCATAGTTACGTCCCTTTACGATCTGAGTTCAAATCCCACCAAGGTTGACTTTGCCTTTCATCCTTACGGGGGTCAATAAAATAAAGTACCAGTAATGCACTGGGTAATTGCTGGCCTTGTGCCTAAAGTAGAAACAATTAATATATATATATATAAATCTGGGGACCGATGGGGACTGATTAAATGGAATAAGTGAATTGTATAAAATATGATGGTTTCTAATTGAGGCACAAGGCCAACAATTTGTGGGGAGGGGAAAGGTCATTACATCAACCCTAGTACGTGACTGGTACTTTATTTCATCGAGCCTGAAAGGATGAAAGGGAAAGTAGACCTTGGTGGGATTTGAACCGAGGATGTAAAGAGGTGGAATAAATGCCACAAAGCATCTTGTCCAACACTCTACCAATTCTGCCGTGAAGTTATAAGGTAGATAAGAGTAGAAATATAAATACAATTATGATAGAAAACAAGAGAGAAAAAATACACAACAAAAAATAAAGTAATAAAATAATGTAATGGAGTAAATGATGTTTCTTCGTTTGGCACGAGGCCAGCAATTACTCCAGTACATTACTGGTACTTCATTTTATCAACCCTGTAATCATGAAAGGTAAAGTTTACCTCGGCAGGATTTGAACTCAGAACATAAAGGGCCATAACTCGATGCTGCAAAGCATGTATGATGCTCTACCAATACAGATAATACTAACAATAGTTATAATAGTGGTAGGCTAGGTACATAGGTACGCTTTACAGACATACTGTGTGATCCAGAATCTGACAGAGAGATGTAGGCCATAACATCCAGGTAATGATACATAGATATTCTCTATATCTATGTATCATTACCTGTCAGATTCTGGATCACACAGTATGTCTGTAAAGCGTACCTATGTACCTAGCCTACCACTATTATAACTATTGTTTGTATTATCTGTATTGGTAGAGCATCATACATGCTTTGCAGCATCGAGTTATGGCCCTTTATGTTCTGAGTTCAAATCCTGCCGAGGTAAACTTTACCTTTCATCCTTACGGGGTTGATAAAATGAAGTACCAGTAATGTACTGGGGTAATTGCTGGCCTCGTGCCAAACGAAGAAACATCATTTACTCCAGTACATTATTTTATTACTTTATTTTTTGTTGTGTATTTTTTTTCTCTTGTTTTCTATCATCATCATCACCGTTTTACGTCCGTTCTTCCACGCTAGCATGGGTTAGACGGGTTGTCCTGTTGTGGGCAGTGTCTGGTCGGCTGACCATGCCTTGCTCATACAGGAACTGATTTGGCTTGATTTCTACAGCTGGATGCCCTTCCTAACACCAACCTCATTTACAGTGAGTGCTGGATGCTTTTTCGTGGCGCCTACATGTCCACTTTACAGTGTGGGCTGGGTGCTTTTTTGCTGTGGAGCCTACACGTCCACTTTGCAGTGGAATAATAGGGACCCCAGTCCCTATCATCTCATTTCTACAGCTGAGTAAACTGGAGCAATGTGAAATAAAGTGTCTTGCTCAAGGAAACAACACATCACCCGGTCTGAGAATTGAACTCACAACCTTTCGATTGCAAAGCCAATGCTCTAACCACTAAGCCATGTGCCTCCATATAGTAATAATAATAAATGTGAAGACTAAAATCCAAAGAGGGCTCGATAAGGATAAATATATATCAGATATATAAGAACCCTAGAGCAAATATATATTAGAATAACAGATTAAAGTTTAAGCAAAGTATAGCTGCTTTCACCCTTAAAGGGATCTTCTGAAGATCCCGTTAAGGATGAAAACAGCGATTCTTTGCTTAAACTTTAATCTGTTATTTTAATAAATATATATATATATATATATATGCCCCAGCATGGCCTCAGCCGGACGGTTGGAACAGGTAAAAGAGTATGTTAATTTAGTTGTTTACTTATTTGCCTTGATGGCACCTACACTGTTACTACTACCTTTATGGCACCTACACTGCTACTACCTTTATGGCACCTACACTACTACTACTACCTTGATGACACCTACACTGCTACTACTACCTTTATGGCACCTACACTGCTACTACTACCTTTATGGCACCTACACTACTACTACTACCTTTATGGCACCTACACTACTACTACTACCTTGATGACACCTACACTGCTACTACTACCTTGATGACACCTACACTGCTACTACTACCTTTATGGCACCTACACTACTACCTTGATGACACCTACACTGCTACTACTTCGATGTATTCAGAACATAAGCTGGCGACATCTGTCTTTGTAAGAAATATATGCTGATCTCCAACGCATATCTGTTGTTGTACGTAAAAGGAGAGTAAGATTTGCTGGCCACCTCTGAGGCTGTGTCCCCATTAGTGCTTTAGAAACCACAAGCAGTCACTAATAACAGGGGGTACAAGCTCTCCTATCCCGATGTCATCTCCAGAGATTCTGGTATTGAAATCCAGGACTTGCCAAGGGCAATAAATGACAGACCCATGTGGAGACCAATTGTTGAGTCAATTTCGGCTGAGGCCGCCGGACGATGAATTTACACCATTGTATTTTCCAGCATCTAACTTCTGTCCTTCATCTTTTTAGTTATTTTCATTTCCTATTCCTTCCTTTTTATCTGGCACCAGCTCTAAGGAGGTTGTCATGTCCCTGAAGAGTCTGGGGCCCTCGCCTTGCTTACATACGTTTCAGGACTTTAGAAAGTGTACTTGGTACATATTCTCCTTGCACTAGAGGGGTTAAGCCCAATATATTAGCTAATTAAAGTTACAGCTCACATCAATGTGGATTTAGTTAACCTTCTACGAGATTGCATCTCACAAGTGGTTTCTCAGATGCTTCAATGATAGTCCCCAATCCTATCATTAGAAGATCCGCTCCTGTACAGGATGTCAGTCCATTGCAGGGGTTAACGCCCAGCTGCTGTGGACTAGGGTTACATAAAATGAAACATAAGGCACTACCCAGTCCAAGAATTGAAACCACAACCTTTTGAGCCACTAGTACCATGTGCTATCAATGACATACATGAACGAATGACCAAAGTTTTCAATTTTGTAATTTTTTTAATTCAAAAAGAAATATATATATGTTTTTAAATAATTAAAAATTTATTTTTGTTTTTGTTTTTTTCTAAAAATTGTTTTTTTCAACATCCAGAAATATCTTTTTGTTTCTTTCTGAAAAATCGTTTGTCAATGGGATCAAAGCCCTGTTCTTTGGCCCCGTAAACAGCCCAGTCCGGTGTCTTAGCCATATAGTCTTCAGCAGTAAATATTGTTTCACTATCATTCTTCTTATTTCCAATCAATTGGTGGAACTTGTCGTAATCTATCCAAGTGTGCCATTCACCATTCACCTTGAACTGAACAGAAACAAATAATAAAATATGAAGAAAAAATATTGATTTTAGCTCAGATATAATAAATGGTATAACTATTTTGTCTTTATTTTAAACCCTTTACTATTTACATTACTCTCTATATACTATTGTATTTTCACAGTAAAGGCTTTACCTTACATTACTCTATATATACTATTGTATTTTCACAGTAAAGGCTTTACCTCACATAATATCTCACATAACATTTACATTTCTCCATATATACTATTGTATTTTCACAGTAAAGGCTTTACCTCACATAATATCTCACATAACATTTACATTTCTCCATATATACTATTGTATTTTCACAGTAAAGGCTTTACCTCACATAATATCAAATCTATGAGATTTTGATATTTATTTTGAGAACAATCCCTTAACGTCAGTATGAGTGACCTGTCATGGCCGCCAGTTTGAACAGAAAGAGGAAAGAGAATTCTGGTTAGATACAGCCCTTTTAAATTCTAAAGGGTTAATCCCTTCCTTACCATATTTCTAGTGATAGACATAATCAAGAATTTTGAAGGATATTGTAAAATACCGTAGATTCTTAATATAAGCTAAAAGTCCAAACCCCATTTATAAACCGAGGCAGCTTATTAAAACACTGTTTAGATGGTATATATAAGCCAACCTCCCATTTTACCATGGAGTTTTTGGTCACACGTTTCTCAGCTTATATTCCAGCGCCTTGTATCAGCGCCATCCAATAACGGGCTCCAATAACACACTTCCGCTGTGAGGCGGGTTTGGCGTGGCCAATTGGCCTGTCCTGCCTCACAACGGAGCCATCCAGTTCCACACTGTAAACATGGTTGGTGTTAGGAAGGGCATCCATCATCATCATCATCATCGTTTAATGTCTATTTTCCACGCTAGCATGGGTTAGATGACCATGTCTCGCACATATAGGACTGCTTCCGGCTGGTTTTCTACAGCTGGATGTCCTTCCTAACACCAACCACATTTATAGTGTGGGCTGGGTGCATTTTGTGATACCAACATAACTGTAAGAGTGGTGTGGGAGGATAGGGGGTATATAGTGGATTAAGAGGTGCCTACTAAGTGTATGTTGAGTCCGAGAATATAAACACATCAGTGGAGGAGACTTTCTCCAAAGCTCCATCAATTCATTAGATCAGACTATTGCTGTATTTTATCAACTTTTCGAAGGATGGAAGTCAACCATAGAAGGACTTGAACCCACAACATAAACAGTGGAAGGTGTTTGGGGTAACACTCTACCAATTCTACTAAACAGCCACCTATTGACTAATGGCTACAACACACAGACTGAGACACAATAGCTCAACACAGTGGCTGACATATTACACAGTAACTCAATGACTTGATCATGACACCAGCACTACCACTTTACAGAGTATACTGGGTGTATGTTATCATGACACCAGCACTACCACTTTACAGAGTATACTGGGTGTATGTTATCATGACACCAGCACTACCACTTTAGAGTGTACTGGGTGTATGTTATGACACCAGCACTACCACTTTACAGAGTGTACTGGGTGTATGTTATCATGACACCAGCACTACCACTTTACAGAGTGTACTGGGTGTATGTTATCATGACACCAGCACTACCACTTTAGAGTGTACTGGGTGTATGTTATGACACCAGCACTACCACTTTACAGAGTGTACTGGGTGTATGTTATCATGACACCAACACTACCACCTTACAGAGTGTACGTTATCATGACACCAACACTACCACTTTACAGAGTGTACTGGGTGTATGTTATGACACCAGCACTACCACTTTACAGAGTATACTGGGTGTATGTTATCATGACACCAGCACTACCACTTTACAGAGTGTACTGGGTGTATTTTACCAATCAGAAAGACAGTGATAAGGTAACACTTACCTTTGTATTAGCAATCAGTAGACAGTTGGAATGCTCGTGTTCACAAGCAATTTCATATTCTGGAAGAAGATCAGCAAACTGCTGAACAAATCCACACACCTCCTCGTGCCATGGCACGTTCTTCATGGTTAGTGTAGAGGCTTTTGACTCTCCGCAGTAGGTGACACCCTGAAATACAGCAAAATATTTCCCTTAAAACTTTTGCTACAAACTACCTGAAAATGCTACTGATTTTAAAATACAAAATTGGTTTAACCCTTTACCATTTAAACTGGCGATTTAAACCGGTTGTATCCGGCCAGAATTCTCTCATCTCTCTCTGTTCAAGCTGGCCACTCATACTGATGTTAAGGTACTGGTCTCAAGATAAATAATATCAAAATCCTAGATTCGATATTATATGAGGTAAAACCTTTTGATATTTTGAGAACAAGACCTTAACATCAGTATGAGTAACCAGTTACAGCTGGTTTGAACAGAGAGAGGGCCGGATACAACCGGTTTAAATGCTAAAGGGTTAAACCACATTATCAGTATGTTTCATTAGAAATATTCCAATGAAAGAATTAACATTAACTCTGAACGTCCTGTACCACATGAAACCACATTAGCAAGACATTTTGGAAAAGTACAAAACAGCACCATAATTATATGACATTAATTTTTAGTCTTTTATACCGCAAAGTTTTAAAACAATCTGCCCACCAGTAAAAATATAAACATTGGAATTAACAAACCCGTTTTTAGACATTTTCTGCTAAATAATTACAGGATGTTATGGGTTAAGCAAAACTCTGTATATAGTTTTATGGTTTAAACCAGGGAACCCCAAAGTGGTTAACGAGATCACATAAAATATATTGAGAGTTGACAAGATCTCAGAACTCGTTCACTTAACAAGTGAGGTGGAGCTCATCAAATCGGACCGAGGAAACAATGTTTCCATTGGTTTTTTTCCAATTGCTAACACTATCTACTGGTTGCAAATCCAGACAGGAGCAACGTGAAATAAAGTGTCTTGCTCAAGGACAAAATGCATTGCCTGGTCTGGGAATCGAGCTCACAACCTCACGATTGCGAATCTAATTCCACTTAGCTACACACCTTCACATAAAATATATATGGATAATATATTGAGTTAAAAACCTGACATTTTTATATGAAATGAAAATACATATAATTGAGGAAAAGGGGGTAAGGGAAGGTTAATTAAATCAACATCAGCGCATTACTGGTACTTTAATACATAAAATAATACAATAAAATACAACTTGCTTTTATACAGGTTTCTCATTTATATAATTAGGCTTTATTGTTTATTTTATATTGTTTTGTGATTTAGTTATTTACTTGCTATGAGAGAGGGGGGGGGGGGTCAAAGATTTCATGAAGAGGTCGATCGTTTAACCCTTTAGAATTTAAACCAGTCATAACTTGCCAGAATTCTCTCACCTCCTTCTGTTCAAATCAGCTGTAAATGGCCACTCATATTTATGTTAAGGTATTGTTCTCGAAATAAATAACATTCGATATTATGTGAGGTAAAGCCTTTACTTCAAAAATACAATTGTAAATATAAAATAATTGTTTCTACTTTTGGCACAAGGCCAGCAATTACCCAGTGTATGGAGGCACATGGCTGAGTGGTTAGAGCATTGGCTTTACAATCGAAAGGTTGTGAGTTCAATTCTCAGACCGGGTGATGTGTTGTTTCCTTGAGCAAGACACTTTATTTCACATTGCTCCAGTTTACTCAGCTGTAGAAATGAGATGATAGGGACTGGGGTCCCTATCATTCCACTGTAAAGTGGTCGTGGAGGCGCCACGGTAAAAAAGCACCCAGCACTCACTGTAAATGAGGTTGGTGTTAGGAAGGGCATCCAGCTGTAGAAATCAAGCCAGAATCAGTTCCCGTCCCACCCTTGCAAGCAGGGAAAAAGCGGACGTAAAATGATGATGATGATTACTGGTACTTTATTTTATCGACCCCGTAAGGATGAAAGACAAAGTTAACCTCGACGGGATTTGAACTCAGAATGGCAAGGGCCATAACTCTATGCGTCAAAGCATGTTGTCCGACTCTCTACTGATACTGCCAATCCACCACCTCTCTCTACACATGTTTATTTTATATTTCTGTTTACTAATGCCTGTGTATGAAGTGCCATGCTACATGGCAGTGAGACGAGGCAACCATGCTTTGATAGATGTGTGTTAATGTACGAGAACAACAAAGCATGGATGAACTGAGCGAGAAACTGGATATAAGAGGAATAGGAAGTAGTGCGTAGGAGAGGAGACGGTGCTGGTATGGACATGTGAAACATGTGGAGGATGATAGCTGGTGAAGAAATGTCAAGTAATTCCAGTGGAAGGAAGCTGCAATAGAAGACCTGGATGGGAGTGGTGAGAGTTGATCTCAGATCACTAAAGCACAGAGAGATGACGAAGGAACGTAACAAGTGGAGAGATGCTGTACTGAGAAGGACCCATCCGACCCATGCAAAAAACGATGATGATGATTTTTATATGTACCTGGGGTCAATGAGGGGTCAAGGAATGTGTCGGGATGCCCAACCCTCAAAAATTCCTCTAGATACAATAAAAGAGAATTGTTAAACTCCTTACCTTGACCTCAATGAAATCAGGTTTGCCATAATCTACAAGATTGGCGTAAGCTTCTATTTCATCAGTGTTCCAGCCCTTGACCAGGGTCAGTCGGTATACAGTACGCTGCTTCTTGTCTGCCAACGCCTGAAGGCTGTCCAGGAAACGCTGCCAGAAGTCGCGGAAGAGTGGACGGTCAATTTTTTTAAGGCTTTCTTTGCTACTTGCATCGACACTAACATAGAGCTGAGTAACTGGAACCAGGTTACTAAAACAATAATAATAAACAAAATTAGCTCGGATATCGAGTCTTGAAACGCAAGTATTATAATTCATAGGAAAATGGAAAAACTAGGCGTAAGGAAGCTGTTAAAATAGCAAATTACCATTGATACGGCGTTGGGTAAAACATTATCTCGGAGGACAAAGATCAGCGGCTTGATCCATTCTATTTCTTCCTTCCTATCTTTTCTTTGATTCAACTCACATCAAGCCGCTGATCTCTGTCCCCCAAGGTAATGTTTTAACAGCTTCCTTACGCCAAGTTTTTCCATTTTGCTATGAATTATAATAATAATAATAATAATGGTTTCTTATATAGGCACAAGGCCAGCAATTTTGGAGGAGGGGAAAGTCTATTAATTCAACCCCATAAGGATGAAAGACAAAGTTAACCTCAGCGGGATTTGAACTCAGAACTTAAAGGGGCGTAACTCTATGCTGTAAAGCATAATAATTGTTTCTACTTTAGGCACAAGGCCAGCAATTACCCAGTGCATTACTGGTACTTTATTTCATCGCCCCTGTGAGGATGAAAGGCAAAGTCAACCTCGGCGGGATTTGAACTCAGACCGTAAAGGGACGTAACTATGCTGGAAAGCATGGTGTCCGACCCTCTACCGATACTGCCAATCCACCGCCCTTCAAAGCATAATAATAATAATTGTTTCTACTTTTGGCACAAGTGCATTACTGGTACTTTATTTTATCGACCCCGTAAGGATGAAAGGCAAAGTTAACCTCGGCGGGATTTGAACTCAGACGTAAAGGGCCGTAACTATGCTGCAAAGCAGTGTCCGACCCTCTACCGATACTGCCACAAGCATAATAATAATAAAGATTTCTACAATAGGCACAAGGGAAAGTTGATTAAATTGACCCAAGTGCATTACTGGTACTTTATTTTATCGACACAGTGTACAAGAAAGGAAATTGTGTTGGTATGGACATGTGATGTGTATGAAGGGTGGCAGCTGTATAAAAAGGGGCAGAGTGCTCAAAGTTGATAGACACCTTGGAGTGGGGAGACACACAAAGACTTGGGATGAGGTGATAAAAGCTGATTTCGTCCAATAGCACCTCTCAAAAGTGATGACACAGGACTGAGATCTCTGGTGTTACTCAGTATTACAGAAGACCAGACTTGGCACAGGCCAAGACTGAAGCATATAAATAGTATGCACCACCCCACCCTTCCATACATCTCCCATGAGGACAGGCTGAAGTTACATCTAGTGAAGCCCCCAGTCCACACTGTAAAGTGGTCATGTAGGTGTCACAACAAAAAGCACCCAGTCCGCACTGTAAAGTGGTCATGTAGGTGTCACAACAAAAAGCCCCCAGTCCACTCCGTAAAGTGGTCATGTAGGTGTCACAACAAAAAGCACCCAGTCAACACTTTAAATGAGGTTGGTGTAAGGAAGGGCATCCAGCTGTAGAAACCAAGCCAGAATCGGTTCTATATGAGTAAGACATGGTCATCTGACCAAACTTGCCTCAAATGGCACAACCCGCCTAACCCATGCCAGCGTGGAAAAATAGAAGTTAAATGGTGATGATACCCAGCACACACTGTAAAGTGGTCATGTAGGTGTCACAACAAAAAGTTCCCAGTCTACACTGTAAAGTGGTCATGTAGGTGACACAGCAAAAAGTTCACAGTCCACACTGTAAAGTGGTCATGTAGGTAACACAGCAAAAAGCACCCAGCACACACTGTAAAGTGGTCATGTAGGTGTTACGAAAAAAAGTACCCAGTCCACACTGTAAATGTGGTTGGCATTAGGAAGGGCATCCAGCCAGAAACTCTCCTATATGAGTGAGACATGGTCACCTGACCCAACTTGCCTCTAATTGGGATAAACCCGTCTAACCCATGCTAGCGTGGAAGATAGACGTTAATCAATGATGATGATGATACACTATGCCTGAATAAATGTTGTGAAGGTAACAACTGAACAGCATTTGATCAGACGTGTGACTCCTGGCTATCCTGGGGCTAAATAACAAAGAATAGAAGACACTTTGGATAGTGTATATAATACAGGATGGAAGCCCTTCTCACACAGGGCTGATCAGGGGCCAAACAACATCAACAAATACTTACTGTATTGCATCTGGAAACTGAGCGTTGGTCACAAGGAATGTTGAGATAGCCTGATTGTGTAAAAGATCAATAAATTTATTGATTTCAGGATACATGATTGGTTCTCCGACTAATGATAGGGCGCAGTGCTTCGGGGACATACCTTCATTAAAACGTTCAGGTAACACTCCAGGTACACCTAGGGTAGACAAAATAGGGCTTTGCAGAGATGATGGACAAAGACAAACTAAAATACTGTATTTGTCAGACTATTGGTCACATTAGTTTCTCCCGTGTCCAACACAACCACATCACCAATGGGAGACCAACAGAGGGAGACCAACAGTCATGGTTTAAAATGTTAGTTTCTATTACTGTTAGTATTACTAATACAGTAATACAATATCATTTAGTATTACTAATACAATAGGCCAGCAAATATGGTAACTGCAACACACAAACCACTTACACACACACTGATACATCATACATTTAAACAGATTTATAAAACATATATACCCATACACATAAACACAGACCATCATGCACTTAAATTCAGTTATATGTGTATATGTGTGTGTTGCACATCTCTGTGTATATTTTACACAGCTACAGTTGCTGTGTTGACTGCTGTGTATATTTTATACAGCTACAGTTGCTGTGTTGACTGCTGTGTATATTTTATACAGCTACAGTTGCTGTGTTGACTGCTGTGTATATTTTACACAGCTACAGTTGCTGTGTTGACTGCTGTGTATATTTTACACAGCTACAGCTGCTGTGTTGACTGCTGTGTATATATTACACAGCTACAGGTGCTGTGTTGACTGCTGTGTATATATTACACAGCTAAAGTTGCTGTGTTGACTGCCGTGTATATTTTACACAGCTACAGTTGCTGTGTTGACTGCCATGTATATTTTACACAGCTAAAGTTGCTGTGTTGACTGCCGTGTATATTTTACACAGCTAAAGTTGCTGTGTTGACTGCTGTATATATATTACACAGCTAAAGTTGCTGTGTTGACTGCTGTGTATATATTACACAGCTAAAGTTGCTGTGTTGACTGCCATGTATATTTTACACAGCTACAGGTGCTGTGTTGACTGCTGTGTATATTTTACACAGCTAAAGTTGCTGTGCAGGGTTTTTGTTTCAGTAGAATGACTATTTTGATTGACAAATGTCACATCTATAAACTAGTAACCCCCTCTAGCTGTGAAGCTATGAACTGTTGGAAAGGAGTTGGAACATGTTAGGATGAGTTATCTCCTCCATGGCACTGAAGAGGTTAAAACTTGTGACAACAGTTATGTCCCACAAACAATACATCCTAGAGTTAAGATGTTTGATGAAGATGAACAGTATATACCAGAAGTTCTTAAAGTGGACTGCCCCTCAGGGGATGTTGAGAAGGTCCAGGGGTGCTGGGGCCTAAGGGGGCAGTAGAGATAATATAATAGTATATTAAATATCAAATGATACATATTATATAGAGAGTAAAATATAAAATATATATTTATTTATATATAAATTAATGATGATGATGATATGTATGAAAAACATGGGCGGAGGTGATGAGAGCGGACCTCAGATCACTGAAACTCACGGAGGAGATGACGAAGGACCGTGACAAGTGGAGAGATGCTGAATAAGACCCATCCAAGCAGGGAAAAGCGGACATAAAATGATGATGATGGATAACAATTTATTATATATTATTTACAATTTGTGGAGTGTGAATGAAGTGTAACCTATGACTTACTGTCGACAGCCAATGTGGAGTGTGAGTGAAGTGTGACCTATTACTCACTGTCGACAGCCAATGTGGAGTGTGAGTGAAGTGTCACCTATTACTCACTGTCGAGAGCCAATGTGGAGTGTGAGTGAAGTGTCACCTATTACTCACTGTCGAGAGCCAATGTGGAGTGTGAGTGAAGTGTGACCTATTACTTACTGTCGACAGCCAATGTGGAGTGTGAGTGAAGTGTGACCTATTACTCACTGTCAACAGCCAATCATGGCAACCCTTACTCCAGTCTAAGTGGAGTGTAACTTGTAAGTTCCTCCTACCTCTAAACTGTTTGATCATCTTTTTGTGGCTGGCCAAAGCACCATTGAAGATATATTCGGGGTCATCCATCAACCAGCGCCATTCCGTCCCAACAGGGTTTGTATGATGCCTGAGAGAGAATAAAACAAGGGCAGAGATTGCATTGAAATAATTGTTGCCAGGGTGAAAATACAATAGTATATATAGAGTAATGTAAATGTTATGTAAGATATTATGTGAGGTAAAGCCTTTACTGTGAAAATACAATAGTATATATAGAGTAATATAAATGTTATGTGAGATATTATGTGAGGTAAAGCCTTTACTGTGAAAATACAATAGTATATATAGAGTAATGTAAATGTTATGTGAGATATTATGTGAGGTAAAGTGTTTACTGTGAAAATACAATAGTATATATAGTGTAATGTAAATGTTATGTGAGGTAAAGCCTTTACTGTGAAAATTACAATAGTATATATAGAGTAATGTAAATGTTATGTGAGATATTATGTGAGGTGAAGCCTTTACTGTGAAAATACAATAGTATATATAGAGTAATGTAAATGTTGTGAGATATTATCTGAGATAAAGCCTTTACCGTGAAAATACGATAGTATATATAGAGTAATGTAAATGTTATGAGATAATATGTGAGGTAAAGTCTTTACTGTGAAAATACAATAGTATATATAGAGTAATGTAAATGTTATGTGAGATATTATGTGAGGTAAAGCCTTTACTGTGAAAATACAATCTATATATATAAAACTGTGGTTGTCTGTCTGTCTATCGATTTTTGGCACACATCTCCTCTTAGAATCTCTCACGGAATTGCACCGAAATTACTATACTTGTACATTGAGCCCTAGCGAAGACATCGGAAAAAAAAATATTTCAAATTGACCCGCCCTATGTGACGAAATCGAATATAATGTATCGATTTTTGAGCGTAAGTTATCAGTTATTTCCCTTTGTTCTGTTTACATTGAGCGTCTTACGTAAAAAATTACACTGGCTTTCTCAGCGTTTAAAATCGAGCCAGCAAAATATTGACCTGCAAAATTCATCAGTTCGAACACTAAGCTTCCATTTAAAAGCATTTTAAAACAATATTTTTACTTGAAAACAAGTCTATTTAAAGACTACGTAAAACAAGAAAATATTTCGTCGTTAGGCGTGCAGACAGACAGTCGTGCAGAGAGGTGATATACGCGTGCAGACAGACAGTCGTGCAGAGAGGTGATATAGGCGTGCAGACAGACAGTCGTGCAGAGAGGTGATATAGGCGTGCAGACAGACATAACTGATAATTTGGTTACGCTAATGTTTTTCTCTGCGTTGCAGTGTTTACATTTTCGATCTTTGTTAATAAATAACCAGTGCAGTTTTTATCCCCAGCATCCTCTTTTGTTATAACATTCGGGTTATCGTTATGTTTTCTTAACTTCATAAGGCATATTGTTGGTTGAGGGAATATTAATCAAAAACACCACATGCAAGTCTGCACAGTAGACACTACAGTTTTTAAGCCAAAAAAGAAACTTAACATTGTAACTTTAACACAGCTACTGAGCGACCCCAAGCAACGCCGGGCTTTACTGCTAGTAGTATATATAGAGTAATGTAAATGTTATGTGAGATATTATGTGAGGTAAAGCCTTTACTGTGAAAATACAATAGTATATATAGAGTAATATAAATGTTATGTGAGATATTATGTGAGGTAAAGCCTTTACTGTGAAAATACAATAGTATATATAGAGTAATGTAAATGTTATGTGAGATAATATGTGAGGTAAAGTCTTTACTGTGAAAATATAATAGTATATATAGAGTAATGTAAATGTTATGTGAGATATTATGTGAGGTAAAGCCTTTACTGTGAAAATACAATAGTATATATAGAGTAATATAAATGTTATGTGAGATATTATGTGAGGTAAAGCCTTTACTGTGAAAATACAATAGTATATATAGAGTAATGTAAATGTTAAAGGGTTGAAGATGGCAACTTCCTTCTCTATCTCTAAGGGTCTTCACCCTATTTTATAGCATCCCTGCACATGAACACACCACTCTTTATATTAATAAAGCTTTGATCTGTCTATTGAGGACAAATAAGTTTCTGGCACAAGAGAATGTGACATCATAATGTTGTTTAAGCGTGATCAGTCCTCAAAGGAAATTTCTCTTCTTAACCCTTTAACATTTACATTACGCTATATATACTATTGTTAAGGGCTTTACCTCACATAATATTACACATAACATGGAATCTACAAGGTTTTATATTATTTATTTTGAGAGCAATACTTTAACATCAGCATGAGCGGCCAGTTACGGCCGGTTTGAATAGAAAGAGGTGAGAGAATTCTGGCCAGATATGGCCAGTTTAAATGCTAAAGGGTTAAAGTATTTAATTGTATAAAAGACATGGCAACCTCCCTAGTAATGGTGCACACTGCAGAATGTGAAGAAATATATGTAAACAAATTGTGTGTCCTGATTGAGGACTTCATCCGGGGGGACCTCTGTAACCCCCGCTGGGGGGAAACAGATGTTAAATGACAACATTGTCTTAACTCCATAAATTCAACATCACAGAAACACACCAAGCAATGGGTGCAGAGTTTACTGGGGGTAGAGTATTCTGGGTGCAGTGTACTGGGTGCAGTATATCATAGCACCAGCACTAAGGAGGTTGTGAGGTCCTTGGTTGCCCTTTCTCACAGCAACCATTACAAGAATCCTCCCTACGTTGTTACAGCTGGATAAAGAATTATGTTGGAAATACAACGAAAGATGTGTGACATACCTCCAGCAGAAGACACATTTGTTGGCACAGGCTAAACTGGGGGTAGTCTCCATACAACGGTGGCTCTCAATACCATAGAAGGTGTGTTTGTAGCAGCCACCACGACCTCGTAACATCGACTGAAATATTGGAGGTTGAGAGAGATTGGCTTATACAGATATTTTTATTTTTGTTAATTCACACCAAGGGAACAATGATTCCATCACTGATACTATCTGAGTTGAAATAGAATATAAGTTGACAAGAAAGAGTTAACAATAAATGACCAGAGTCCGGTCTATCAGTGATCAAGGTTTCATTTCAAGTACATACCTTTGTCCATCGACACAGTTTAACACCTGAGTGTGTTCCAATTAGACTGTAGCCCTGTTTTTCCAGGGATTTCTTGAAAATTTCGGTAATCATTGGTTTAGGTTCCTCATTCTTGGTTTGTTTGTTTGTCAAAACGGTGTAACCATTCATCTGTGGTTTTACCTGTTGAAGAAGATTTAAAATATTCAAGTGGCTGAGTATTCCACAGACATGGGTAACTTTAACATAGTTCTCAGGGAGATTCAGTATGACATGGCTGGGCCATTGAGTTACAGTTACAACTTAATTTTTTCCAGCTGAGTGGACTGGAGTAAAGTGAAATAAAGTATCTTGCTCAAGGAAACAATGCATCGCCCGACTCGGGAATCAAACTCATAACTTTACGATTGTGTGCCGAACACTCTACGTAGCCACACACCTTCCTAATATTATAGATACTCACATAAAGAAAATCACAGCATCGACTCCCTATTGTGTACCGTGATTAGACATGGCTATATGGTTAAAGAATTCCCTCTGCAGCCAACGTGAATCTATAGGTTGCCACAACAAGCAGCCATTCCATTCTCTCATCCATCTGCAGACTTGTTACTACAGCTCACACCTATGTAGGTTTAACTGGCCTCCTACAGGGTTGTATTTCATAGGAGGTTTCTTGGGTGTCTTAATGATAGGGGACCCCAGTCTTATCATGTTACAGCTCACACCTATGTAGGTTTAACTGGCCTCCTACAGGGTTGTATTTCATAGGAGGTTTCTTGGGTGTCTTAATGATAGGGGACCCCAGTCTTATCATGTTACAGCTCACACCTATGTAGGTTTAACTGGCCTCCTACAGGGTTGTATTTCATAGGAGGTTTCTTGGGTGTTTTAATGATAGGGGACCCCAGTCTTATCATGTTACAGCTCACACCTATGTAGGTTTAACTGGCCTCCTACAGGGTTGTATTTCATAGGAGGTTTCTTGGGTGTCTTAATGATAGGGGACCCCAGTCTTATCATGTTACAGCTCACACCTATGTAGGTTTAACTGGCCTCCTACAGGGTTGTATTTCATAGGAGGTTTCTTGGGTGTCTTAATGATAGGGGACCCCAGTCTTATCATGTTACAGCTCACACCTATGTAGGTTTAACTGGCCTCCTACAGGGTTGTATTTCATAGGAGGTTTCTTGGGTGTCTTAATGATAGGGGACCCCAGTCTTATCATGTTACAGCTCACACCTATGTAGGTTTAACTGGCCTCCTACAGGGTTGTATTTCATAGGAGGTTTCTTGGGTGTTTTAATGATAGGGGACCCCAGTCTTATCATGTTACAGCTCACACCTATGTAGGTTTAACTGGCCTCCTACAGGGTTGTATTTCATAGGAGGTTTCTTGGGTGTTTTAATGATAGGGGACCCCAGTCTTATCATGTTACAGCTCACACCTATGTAGGTTTAACTGGCCTCCTACAGGGTTGTATTTCATAGGTTTCTTAGATGTTTTAATGATAGGGGACCCCAGTCTTATCATGTTACAGCTCACACCTATGTAGGTTTAACAGGCCTCCTACCAGGTTGTATCACACAGGAAGTTCCTTGTGTTTTAATGATAGGGGCCCACAGTCTTATGTTGTTACAGCTCACACCTATGTAGAGTTACCTTGCCTCCTACCAGGTTGTATCTCATAGGAGGTTTCTCAGGTGTTTCAATGATACAGGCTCTAGTCCTATTAAGATGTTAGTATTACAACTAACAGTTCTACAGGTTTAACTGACCTCCTACAAGGATGTACCTTATAAGAGGTTTCTTGGGAGTTTTAATGACAGGGGCTCCAATCCTATAATGTTATTATAGCTCACACCTATGTAGGTTTAGCTGGCCTCCATCAAGGTTGTAACTGGTAGGATGTTTCTTGGGTGTTTTAATGATAGGGGACCCCAGTCCTATCATATTGTTACAGCTCACACATATGTAGGTTTAGCTGGTCTGCTACAAGGATGTACCTTATAAGAGGTTTCTGGGGTGTTTTAATGATGGGGCTCCCCGCAGATCTAGCATAAAAACCAATGTGAAATAAATTGTCTGCTCCAGAACACAACACACTGTCCAATGATGGAGTTGAACACACAACTTTATAGTCCAGTGTCCAACACCCTCACCACTAGATTATGCTCCTGACAAAAGACTCACCTTCGTTTTTTTGACATTCACCATTACTTTACCAAGATCTTCAAGGTCAACTAATCCATTAGACTGACGAACAGATAACGGCCCTTGGCCCTCTAAACTGCCTGTGTCTTCTTCTTCCTCATCACTAGAGGTCTCCACAAGTTCCTAATAAAACAAAACCAATCATACAAAATGTTAACTATTTCATGGTCATATTTCCAGTGAAATAAAGTGAGATATTATGTGAGATAAAGCCTTTACTGTGAAAATACAATAGTATATATAGAGTAATGTAAATGTTATGTGAGATATTATGTAAAGTAAAGCCGTTACTGTGAAAATACAATAGTATATATAGAGTTATGTGAGATATTATGTGAGGTAAAGCCTTTACTGTGAAAATACAATAGTATATATAGAGTAATGTAAATGTTATGTGAGATATTATTTGAGGTAAAGTCTTTACTGTGAAAATACAATAGTATATATAGAGTAATGTAAATGTTATGTGAGATATTATGTGAGGTAAAGTCTTTACTGTGAAAATACAATAGTATATATAGAGTAATGTAAATGTTATGTGAGATATTATGTGAGGTAAAGCCTTTACTGTGAAAATACAATAGTATATATATCATCATCATCATTTTACGTCCGCTCTTCCCTGCTCGCAAGGGTGCGACGGATCTTATTCAGCACAGCATCTCTCCACTTGTCACGGTCCTTCGTCATCTCCACCGTGAGCTTCAGCGATCTGAGGTCTGCTCTCACCACCTCCACCCATGTTTTTCATGGTCTACCTCTACCAAGTCTTCCTTCAACTGGCATTTCCTGGCACTTCTTCACCCATCGGTCATCCTCCATGCGCATCACATATCCATACCACCTCAGTCTCCTCTCCCGTACACTACATTCTATCCCTCTCAGACACAGTTTCTCTCTCAACACATTCATGCTGGGTCGTTCACTCACATTGACACTGCACATCCAACGGAGCATGCTTGCCTCATTTCTCTCCAGCCGTCTCATATTCTCTGCAGTTGCTGCCCATGTCTCACTACCATGCAGCATCGCGCTCTTCACACAGGCATCATATAACCGGCCTTTCGTACGCAGCGCAGGGAGAAACCCTTCTTCGTCAGCAGAGGAAGCAGCTCCCTAAACTTCTTCCAACCCGTCCTTATTCTAGATACTATGGCCTCGGAACACCCCCCCCCCCCTCCCATGCTAATCTGATCTCCTAAGTACCGGAAGCTATCCACCACTTCTATAGCACCCGCCTGCATTTGAAAAATGTGTCTATCAATGCGACTTCTACTGTCTAATTTCCCTGTACATCTACTGCATACATATTTCTCCCTACCTGTTAGTTTGCCTGCTATCCCGCTACATCTCTTGTGTACCCAGGATCTGCATTGTGTGCATTTTATAGAATTTATGCCAGTTCCTTTTCTGCATATCGAACATGGCCATTTTCTTGACGGAATCAGAGTTTTGTCCTCTTTGCTACTCATCAACACTTTTGTCTTAGCTAGGTTCACTCTCAGTCCTCTTGCTTCCAACTGCTGTTTCCATAGCCAGAATTTATTCTCTAGCTCCTCTACTGATTCTGCTATAAGAACCAGATCGTCAGCATAGAGAAGTTCCCATGGACAGCCAGTCTTAAACTCCTGTTTTTATCTTGTTATGAACAAGAGCGGGCTGGGGACCGAACCTTGATGTACTCCTACTTGTATCTGGAATTCCTCACTAAACTCCATTCCTACCCTGATTTTACTGACAGTACCTCTGTACAAAGTTTACACTGTCCTCACAAGCCATTCCTCAACACCTAGTTTCCTTAGGGACCACCAGATGACGGATCAGGGTACCCTATCAAAGGCCTTCTCTAGGTCAACAAAGGCTAAGTATAGTGGCTTATTCTTCTCTAAGAACCTCTCTTGCAACTGTCTCACCAAGAAGAGGGCATCTGTTGAACTCTTGCCAGGCACAAAACCAAACTGCATCTCATCTAGTTTGACCCTTTCTCTAATTAGTTGTGCTAATATCCTTTCTGCCACTTTCATAACCTGATCCATCAGTTTTATACCCCTATAATTGCTCCTCTCCAGAGCAACCCCATTACCTTTGTAGCAATTTATGAGAATACTGCTGCACCAGTCTTTGGGTATGACACCACCATATATAGCCCGATTGATGATGCGTGCAACCAGCTTAGTGCCTACGTCCCCTGATGCCTTCAGCATCTCAACAACTATTCCCGATGGTCCGGCCGCCTTACCATTTTTCATTTCCTTAATCGCCTCTTGGACCCTATATTCGTCAATCTCAAAAGCTGGTCCCTCTGTCGGATCTACTGAGGGTAATTTCTCTCTCTCCCATTTGCTCTCCACATTCATCAGTCTCTCATAATGACATTTCCAGGCCTCCTTTTTCTGATCATTCGTGACACTAAGAACACCGGCATCAATCCGGACACATTTATCTCCAACATCCTGAGTTGCATTGACACACTGCCTTGCAATGTGGAACACCGCACGCCTCTGATCTTCCCGTCGCAGAACATTGGCAAACCTCCTACTCTCAGCCTCCCTGTGTGCTAAGTACACCTGACGTCTAGCTTCTCTCTTAGCAGCTGTATATTCTTCCCTACTCCCACCCTTTTTCCAAGCCTTTTGTCTCTAATGGCCTTATCTACTGTGCTGTTCCACCACCAGGTCACTCTCTGTCTGGTTGGAGCTCTGCTCTAGCCACAAGTTTCATCAGTAGCCTGCAGTAAGTTGTCACGTGAGAAATTCCAGTTATTATCTATGTCATATGTCTCTAAGTCGTCATACACATCTTGAAGGGCTTTCCTAAATTTGTATTTTAGTGAAAGGTCTTTTAGCTTCCAGACCTTTCTTCTCCACACCTTCCTGCATGTCTCATTCCACCATCTCTTGCTTACTGAGATATCACTAACGACTAACCTATGCTGTGGAGTACATTCTTCCCCAGGGTATGCCTTGGTATTAGACACTATCTGCCTGTCCCGCTGCCTAACTAGTAAGAAGTCAATCTGGCTTATGTGCTCGCCAGATTTGTAGGTTATTAGGTGGTTGGCAGGTTTCTGGAAGTTTGTGTTGCAAATAGTCAGTGTACTTGCATCACAAAATTCAAGAAGTCTCACTCCTTCTTCATTTCTTGAGCCGTAACCACGCCCACCATGTACCCCAGTGTAACCATCCTGGAGCTGTCCAACATGACCATTGAAGTCCCTTGCTAGCATAACGATGTCTCCGTCCTCTGTCATTGCGGTTGTTTGTAAAAGTTGCTCGTGGTTAAAAAAACATGGCTTAGTGGTTAGAGCATTGGCCTTGCAATCGAAAGGTTGTGAGTTCAATTCTCAGACTGGGTGATGTGTTGTTTCCTTGAGCAAGACACTTTATTTCACATTGCTCCAGTTTACTCAGCTGTAGAAATGAGATGATAGGGACTGAGGTCCATATCATTCCACTGCAAAGTAGTCGTGGAGGTGCCACGGTAAAAACGCACCCAGCACTCACTGTAAATGAGGTTGGTGTTAGGAAGGGCATCCAGCTGTAGAAATCAAGCCAGAATCAGTTCCCGCCTCACCCTTGCAAGCAGGGAAAAGCGGACGTAAAATGACGATGATGATGATGATGATATATATATACATATATAATTCGAGCTGTTTGTTTACAAACAAACCGAGCATTATAATAAATGTTCGGTAAACCCATACGTACATATATATATGTGCATGTATGTATATACATACTACTGTACGTCTGTATACATATATGTATGTACGTATACATATATGTATGTACGTATATATACTTATGTATGTACGTATATATACTTATATATGTACGTATATATACTTATATATGTACGTATATATACTTATATATATATATATACTTATATATGTACGTATATATATATATATATACTTATATATGTACGTATATATATATATACTTATATATGTACGTATATATATATATATACTTATATATGTACGTATATATATATATACTTATATATGTACGTATATATATATATATATACTTATATATGTACGTATATATATATATATACTTATATATGTACGTATATATATATACTTATATATGTACGTATGTATATATATATATATATATATATACTTATATATGTACGTATATATATATATATATACTTATATATGTACGTATATATATATATATATACTTATATATGTACGTATATATATATATATATACTTATATATGTACGTATATATATATATATATACTTATATATGTACGTATATATATATATATATACTTATATATGTACGTATATATATATATATATACTTATATATGTACGTATATATATATATATATACTTATATATGTACGTATATATATATATATATATATATACTTATATATGTACGTATATATATATATATATACTTATATATGTACGTATATATATATATATATACTTATATATGTACGTATATATATATATATATACTTATATATGTACGTATATATATATATATACTTATATATGTACGTATATATATATATATATATATACTTATATATGTACGTATATATATATATATATATATACTTATATATGTACATATATATATATATATATATATACATACATACATACAAGACCCATATATATGAACATAACACACCTCTTGGTTTGAAGAATTATCGTCTTTGTCACAGCATTTATTCTCACATGTCTCCTTACAACATTTGCTGGCTTCCACTGGCAGAGGACTGCCTTTCAACACTGGAACACTCTTCTTCCAGAACTTCTTACTCCAGGCATTGAAATCTGCTGTTAAACCTACAACAACAATAACATGATGTGGCCGCCATTACAGAGAATCTAATAAATAATGATAGCTTAGGTTATCATTATTGCAGTCTATTGTGGCCCCAGCACTACCATTTTACAGAGTGTACTGGGTGTATTTTATCATGGTACCAACACTACCATATTACAGAGTGTACTGGGTGTATTTTATCATGGTACCAACACTACCATATTACAGGGTGTACTGGGTGTATTTTATCATGACACCAACACTACTACTTTACAGGGTGTACTGGGTGTATTTTATCATGACACCAACACTACTACTTTACAGAGTGTACTGGGTGTATTTTATCATGACACCAACACTACTACTTTACAGGGTGTACTGGGTGTATTTTATCATGACACCAACACTACTACTTTACAGAGTGTACTGGGTGTATTTTATCATGACACCAACACTACTACTTTACAGGGTGTACTGGGTGTATTTTATCATGACACCAACACTACTACTTTACAGGGTGTACTGGTTGTATTTTATCATGGTGCCAACACTACTACTTTACAGGGTGTACTGGGTATATTTTATCATGGTACCAACACTACCACTTTACAGAGTGTACTGGGTGTATTTTAGCATGACACTAGCACTACTACTTTACAGAGTGTACTGGGTGTATTTTATCATGACACCAACACTACTACTTTACAGGGTGTACTGGGTGTATTTTATCATGACACCAACACTACTACTTTACAGGGTGTACTGGGTGTATTTTATCATGGTACCAACACTACCACTTCACAGAGTGTACTGGGTGTATTTTATCATGACACTAGCACTACCACTTTACAGAGTGTACTGGGTGTATTTTATCATGACACCAACACTACTACTTGACAGAGTGTACTGGGTGTATTTTATCATGACACCAACACTACTACTTGACAGAGTGTACTGAGTGTATTTTATCATGACACCAACACTACTACTTTACAGGGTGTACTGGGTGTATTTTATCATGGTACCAACACTACCACTTTACAGAGTGTACTGGGTGTATTTTAGCATGACACTAGCACTACTACTTTACAGAGTGTACTGGGTGTATTTTATCATGACACCAACACTACTACTTTACAGGGTGTACTGGGTGTATTTTATCATGACACCAACACTACTACTTTACAGGGTGTACTGGGTGTATTTTATCATGGTACCAACACTACCACTTCACAGAGTGTACTGGGTGTATTTTATCATGACACCAGCACTACCACTTTACAGAGTGTACTGGGTGTATTTTATCATGACACCAACACTACCACTTTACAGAGTGTACTAGGTGTATTTTATCATGACACCAACGCTACTACTTTACAGAGTGTACCGGGTGTATTTAATCATGACACTACCATTACCATCTATCTGCCCCCCCCCCCCCCCTGCACCACTATCTTTCTATCAATATATATATGTGTGTGTGTGTGTGTGTGTGTGTGTGTGTAATTGTTTCTACTTACCCCGTAAGGATGAAAGGCAAAGTTAACCTCGGCGGGATTTGAACTCAGATCATAAAGGGCAGTAACTCTATGCTGCAAAGCATGGCGTCCGACCCTCTACCGATACTGCCAATCCACCGCCATTGTATTTATATAATATCCAACAACATTTCTTTGTTAAAGTCCATTAAACAATGAGTTACGTAGGAATATCTTTGAAGATGAAACATCATAAAAGAAATGTGAGGAAGACACAAGAATTGAACTGACCTCCGTAGGAACTCTCAGGGGTGTTCTCATCTCCATTACCAACTGGGAGGATTCTTTGAGCAGCCAACTGGTGGAACCACTCATCTATGTTTTTACCAACCTAAGAGAATGAAATAGATAATAAAATATATATGTGTTAGTGTGTGTGAATGTATCCATGTCTCTGTATATATATGTATATATATATATATGTGTGTACATTTACATATATATATATATATATATATAAATATATATACTAGCAGAAGTACCCGGCGTTGCCTGGGTGTAAGTCGACTTTTGCTGTTGTTAAAATGTGTGAAAGTTACTTCCCGCGCATCACAGGTGTAACGTTGTTGTTGGGGTTCACGCTGTTGTGGGTGTTGTTATTGTCTACACCAAAGGAGGTCATCATGAAACAGGAGTTGTATTTCCACATGTTACGGCGGAACGTTGTAGCCGTAGTGTCGTCACCTGTAAGTAGATTCAGAAAAACGTCTGGCGGGTCAGCCAATGCCTCTAGTTGCACCTTACCTCCTGCACAGCACATAGAACGCGCCTGGCCTGGCCACTTCATTGCCTTGCAGGATGTACAGACATTATCCATTTTGCCAATGGAAACTGTAGGCAGAAGTCTGTAATCCTCAGAGGGGTTATATCTGAAGGTTGCTTTTACCCAGCCTGAGCTCTTGGCAACAGTAGCTAATGTATGCCGGGAACGCTTTGCAGCAAGCCAGTTGTCGCTGTCTGCCGTGGACTCCTCTGCAAGCGCTTGTTGACGATGAAGGCGAACCCCAGCAAGCCTCGTCTGATGGGATGTTGGTGACTCCTCTGCAAGCGCTTGTTGGTGACGAAAGCAAACGCCAGCAAGCCTCGTCTGATGGGATGTTGGTGACTCCTCTGCAAGCCCTTGTTAGTGACGAAAGCAAACCCCAGCAAGCCTCGTCTGACGGGATGTTGGTGACTCCTCCACCAGCGCTTGTTGGCAACGAAGGCGAACATCAGCAAGTCTTGTCGTACGGGATGTTGGTGACTCAACCAGCCGGGAAAGACGTCTATCAGCGAGTCGAGATTCGCGCTCAGCAGGTGTTTCCTAGAGAAAGTTAATTAATGCTACTGGTTAGTTAAGCCAAAGGCACTGTGCCAATAGTAAATGAGAAAAGTGCACTTAAAATACCTAAATTTCATCAAAAAACAGCTCTGCACTTTATACTCCGGTGAGCCTTATGTATAAATAATACAATGGTAATCAATCATGGCTCTAACAGAAGTAATAGATCTAGACTAAAAGTAAAGAAGATAGATTTTCCTGGTTGGCCTTACATGCCATTGCGTGGACCTGATTTTAAATGATACGCCTTATACCCCGGTGAGCCTTATAGAGCGGAAAATACGGTATCTATTGGAAAAGAATACGAATTCATGACCAAGGTGTGACAAAATTGGCGTCTATACAGTGCCTGAAACAAACTTGTCCAAAACCCTGGGATCTTTCTTGTTAAGAAAAGGAACCGTTTCTTAGTTACAAAAAATAACCGAAGTGAATAGTAGCTATATTTCTGACATATCATACCAAAATGAACAATATATTCAAAAGATTTTCTAAAGTACATTCAATCTCTCTCTTTGACCGATGTCTTAATAAGCAAATTATCGATTTTTTATTAGCTGTCAGTGTTTATCTGCATGCAGGTGTGTACGTGTGCGCAATCAATTGCACTGCATGCAGATGGTCTATGACAACTAATTAAAAAATTCAAGAACAATAGCAATTTGCAAATACGCTCATAACATTTAGTCGTAAACAGAACAAAAAATGCCATTAGAGGTGGGCTAATAATGGAAAAGACACAAACCCTGGTGAACTTACGTTTAAAAACCCGAAAACTTACTCACTTCCTGTGCAAAAGGCTGTGACAGTAGTGTTATGAATTAAGTCATTTTTTAGAACCTTTTGTTTAAAAAAAGAAAAAATTGGTACGGACGTAACATTTTTTACAACTTTGTATGTGTCCAATACAACTTGGTCAAAGTATTATTTAGTAAATTTTTTTCAAAAAGCATGATTATTTAAGACTGTTTGAAAACTTACTCACCGCTTTTAGCATCACAAAAGACACCATTAAATTTGGTTTCCTTTCAGATAGGGATAATACTGTATTAGCACTTGAATAAGGGGGAATATGAAAAGTTTAACACTAAGATGTCGACAATCCCCTAATCCCAATGGGGATTTTTAAATTTAAGGAAGGTGAAAAATGAATTAAATTTAACTGAAATAGCATGCAAGTAGTCTAAATAAATAAGCACTAATTCACCGATAAGTAAGTGGGCAAATTCTGTAAAGGTCCGTTTAGTGAGACGGCCGGATTTATTGTTGTTCACAAAAAGCGGATACACACAAAGAGAAAAAGGCGGTTCACACGTGCATGCATACCTGTTTGTGTATCAATCAATAACGTCCAATCAATAATGCGCGTCAGTCACAGTGTGTGCGTGCTTATATGGGCATATAAAATTGATTTTGATTGCGCCAGGTGTAAACTAAAAGTGCTTGTGTTCGAATACATACACATTAAATTTCATTGAAATAGAAAGATTTAAAAAAAAAATATGAAAAACATTCTGTCATATATTTTGTTGACTGTACAATTATTTAAGAATTAAGAATTCTACTCAAAGAACCCTGAATATCTGTTTGTAAAGCCTTCCATTTCTCCATAAAGAAAGGCATAGATTTGCATATTTCCACAATATTGCGCCATTGATAATTAAACTATGAATAATTGTCTGCCCTTACTCTTAAAGATCTCATTTAATGCATAATTTATGAGTTTAAAAAAACTTTCTGAATTTTTGCAGCCTTGGAGTAACTCCTAATGGATCTATTATTGTGGTAATATCAAATTTCATTGAAATCGGACAAATTCTGAAAATATCGATTTTTGCCTCTGGGAGTCTGATTATCGATTTTTCGTTCATACCTGGATCAAAATACACACTTGTGTCGAGTTTCATCAATTTTGGCTTCTGGGGATCCGATTATTTTTCGAAAACTTCAAGTAGCCTATTCCAATCTACGGGCCAAGTTTTATATATGTGTCAAGTTTCATGATGAACAGTGTAGTCTGCAAGTTCGGGACACCAAACAAACAAACAACGCCCAACTTCACTTTTTATATATAGATATATGTGTGTACATATGCATATATGTGTACATATATATATATATGTTTACATATGTGTACATATGCATATATGTGTACATTTACATGTATATATATCTGGTGGGCCCTTAGAAAACTAGGTGTAGATGAATGGCTTGTGAGAGCTATACAAGCCATGTATAAAGAAACAGTCAGCAAGGTTAGAATTAACAACGAATATAGTGAAGAGTATAGCGTAAAAGTTGGTGTTCATCAGGGCTCTGTCCTTAGCCCCCTCCTATTTATTATCGCCCTCCAAGCTATAACGGAGGAGTTCAAGACCGGCTGCCCATGGGAACTACTACACGCAGACGATCTAACGCTCATAGCTGAATCAATGGCTGAGCTAGAGAAGAAATTCCAAACATGGAAGCATGGCCTAGAATCAAAACGCCTTAAAATTAACTTGTCTAAGACTAAAGTCCTAATATGTAGGAAGGAGAATAGGGCACTGGTCCCATCTGGGAAATGGCCATGCTCAGTGTGTAGGAAAGGGGTAGGCAGAAACCCCATTTTATGTCCCAAATGCAAAGTATGGGTGCATAAAAGATGTAGTGGGATCACAGGTAAGCTAACTAAGAATATAGATTTTATATGTGGCCGGTGCTCTGGTGCAATAAGTAGCAGCAAATACCCACAGAATACTAGCACATTCCATTGCCCAGATGGTTCTATAGAAATAGTGGACACCTTCCATTACCAGGGTGACAAAATCAGCATTGGTGGAGGGTGCTCCGAAAGTATTGTAGTTAGAGTCAGAACGGGATGGAAAAAGTTCAGAGAGCTTATACCACTATAGGCCGCTAAGGGTTTCTCTCTGAAAATGAAAGGCAGGCTGTATGATGCCTGCATACGAACAGCGATGTTACATGGCAGTGAGACCTGGGCCTTGTGTGCAGAGGATATACGCAGACTGGAGAGGAACGAAGCTTGCATGCCCCGCTGGATGTGTAATAGTAATATACGCGAACAGCAAAGCATAAATGAACTAAGTGAGAAATTAGGAATAAGAGGGATCAGATGCTGTTTACTCGAGAGAAGACTACATTGGTATGGTCACGTGATGCGCATGAAAGACGACAGCTGTATAAAAAAGTGCAGGGCGATAAAAATAGACAGTAGCTACGGAGTAGGCAGACCCAGAAAAACCTGGGATGACTTGATAAATTCCGACCTCACACACTTGCACCTCTCCAAGACAATGTCACTGGACCGAGATCTTTGGCGCTACGCAGTTATACAGAAGACCTGCCTTGCCTAAGTACAAAGCAAAACCTACAGTCAGTAGGCACCTCTTAACCAAAATACACCCCCGTCCCACTACTCCCACCCCATCCACACCACCCCTTTCGATGTAAAGCTATGTTGGTACCACAACATCCAGTCTTAAATAAATGAGGTCGTGTAGGTGTCACAACAAAAAAACACACAGTCCACGCTGTAATGTGGCCGTGTAGGTAACATGGTAAAAACCTCCCAGTCCATACTGTAAACGTAGTTGGTGTTAGGAAGGGCATCCAGCCGTAGAAAACCTGCCAGACAGTTCCGAGCAAGACAACCAATCTTGCCTCAAGTGGAACAATTCCCGTCCAGACCCGTGCTAGCGTGGAAGATGGACATTAAACGATGATGATGATATGTGTACATTTACATGTATATATGTGTATATATGCATATACTGAGGCACATGGCTTAGTGGTTAGAGCATTGGCCTTGCAATCGAAAGGTTGTGAGTTCAATTCTCAGACCGGGTGATGTGTTGTTTCCTTGAGCAAGACACTTTATTTCACATTGCTCCAGTTTACTCAGCTGTAGAAATGAGATGATAGGGACTGGGGTCCCTATCATTCCACTGCAAAGTGGTCGTGGAGGTGCCACGGCAAAAAAGCACCCAGCACTCACTGTAAATGAGGTTGGTGTTAGGAAGGGCATCCAGCTGTAGAAATCAAGCCAGAATCGGTTCCCGTCCCACCCTTGCAAGCAGGGAAAAAGCGGACGTAAAATGAAATGAATGATGATGATGATACCTATCTACGTAAAATCCACTTAAAAGCTGACCTGCCCAATTGCACTTCTCACAAGCAGGACCGAGATCCCTGGTGCTACACAGTAATACAGATGACCAGACTTCCGACGGAATGCAGGCCAAAGCTGAGGCATATATATATTATGCACCATCCCACCCACTCCCATGAGGTTGTGAGTTCGATTCCCGGACCGGGTGATTCATTATATTTTTCTCTCAACTCGTCCATGCTTAGTCATTCATGTACATTGACATTGCACATCCAACGGAGCATGCTTGCTTCATTTCTCTCCAGCCGTTGCATATCCTCTGGAGTTGCCACCCATGTCTCACTACCATGCAGCATCACACATCTCACACAGGCATCATATAACCGACCTTAAAACAACAGGAGGCTGGACTGGTGCAAAAGCACTATATATATATGGCCTGGTTATGTAAGGTCCTGGCAACATCATCAGGTGTGTATTGCATAATTAGTTAATCAATAAAGAAATTATGGCAGACACAAACAGAGAAAGTACAGAAAAAATATTTGATTCGGAAAAGGTCTGCAATCTATGTTTCCTGTTGTTGCAGACCATCCCTGAATGTGTGTGTATATATATATATATATATATATATAAAAAATTAGGTAGTAACATGTTCTTACGCCATATTTAACTAAATAGAATTAGTCTGTTGGGATTTTAAAAACCCTCCGAATGGAAAAAAATAGGAGTATTGACGTACAAGGGACACGAACCCATATATATATTTACTGTTTAATGATATGTGTTACTTACTACAGCAAAATTCTCCTTGTACTCAGAGTTGCCATGTGAAAACACTGCATAGACCATTCCTTCTAGAAAATTCTTCTGAACACGGAAGTCAACAGCAGTCTCTTTCAACCATTTATAAAACCAAACAGCGTCATCTGGTGGTGAGCCTTGCACATAAGTGGAGATAATTATCACATATATGCGATCAGGAGATCTCTGTGTATAAAAAATATAAAAATATATTTATGAAGTGCAAACATGATATTTAGCCCTATTGATACCAAACTTTCCCTGGTTCTATCATACAAAGTTGCTTATGTTCAAGTGTTTATATTTATCTAAAAACATTCCATCATAATTTTATGTAAGAACCTTTTAGTTATGTTCCAAAGACCAGTTTGATAATGAGAAAGTTACCGTATTTCCCGGCCTCGAAGACACTACCTTTTTCCTAAAATAAGTCTCAAAAATCTACCATGCGTCCTGGAGGCCGAATGTTGTTTATTATTTTTTTTCAAATTTTTGGTTGTCAAAATTAGGGTGGGTCCTTGAGGACGAAGTGTCTTCAACACCAGGAAATACGGTACATTACTAAATCACTCAAAATTATTGATTATTTTCAAAATTATTAGAAAAACCAAGGACAAAGCCTTTCATTAGAAATATAGTAACAAAATTGCTAAAGTATTTATATTCATCTAATAACCTTCCGTTATAATTTAATGTAAACGCCTTTGTTAAGTTATGTTCCAAACACCAGCTTATTTATGAGAGAGTTGTATCACTCAGTCCCACAAAGATTATTATTTTCAAAATTAATTGAAAACAGAGACATTCATTAAAAATATCGTAATGAAAGAATTAAAACCAAAATAGTTGTGAAAACTTACAAAGTGTTTTATATGGTCGTCGGGGTCACAATCTTTGATATTCAACACCTCAACTAGAACCCCCTGGTGCCCAGCACCTTGAGCAAGGCTTTCAGCCAAAACCTACAAACAATAACAAAAATGGTAATCAAATATGTCACCCATGTTATGGTGTGTGTATATATATATGGGGAGCGGGGTGTAAAAAAAGAGTAAAGACACCCTTCAGTCACGAATGACCAAGGGATTTGCACCTAGAAAGTTCCCCTCCGAGGTTCAAGTCTGGGCAAGGTTATTTGTGGAAGACCAGTAGTCACCCATACATACCAGTCTCCCCTCTCTACGCCACCGATGTTCTCCAAGGGAACGGCCAGATCCCACCAGTAAATACAGAGATGTCTTATCTGTGGAATTTCCCCAGATCCCACCAGTAAATATAGAGATGTCTTATCTGTGGAATTTCCCCAGATCCCACCAGTAAATACAGATGTCTTATCTGTGGAATTTCCCCAGATCCCACCAGTATATATACATGTCTTATCTGTGGAATTTCCCCAGATCCCACCAGTAAATACAGAGATGTCTTATCTGTGGAATTTCCCCAGGTCCCACCAGTAAATATAGAGATGTCTTATCTGTGGAATTTCCCCAGATCCCACCAGTAAATACAGATGTCTTATCTGTGGAATTTCCCCAGATCCCACCAGTAAATATAGAGGTCTTATCTGTGGAATTTCCCCAGATCCCACCAGTAAATACAGATGTCTTATCTGTGGAATTTCCCCAGATCCCACCAGTAAATACAGATGTCTTATCTGTGGAATTTCCCCAGATCCCACCAGTAAATACAGAGATGTCTAATCTGTGGAATTTCCCCAGATCCCACCAGTATATATACATGTCTTATCTGTGGAATTTCCCCAGATCCCACCAGTAAATACAGATGTCTTATCTGTGGAATTTCCCCAGATCCCACCAGTAAATACAGAGATGTCTTATCTGTGGAATTTCCCCAGGTCCCACCAGTAAATATAGAGATGTCTTATCTGTGGAATTTCCCCAGATCCCACCAGTATATATACATGTCTTATCTGTGGAATTTCCCCAGATCCCACAAGTAGATACAGAGATGTCTAACCTATGGAATTTCCCCAGATCCCACCAGTATATAGAGATGTCTTATCTGTGGAATTTCCCCAGATCCCACCAGTAGATATAAACTATACATTACCTTTGAATGACCAGTTTGGGATCCATACAGAATGTGTAATGACCTCTTCCATTCTTTAACTTCTGTGTCGTTATCTTTGGCCGCAGACTTTACTACAGATTCTTTAGCCTCCACAACCTTGGAACACAAAATGAATAATGAGCCAACATGCTAGAGACATAAAAAAACAATCATAAAACTTCCTTATTAGGCTGGGAGAGTAAAATGAGTCATTCACAGATGGTTTTTATCTTCTCCTTTGGTGACCATCCAGGATTTGACTACTGTGATTTACCGATTAATTGGGGAAATATATTTTATATTTAAAGAATTATATACAAAGGAGATGAATCATTTTAAAAGGTATCTATATTTGAAGTTCTAGTTAAACTTTAATTAGTTACCTACCTAGCTATGTGTGCTTACATACTTTACAAATTATTCCCTGTGATTGTTTCAAATGTTTATTTTATATATATGTCAATCTATTTCTAGTTGATATATATATATATATATATATATATATAACAAAGGAAATGTGGTAAGGAACCAGGTGGACCATAACGCACCAAAGTACTCAATACTTAGGGTAGTAGAGTGAGTAATAGGAACGAGTAGGACCCCGACGGCTGAGCTCAAGCCGTTTCGACGGCTAATTCTGGACTAAATGAGGATAAAAATGTTCATTTAGTCCAGAATTAGCCGTCGAAACGGCTTGAGCTCAGCCGTCGGGGTCCTACTCGTTCCTATATATATATATATATATATATATATATATATATATATATGAAAATAAATTAACGGAGTCATAAACTCGCGTTAGTTGCTGTAATTTATGAGCTCAAAGGAAAAATAATCCTGAGCTCTTCAAATATAATACACTGGAGAGAAAGTGTGTGTTTATCAATGTACAGGGAAAACCACCAGTGTATGGAATCTATAAACTACGAAAGGTGTGTTATCTTTACATATTATATATATCTATACATTCATAGTTAAGCTGAATTATCTCTCTCTCGAGAGAGAGAGAGAGAGAGAGAGAGAGAGATTCACAGTTAAGCTGAATTATCTCTCTCCCTCTCTATGTGTATATATATATGTATATATATATAGAGAGAGAGATTCACAGTTAAGCTGAATTATCTCTCTCCCTCTCTCTCTCTCTCTATGTGTATATATATATATATATATATATATAGAGAGAGAGAGAGAGAGATTCACAGTTAAGCTGAATTATCTCTCTCTCTCTCTATGTGTCTATGTGTGTGTGTATATATATATATATATATATATAGAGAGAGAGAGAGAGAGAGAGAGAGAGAGAGAGAGAGAGAGATTCATAGTTAAGCTCAATTATCTCTATCAAATTTCTGTTATTAATATTTCATGTAATCCTTTTGTTAAATCTACTTTTAAGCTTTTTAAAATCGTGTTTTGAAATCTCTTAAATATTTTCCCCACCTTCACTCACTACCATAGTCCAATGATAACAGAGTCACCCAATACTCTTATGTGTAATATCACTCCATAACAAACACACCTGTCCACCCCTACAGGTAATATTTGCACCACCAACACCTGTCCACCCCTACAGGTAATATTTGCACCACCAACACCTGTCCACCCCTACAGGTAATATTTGCACCACCAACACCTGTCACCCCAACAGGTAATATTTGCACCACCAACACCTGTCCACCCCTACAGGTAATATTTGCACCACCAACACCTGTCACCCCTACAGGTAATATTTGCACCACCAACACCTGTCCACCCCTACAGGTAATATTTGCACCACCAACACCTGTCACCCCTACAGGTAATATTTGCACCACCAACACATGCATCACTAACTCTTAACAATGAGACCTGTGCCACTAATACGCCCCACCCCCCAGTAGCACCACTAACACCTGTCCTGGTAAGTAATATTTATAATAAACAAGGTCACAATGCAAACGCCCAGCCCTGAGTGACCATACCTGCCCTCTCCTTTTCAAACAAAAAAAGGCAACAAGGCATCATTCACCACCAGGAACGCAGTATCCCTTCCCCAAGACTTCAGAGCCACGACCGTCAACGTAGGGATGCTGAAAGGTAGGCCAGGTGAGACGGTGGAGATGCTTGAGCAAAAGAAAGTTGATGTATGTTGTATACAAGAGACCAGGTGGTGAGGAGAATCTTTCAGGTAGAAAACAATATTTTAAATTCTTCTGGAAAGGTAATGACAGCAGGCTTGGAGGTGTAGGTATTATGGGTGGACAACTTGGAAATAAAAATCAATTTACCTGGTCTTTGGTCTTCCATAATTTAGTGAGGTATGTGAATGAAATAATTGTGAGCAACAGGAGCCAAACAGGTAGGTGTAGGTATTCAGACACCTCATATTGTAGCAGATCTTCCAACATAACAGAACCAATCTGAAGAAGAGATAATATTATTTAACCCTTTAGCATTTAAACCGGCCAAATCCAGTCAGCATTCTCTCACCTCTTTCTGTTCAAACTGGCTGCTCATAGGTCTGGGACATGTTGTTGATCAGTAGTTCTCAATCTGGGGTCTGCAGACCACATATGAGGGTCTTCAGACCACATGGGGGCCTGTGAGCTATGCTACTTTATTAAAACATAACATACACATACTATTGCATATCCATTCTAAAGGGAAACTGTAAGCTAAGTTAACCCATTAGCATTTAAACTGGCTATAACTGGCCACTCATACTGATGTTAAGGTATTGTTCTCAAAATAAATAATATCAAAATGTCATAGATTCAATATTATGTGAGGTAAAGCCTTTACTGTGAAAATACAATAGTACATATCGAGTAATGTAAATGTTATGTGAGATATTATGTGAGGTAAAGCCTTTACTGTGAAAATACAATAGTATATATAGAGTAATGTAAATGTTATGTGAGATATTATGAGGTAAAGCCTTTACTGTGAAAATACAATAGTATATACAGAGTAATGTAAATGGTATGTGAGGTATTATGTGAGGTAAAGCCTTTACTGTGAAAATACAATAGTATATATAGAGTAATGTAAATGTTATGTGAGATATTATGTGAGGTAAAGCCCTTACTGTGAAAATACAATAGTATATATTGAGTAATGTAAATGTTATGTGAGATATTATGTGAGGTAAAGCCTTTACTGTGAAAATACAATAGTATATACAGAGTAATGTAAATGGTATGTGAGGTATTATGTGAGGTAAAGCCTTTACTGTGAAAATACAATAGTATATATAGAGTAATGTAAATGTTATGTGAGATATTATGTGAGGTAAAGCCCTTACTGTGAAAATACAATAGTATATATAGAGTAATGTAAATGTTATGTGAGATATTATGTGAGGTAAAGCCCTTACTGTGAAAATACAATAGTATATATTGAGTAATGTAAATGTTATGTGAGATATTATGTGAAGTGAAGCCTTTACTGTGAAAATACAATAGTATATATAGAGTAATGTAAATGTTATGTGAGATATTATGTGAGGTAAACCTTTACTGTGAAAATACAATAGTATATATAGAGTAATGTAAATGCTAAATGGCTAATGAGAAAGTTATATTACTCAATCCCTAACCCAAAATTTCTTGATTATTGAAAAACGTATTTATTTTTCATTAAAGCTATAGAAAGGATTAATAAATATCAGTATGAGAATTTTAAACTATATGCCTCATGGCAGTATAGTAAACAATAAAAATGAATAAAGCATATTTAATATAATTGTGAGGAAGAAGACAAAGAATTTTAGAAGCCAATAATTCTTTGTGGAATGTTAATCTCTTTTGAACACAAAGAGACTTAATGGTTTATTTTATCCACCGGTGGAGACTTCTCATGTCCTTGGCTCTAGGGTCACCTCCCAACTTACCACCATAGGCTGCCCGCAGTTAACTACCCGCAGGTGTGAGCCCAGCAAGCTGGAATGGCTCTTCCAGCGCGTGGGACCCCATTTGCTCATAATACAGAGGCGGTGACAGTGGGAGTTTGGCTCCTCTGTGTTTGGACCTGGTGTACATGTGAGAGATGGGGAGGATGAGAGAGACAGAGGCGGTGACAGTGGGAGTTTGGTTCTTCTGTGTTTGGACCTGGTGTACATGTGAGAGATGGGGAGGATGAGAGAGACAGAGGCAGTGACAGTGGGAGTTTGGCTCCTCTGTGTTTGGACCTGGTGTACATGTGAGAGATGGGGAGGATGAGAGAGACAGAGGCGGTGACAGTGGGAGTTTGGCTCCTCTGTGTTTGGACCTGGTGTACATGTGAGAGATGGGGAGGATGAGAGAGACAGAGGCGGTGACAGTGGGAGTTTAGCTCCTCTGTATTTGGACCTGGTGTACATGTGAGAGATGGGGAGGATGAGAGAGACAGAGGCGGTGACAGTGGGAGTTTGGCTCCTCTGTGTTTGGACCTGGTGTACATGTGAGAGATGGGGAGGATGAGAGAGACAGAGGCGGTGACAGTGGGAGTTTGGCTCCTCTGTGTTTGGACCTGGTGTACATGTGAGAGATGGGGAGGATGAGAGAGACAGAGGCGGTGACAGTGGGAGCTTGGCTCCTCTGTATTTGAACCTGGTGTACATGTGAGAGATGGGGAGGATGAGAGAGACAGAGGCGGTGGGAGTTTGGCTCCTCTGTGTTTGGACCTGGTGTACATGTTTATTTTTACAGTATTGACCCCTACAACACACCTAAGAAGGCGAAGATTTTTAGAAGTCAATAATTAAACATATGCCTATTTGGACCCAGTGAAGGCACGTGGCTTAGTGGTTGAAGCGTTGAGCTCACAATCGTTAGGTTGTGAGTTCAAATCCAGGACGCGGCGGTGCATTGTGTTCTTAAACAAGACACTTTATTTCACGTTACTCCAGTGCACTCATCTGGTTGTACCTGTAGCTCGAAAAACCATTTGTCCCGTTCTGTGTCACGTTGAATCTCCTTGAGAACTACCTTAAAGGTACGCGTGTCTGTGGAATGCTCAGCCACTTGCATGTTAGTTTCACAAGCAGGCTGTTCCATTGATCGTATCAACTAGAACATTCGTCGTCGACGTAACCGATGGAGTGCCGCTACTAATGTTGACAGAGCGCAGAAGGCAACAATACAGCGAAGCATTCTACCAGACATTCTAACCATTCAACCAGTTCACGATCCCAAATACTATATAGAAAAATAATTTACTAATAGAGCTTCGGACTCCATCGAGACGTTGGTTCTCGTTTTTATATCCATTTTCAATAAAGAAACATATCTATCTGATGGTATTTATTCCGAGGTTAGCTTTGCCTTTGATCCTTCTGAAGTGGAACGAAACCCAGAGTGGTGGTGGGGCGATCTGATAGACTTCCCCCCAAGAAACTATTATGTAACAGTTTGAAGCTTAGCAAGGCGTGTTCAGAATCACAAAATGAACAGGAAAAACAAATACAACTCTCTATATCACAGATTATATATATATATATATATATACATACAGGTGTGTGTGTGTATAATTATATATATATAAGTCCCGGGTTCAATCGAGAGTAGCCACAGTAAGGTACTCAGTACATTAGTAGAATATATACAAAGTTTAATATAGAAATGGCTTCTACAGAACTAGAACTGTTTAATTCGAAGAAAATCGTCACATTATATATATATATATATAGTAATAATAATAAATTTGAAGACTACAATCCAAAGAGGGCTCGATAAGGATAAATATATATCAGATATATAAGAACCGTAGAGCAAATATTTATTAAAATAACAGATTAAAGTTTAAGCGAAGAATCGCTGCTTTCACCCTTAACGGGATCTTCAGAAGATCCCGTTAAGGGTGAAAGCAACGATTCTTTGCTTAAACTTTAATCTGTTATTTTAATAAATCTATATATATATATATATATATATATATATATATATAGTTACAACAGACGTATGTCACTGTTGTAACTAATTATACTTAACTCGTCTTATGGACCGAGTACTCTTACCCTTGGATATTTCTACCAAACTTATACTACTATATATATAACGAAGGAAGTGTGGTAAGGAACCAGGTGGACCATAACGCAGCAGAGTACTCAATACTTAGGGTAGTAGAGTGGGTAATAGGAAAATGTTCAAGACCCCGACGGCAGAGCTCAAGCCGTTTCGACGGCTATTTCTGGACTCCAGATATAGCCGTCGAAACTGCTTGAGCTCTGCCGTCGGGGTCTTGAACATTTTCATATATATATATATATATATATATATTGCGGAGTATTTTATTTTAAAACATTCATTTTAAACAAATTATGTATCGGAAGTAAATTTTCTGATAAGAAAAATATTATCATTGCCAATTGTTTACTGATCGTAATTATCAAATGTTTATTTATAACAGAATCAAAACTATAAATCAGATTTTTGATAATCCTTGCGGCTATCTTTTACTCCGGGGGAAAAATATAAACACCGAAAGAAATGTATTAACTTATCGATTTACAAACATTACGGAACAGTTTATGTAAACATTAAAGCTTTCGATGTTTAAATAACATTTAAAAGATGATTACTTACGTAAGATATTATGTTTTATGGAAGTACATTGAGCGTGTTTCTCAGAGATATACCTCGTACAATTGGTTGAATCGCCCTGAAATTGTTTCGACCACATGGAACATTGTATTTGTCACGACACATGAATGAACACACCACTACTACACTGTGAGGCTTCAAATGAACAGAAAATTTTTGTGTTTTGGTACAACTTAGACCAGGGATATCAGGGATATCCAAATGTTTTAGACCAGGCAGGAGAGGCATAACTAGGGTATGGCGAGCATGGCACGTGCCATGGACGCCACTTGGACTAGGAGCAGGTTCTATTAAAGTCAAATAAACCTCATCGGAGAGTGGAGAAAGAAACTCCATCATATGTATGATCTGGGTGAGAACACTAGGGTGGCTGGATCATTAAACCATTTATATAAATTATTAAACCTCCATAGGTAGAAATACAGTGCTGGGCAGGAGCACAATTTCACTGCTTGCCACAGGTACTATTTTCCCTAGTTGTGCCTCTGAGAATGGGCAATCTCTTTCGAGCAGTGGCCCGTGTATGACATGGTTCATCATACGGCGGGCCACACTACTAAAAAAATCGATACAATTTTGAAATTAGGCGTGCCGTTCAGAAAGCCAAACGGACCACAGTTTGCTCATGACTGATCCAAACCATGAACCGCATCATGGAAACCCTGACTTATTCATCGACTACAGGTAAAAAAAAAAATTTTTTTTTAAGTAACGGGCCCTTAACTCCTGAAGGGGTCAAAGGTGCGCCGTCTAGGGTGTTTTGGGCAGTAAGTAAAGAGGTGGTTCGGGGACCCAGAATGCCAGAAGTCTCCACTGTTATAGGTTCAACGACAAACCTAACGGAAAGAGGCCGATATTTCAACAGCTTCAGATTTTCAGCTTGTCCAGCACCTGAATCCCAAGTCTGTCGGCTCTAATCTGAATTAAATATTTTACTTTATACAATATAGTCTGCGGATGGTCTGCCAGAACATTTTATCAGCTTAACTCCAAAGTCCCCCCCCCCCCCCATGTCTCTGCTGCGGTTTTCCGTGCCTACTTGTACCACAAGAAGAACTTATTTCCAAGCCAAGCTTTGTAAGCCTCCTTCTTTGCTCAGATGGCATCTTTGACCTCTTGATTGAACCAAGGAGTCTTCCTGCCATCCGGCGCCAAGCTCCTTTCGCCCGCAGCATTTAACAGCTGAAGCAGAAACTGCTGCACTGAACAATCTCTACTCCGTATCAACATCCTCAGTTTGCCCAGGGAGTTCTCTGAATTTGGATGCAATAGTATCTGCATACCTGGTCTTGACTTTCATCAATGCTTCCCATTTTATCCTGCAAGTCGCCCTGGACCTGTCAATTTTGTGGGCTTCGTTGGCTTTAGGTAGTCTCAGGTTACAGATAACTAGATGGTGATCAGTTGACAGCTCAACCCCTCTCTTAACACAAACATCCAGCACAGAATCAAAGAGATCAGAGACAACACCGAAATCAATTATTAGCAATTTTATCTAGTGTTGTTAGCGGTCAACGTACAAACTTCTATTTTGTAAGGATATATATACATATATATAACAAAGATTAATATGGTTCATTGAGTAATCAATGAATATAATTTAACAACGACGAGGACGTACTGAAAAACAGCACAGTACCTCCGAAATATATATAATAAAATATATTTTGATTATGTGAACGTCTTCATTTATTAATGTTTTGAATAATATATATATTATAAGGAATAATATATATATATATATATATATATTATAAGGTGTGATAAGGAACCAGATGAACCATAACGCACCAGAGTACTCAATACAGTCCAGAAGTAGCCGTCGAAATGGCTTGAGCTCTGCCGTCGGGGTTAAACATTTTCCTATATAATATATATATATGTATCATTTATTTTGTTTGACCTGTTTAGCTTGAATTGTTTTTTAGCTTAGGTGGTTAATGCCTTCTTTACCACTTTTTCAGTTTGTATGGCGTTTTAACATATTGTTTAGCTCTAGTTTTTTAACTATTGGAGCGCTTGCCAGCATATCTACGATTTTGCGTTTCGTTTCGCTTTTTCTACCCGCCGAAATATGATTTTCGCTGAATTTATATTTGTATTAATCTCCCGAGTCTTACAATAAACCTGTTAATAATTCTATTGACAGATTAATTGCATAAGTTTATTTTAAAAACTACCTGGTTGAGTGCTTATTCGATTTGTGCTATCTATGCAATTTTTTGCATGATATACACATACTGAATTCATTTGCCAAAATCTGGGGTTTTTTCCCTTGTGAATTACACATGTGCTTTTACAAAGTTCTACGTCATTCACAAATTTGGTACAGAGTAAAATACCTGTTGATAACGTGATATTTCTTGTTCGATCATTATGCTAAAAGCTTATAGTTTTAAGCAGACAGTATTATTGATTTAGGTGTCATAGAAACCCTGCATTTAGATTTTACCATCAATTCCATTTGGGTCCAGGTCTGTTTTTATCATTTATTTTGTTTGACCTGTTTAGCTTGAATTGTTTTTTGGCTTAGGTTTCTTGACCACTTTTTCAGTTTGTATCGCGTTTTAACATATTGTTTAGCTCTAGTTTTTTAACTATTGGAGCGCTTGCCAGCATTTCTACGATTCTCGCTGAATGTATATATATATATATATATATAAACGTTAGAATATGTGTAATAAGGCCAAGACAATGCAGATATGGACATAGAAAAAAGAATGCAATAGTGAAAGATATTGATGAGAATTCGTCTTTCACCTTGAATTTATTTAAATGTCCTTAATTTTCGAGATAATATCTCTTCTTCGGAGGGAAGTAAAAGTCTCAGACCAGCGTCTAAATTTCCAATGAAGCCATGCTGACCGGAAATAGTATAGAGTTCTAACTTTAATATCAAAGAATTAAAATTAGGTGGGTAAAGAGTAGTCTCCCTTTAAGAGGGGTTTGTTTATGTTTTTGTTGTGTTTTTTTAAATTTTATATGCGTGCCTGTATATGTGTGTGGGAGAAAGCATGAAGGTGTAGGTATGTGGGTGTGTGTGTGTGTGAGTGTGGGAAGATAGGTCTAATCGTAAAAGTGGGGGGTAGGTGTTATCTGGTGTTAGAACTGGTTTTGTGTGTGTATGTGTGAGGGAGAATAAGTGGAGATGTGCGCGTGCGTGTGTGTGGGGTGTGTAAAGTGGGGCTAGAGGCCCTATCAGGTTATAAATTGGGTGTTGAGCTCTAGTCTATTATTGATTGGTGGATGTGTTCTATCTATAATGAGTGCTTCCTTGATTCTAAGATTGCCGAGGTTTCTTTCCTTAGTTTCTATCCTAACTGTTATGTTTTTATCAGTGTTTTTGCATTTAACTAGGTGTTTCTTAAATGAGGAAGCGTTAGTATTGAGGTGTTCTTTTATTCTTATGTGGAGTGGTCTGGTGGTGCTACCTACGTAGAAGTTGTTGCATTTGTCACACTCTAGTCTGTAAACTACGTAAGCCTGGTGGCATAGGTCTGTGTCGTTGATGGGGCAGTTGGCTAGTCTGCAGCAGTTGTCATGTCTGGTGGAGTGTCTCTTAGCTAGCCGTCCACGCAAAGAAGGACCCGAATGGGCCAGTTGAATATCCAGACCTTCTCGTCTGATGGCTCTGCGGATGGCTGTTGTTGTTTCTTCACTGAAGTGTGGGAGCTTCAGGAAGCAAGTGTTAGTGCCTCGGGTGTGGTGTCCTCTGTTCTTTCTGGCACGGTTTGTGGTGGATGTCGTGTATCCGTTCAGTTTGAGTACTTCCAGGAAATGTGTGGTGTGTGTGTCTCGGTCTCTGGCGTCGGTGCATTTGTTCTTGATACGTGCCAGTTCGTTCTTTATGTATCCGAACTTGGCACCGAGTGGGAGGGCCGATCTGAAATGTACGAACAGGTCCCTGCTGGCGGCTTTTTTATAGAAGCAGGTGTGGATGTTGCCTTCCTCTGTTACCCTGAGTTGGAAGTCCAGCAGGGATAGGGATCCGCGGTCATCGGGGTGTTCTATGCTGAACTTTATACTGGCGTCCATGCTGGAGAATGTTGTGTATATTTTCTCTGCCTCCTCACGGGATGATGTAAGGATGAGTATGTCATCTACATATCGGGTGAAGAAGGCATGGGAATGGCAGGTGTTGAGGGCTCGGCATTCTAGTTGGTTCATGTAAGTGATGGCCAGCAGGCCAGAGAGGCTGGATCCCATGGGTAATCCTGTTGTCTGTCTGTATGTGTGGTGGTGGAAGGTGAAGTACGTGACCGCGGATCCCTATCCCTGCTGGACTTCCAACTCAGGGTAACAGAGGAAGGCAACATCCACACCTGCTTCTATAAAAAAGCCGCCAGCAGGGACCTGTTCGTACATTTCAGATCGGCCCTCCTGATTTAGATTGGTATTATGAACATTCGACAAAGGGACGTAACTCTATGCTGCAAAACATGGCGTCCATATATATATATATATGACATGACAGACGAAGAGACACTATCTGTGTGCTAGGATTGGCAGTAAATTCTCCTTTAATTGCCCCCCCCCCCCCCCCCCCCCGCCTCATTCCATTTTCGGAAAATAGAAGAGAGTGAGCTTGATGGTTAGTTGAAAACACGCAAAACCTTAAATATTATAAATTTTATTTAGTGTTATTAGCAGTCAGGCCTTGCTCTTCCTCTCAACCACATCATCTTCCGTATTCCCAATCTTTGCTCCTAAATACAGGAAGTCCTCAACCAATTCCAGCGGCTTCCCGCCTACATTAGTGATCCCCTCTGGCTTCTCAACATTCTCTACCAGATATTTTGTTTTAGTCTCATTCATTCTCAGCCCCACACTCATCGACACAGTCTCAACCTCCCGCATCAAATCCTCTGCCTCCTTCACATTAATCAGTATACACTGAGGATGAAAAACTCAGAGCTGTATGGGAGCATCCCAAGAGTCAGCTCAAAAGTGACACAGAGGAGACTGAGGTTAGTTGGACATGCTCACCGATATCCAGAGTTGACATTGCACTCAGTACTCCTTTGGGAGCCCCTACATGGACACACCAGAAGAGGAAGACCAAGGTTGACGTATGTTGATGCTCTAAGGACAGACACTGGTCTGTTGGAGACGCAGGACATGGCAGCGATAATGAGGGACAGACTGCTGGAGAGAACTCGTCCATGGATCTCGTGAATTTTACCCGCCTTAGCTAGATAGATTAGCAGTCAACGTAGAAACAAACGTTCTTTTTATAAGGATATATATATATATATTTTAATAAATATTTGCTCTACGGTTCTTATATATTTGATATATATTTATCCTTATCGAGCCCTCTTTGGATTTTAGTCTTCAAATTTATTATTATTACTATATAATATATATATATATATATATATATATATATATATATATATATATATATATATATATATATATATATATATATATATTTTATCTGATGAAAGCGCACCATAGTTTGCTCTGGTGGCCCTTGAAATATGTATAATGAAATAAATATGGCTTTATAAATATGCTTGCCCGACGAACGAATGAGGACGTTTTTCGTATTATTCTTATTCGGGAAACCTCTGGTAATGAGGTAATTATATTGTATTGTTTATTATACATTAAATTTTGCTCTGGTACTTACATAGAGCACTCTTCACTCCTATGACTTTTTCAATTTTCAACGGAAACTTCAATACTTATATATATATATGTAGAAAATACAATGCAACGGGAGGAAACAATAGCACCGCTGATGATGTTGCAGATGTGCAACGAAAGAACTTTGATAAACTATATATATGTGTTTGTGTCTGTATTGTATCTGTTGGCAGTATCGGTAGAGGGTCGGACGCAATGCTTTCCAGCATAGTTACGCCCCTTTACGATCTGAGTTCAAATCCCACCGAGGTTGACTTTGCCTTTCATCCTTACGGGGTCGATAAAATAAAGTACCAGTAATGCACTGGGTAATTGCTGGCCTTGTTCCTAAAGTAGAAACAATTATTTTTGACCGCTGGTCAGTCAATGGCAACATGGAGGACCGAATAAATTAGATTACCGATATAAAAGACACAGAAGCGAAAACCAACCAAACAGTGAGTGTGTTCTGTTATTAATTCTGGCAATATTACACAAATATGACCCTCCCCAAGTATAACAATATTTGTTTCGACACACGATTTCATATCAAAAACCTCGCAAAACTAATTCATCGCCGTTCGGTGAATTGGCAGTATTGGTAGAGGGTCAGACATGCTTTCCAACGTAGTTACGTCCCTTTACGATCTGAGTTCAAATTCCGCCGAGGTTAACTTTGCCTTTCATCCTTACGGGGTCGATAAAATAAAGTACCAGTAATGCACTGGGTAATTGCTGGCCTTGTGCCAAAAATAGAAACAGCTATATATATATATATATATATATATATATATATACGATATTAACAAATGGAAACTATATTTATAAAACCATATTTATTTCATTATACATATTTCAAGGATACCAAGTTAAATTATGGTATGCCTTCATCAGACAAAATACAATATATATCAGTTTTATAAATAAGTACCCTTTCAAAATGCGACCATTACTTTTGGAGGACATCATGATATATATATTATAGTTCAGACAGTAAACAAAAAAACAACGTGGAAGCGAAGAGGCAGTACAAATGTTAATATTAGTTTCACGTTTGAAAGTCCCGGGTTCAATTAGGGGTAACCACAGTCAGTAAGGTACTCAATACATTAGTTGAGTGTAAACATCAAGTTTAATATAGAAATGGCTTCTACAGGACTAGAACTGTTTCATTCTAATGAAATCATCAGGCTTTCCTGTCTTGTACTATAACTTCGGGTTGACCAATGCTTTATGTATGGAATTTGGTAAACGGAAAAGGCATATGCCTTTTATTCACTTTTGTGTTTGTGATTATGTCCCGTAACCTAGCGGTTCGACAAAAAGAAATCGATGAAATAAGTACCACATTTAAGAAAAAAAGTAATGAGATTGATATAATCGATTAAACGAAGGCGATGTCCCAGCTTGGCCGTAGTCTAATGACTGAAACCAAGTAAAAGACTAAAAGATTGACAATTTTATTCTTTCTTTCGTTTCGGTTTTAACAATCCTATTTTTTATTCACTCATTTCTCGTCTTATCTTTTCTTGTTATTACTGTTATTGCTAATTTTGCATGCGTGTCAATATTTCGTTTCGTGTTGCCATTTCTGTATTTTGCTGCCACGTTTCTTTTGAAATTTTTGGGAACCAAGTTCAAGTTTGGAAAACATGATAGAAGAAGAAGCTCCGCTACCCGTAGTAGCTTTAACTATGGTCCTTGGCACCATCGTCATGATGGTTGTCTTCTTCTTTTTTGTTGCAAGGAAGAGTAAAGAGGAGAAAGAGAAGGAAGAATTAGCAGCTGCAGGTAAAAAGCCATGGAATATATTTATTTCTCTCAAGAAATACCATTGTCTTGTGTGTTTTATGTTTTCTCTTGGAAGGTTCCTCTCTCATATTTCACTTTATTTCTTCCATTAACATTCCACTTCCTTAGTTCAGATTATTCTTGTAGTTGGATAAACAAAATAACGAATACTTGATATATTTAATAAAATCTTTTGACATGAAACTACCTTAAAATCACCGCAGATTCAACGATATAAAACTAATAGTATGTAAGGACCTTTGTTAAGTTATATTCCAAACACCGACTTAATAACGAGAAAACTGGTTAGTGTTATGCTTGCTAAATCCCTTCAAAATTATTTGAAAATCAAAGGCGGTGATTTTCATAAAAATTATGGTAACAAAAGGGTTAACGATCTTTTGCTATTATTGTTAATTATAATAATTTAAATTCTTTCCCCCCACAATAACAATATTTTATTGGGTGTAGTAGGTTTAGTATCAACCAGAAGTATATATTATTAGTATTATCGTTGTCACCTTTCATACCGGTAAAGATTTAACCGGCCTCACATAGCTTCATAGGAGGTTGTGCTCTTCTGATAAGGACCTTAATCTAATGATGTGTATATATATATATATATATATACCAGGGGCGAAGGGTCCGTGCATGCAGTGCATGCGTTATAGAATCTTGAGTTGATCAATTGCGTCGGTTGAAGCAAGCAGAATTTTGGCTGCTTACTAAAACGTATAGACACAAAAAACGATAACACATACACACACACACTAGATAACACTACATGCGGCTTTGGCCGGGAGGGTAATTTAGAGGAAATTGGGGGGGAGGCTGCACAGCCCCACTTTCTGCCATGGCGATTGGACTGCATGCCCTGCTTTCCAGGTTAGCCTTCGCCACTGATATACACTATATACTATAATGTGTGTGTGTTGTATGTTTAATATATATATGTATGTATTATATATATATGTAAAATGTGTGTAAAATATATGTGTATAATATATGTATGTATAATATATATGTTTGTATAATATGTATAATATATATGTATATATATGTGTATAAAATATATAAATGTATATATGTGTATAATTATATGTATATATATATGTGCATATATATATATGCATTTATATATATATATGTATATATATATGTGCATATATATATATGCATTTATATATATATATATATATATATATATATATATATGTGCATATATATATATGCATTTATATATATATATATATATATATATATATATATATATATATATATACCATGACTGGATCTTAACCATCCACTATGTCAGGGTGTCATGCATCATCTTATTTTATCTGATGAGGACGTACTGTTGAAGTTAGCTCAGTACCTCTGAAATATGTATAATAAAATATACTTGATCACAAGAAGTTCTATTTTTGTTAATATTTAGAATTAATATTAATAACTCCGGAAAACCAATTTGTTGAGTGCTTCCAGTCTATTGTAAAACTAATTCTTTGATTTATTCATTGAACCTTGTTTAACCTTTAAATATATATATATATATATATATATACATACATATATATGTTGTGTGTGTGCATATATATAAATATGTATATATATATCAATAATATTAATAAATGGAAAATATCTTTATAAAACCATATTTATTATATTATACGTATTTCAAGGGTACTAATATTTAAGTACGCTTTCGTCAGATAAAATATAATAATTGCTCTAAAGATAGTGACATATCTTCATTGTGCATATATATATGTATATGTGTGCATATATATGTATATGTGTGTGCATATATATATGTATATATGTGTGTGCGTGTGCATATATATATGTGTGTGTTTGTGCACATATATATATATATAATAAAGGAGTGAAGAATAACACAGATCGGCTATATATTTAATCGATTTCCACGTGTCAAAGGTGTCCTTTAATCTTATAGCCTGGTTTAATTGTTTTTTTGTGTGGTTGATTATGCTGATTGGGAGAGGAAATGGTGTATATATTTTATCAAATGATTCTATGGACATACTTTATTGTATATATTATTCATATATATATATAGATAGATATTTATGTGTGTGTATATATATTATATATATGTAATGTATTTCAAATTTCTAGATATATGGAGAAAGAGAAAGAACCATATATTTTAAGAGAACACAGTATTTTGTATACATACAAAGCACATATATCTAGGGAAAATGCGTACTTCAGATGGAAAAAGGTTCTTATTCCTAATGACCATTTCATCATTCAAAGAGAAGCACAACTTAAAATTGATCACCAACTATCGATTTTGGTTAAGTTATTGGAGATGTGAATCAATCCTCAGAGAAACTACGTCATCATCATCATCACATGTCCTCTTCTCCCTGCTTGTAAGGGTGGGACAGGTCCTATTCAGCACAGCATCTCTCCACTTGTCACGGTCCTTCGTCATCTCCTCCGTGAGTTTCAGCGATCTGAGGTCTGCTCTCACCACCTCCGCCCATGTTTTTCTTGGTCTTCTTCTCCTGCGTCTTCCTTCTACTGGGATTTCTTGGCACTTCTTTATTCATCGGTTATCCTCCTTGCACATCATGTCCATACCATCACAGTCTTCTCTCCCGCACACTACAACTTATCCCTCTTATACACAGTTTCTTTCTCAACTCATCTATGCTTGTTTGTTCACGCACATTGACATTGCACATCCATCGGAGCATGCTTGCTTCATTTCTCTCCAGCCGTCGCATATCCTCTGCAGTTGCTGCCCATGTCTCACTACCATGCAGCATCGCGCATCTCACACAGGCATCATATAAATCAAATAAATATAGTTGCAATATAGCATATAGTACAAAATATGGCTATATCTGGTAGGATGCAGTTTCTATCGCCATGCTAAATGCAACATGGTGTAATAAGGTTTAACCCAAGGCTACAGATACTAACAAAACTGGATGTCATTTCTACTAAAAAGAGGTACAACATTTTAGTCACAGCAGCACGACAAATAAAGGATTTCGAGCTGTTATATACATATAAATTATGTATGATGTTTGTGCTTTTCAATGGAAAAGCTCAATATATATATAAATATATATGTGTGTGTGTGTTAGGTAATTCCGAAGAAAAAGCAAAGGAAAAAAGAGTGCTCTATGTATAGAACAGAGATATTTAATTAGAAAGTGAACAACACAATATATAACTACTCCATTAGTCTGACGACTGATCCAGACATATTATTATCGTCTGTGATCCAGAAACCTTTGATAATGAAGTAGTTATATTTTGTGTTGTTCACTTTCTAATTATATATATATATATATATAAACAAGAAGTGTAAGTCAACAGGTTAAAATTAACTTCATTTATTCATATTCACTGTTATATATATTTATTCCGGTGATAACCATTATTCAACAGCTATAACCTCATCAGACAGCTAGAATTTAAACAGAAAAACATAATGGTAGAACTAAGTTTTACCTCTGTTATTTCGATCTTTTGATATGCCCAGTGCTGAAGTATGGTGTTGTTTTCTCAAAGCACTGGTGGTATATCTATACACACACACAAGTGTGTGTGTTGTGTGTGTATATATATATATATATATATGTACACACGTTATACACACACACACGTGTGTGTGTATATATATATAATAATTAATATTTTATATATATATATATATTTAATATAGAAATGGCTTCTGCAGGACTAGAATTCCTTCGAATGAAACAGTTCTAATCCTGTAGAAGCCATTTCTATATTAAATAATATATATATATATATATATATATATATATATATAGAAAGTGAACAACACAAAATGTAACTACTCCATTACCAAAGGTTTCTGGATCACAGACGATAATAATATGTCTGGATCGGTCGTCAGACAGAGATGTTATAGATAAAAGATATGAAGTATATTATTATTATCTGTGATCCAGAAACCTTTGGTGATGGAGTAGTTATATTTTGTGTTGTTCAATTTTTAATTAAATAGCTCTCCCATATCCGGGTCCTATCATGTAACCGTGTGTATTACCGGTACCCATTACTCTACATACCTCCACCCGACCACCTCACACATTATCACGTTTACTTCTAATTTATTTCGACAATGTCTAGTTGAATTTGAACTTTGAATTGTCAACCATCAAAATTAGAGAAGAGATGCTCACGGAACAAGGAATGCTGATGATTTCCTCTGTAAAACCTTTGCGGCAAGCCAAGACACGGCTTGAGAACGATGCTAAGGCACCATACAATAGCCATACACTCTCACCAGGAGCATTACGACTCATTTAACCCTTTAGCATTTACATTACTCTATATATACTATTGTATTTTCACAGTATACACTTTATCTCCCATAATATCGAATTTACATTTTGATATTATTTATTTTGAGAACAATACCTTAACATAAATATGAGCAGCCAGTTATGGCTGGTTTCAACAGAAAGAGGTGAGAGAATTCTGGCCGGTTTAAATTCTAAAGGGACTTGAATCAAATATTAACCCTAAGCTGTTGTGGGTAAATAACGAAGAAGCGCCAATTTCATTGTGCAGAACGACGGAACAGTCGCGATTGGAAGGGCTTTAGCCGTAGGAGCTGACTTGGGCTATACATAACGAGGTTTGTCTTCCATGGTGTCAGGGTTAGGATAGTGAAGACATATAAGGAAAGTGTTTCTGCTTGTACACGTTGCATACGTGTGTATGAAGAGGAAATACAAAACTCCCGCCGGAATAGCTGAAACGACTGCAGTAAAATATTGCAGTGAAATCATTTTTGTAACACCCACTTCTCTCGTATAAAAGGTGATATCGTGTTTATAAGTATGTTTAGCTATTTACATTACATTTATTATTGTTTCTACTTTTGGAACAAGGCCATCAATTACACAGTGCATTACTGCACAGTGCATCGACTCCGTAAGGATGAAAGGCAAAGTTAACCTCGGCGGAATTTTAACTCAGTATGGCAAGGGCCGCAACTCTATGCGTCAAAGCATGGCGTCCGACCATCTACCGATACTTCTTCTAAAATTACTCTTTCACCATGTAATTGCTTTAGTTTCAAAACACGGCCCCAGATTAAGTCATTTGCTAGATAAATACAGCTCCGTAGAGCGTCGGACAACATGCTTTATGGCATTGAGTTACGACCCTTTACATTCTGAGTTCAAATTTCGCCGAGGTTAGCTTTGCCTTTCATCCTTACGGGGTCGATAAAATAAGCACCAGTAATGCACTGGGCCCCATTTAACCGACTTTCTCCTCCCCAAAATAGCTGGCCTTGTCCCTAATGTAGAAACAATTATATGTATTACAGTATATTATTTCACACACACAACTGGTAAGCACAGCCGCTCGGTATACAACAGATATGAGTTCGAGACCCACAGGCAATGTTGTCCATTTTTTTCTGTCACTAGGGACTGATATGCTCAACCTGTTAAATTATTTCTCGTAGTCAAAACACCTGCGTTGCAGCTGTTAATGGTTGAATGTATGTATATGAATAATGATAATATATTTATTTAAATTAGTACAAATAAATATAAGTAAGTATGTTTTGAAACAGTGAACGAGTTTTGCCGTATTTTTTACTAAAGAAATTTGAGCCTGATTGTGGGGTTTAAAACCCTCTAAATATGGAAAAGGATGAGTATTGACGTACATGTACGTCAATAGCCATCCTTCTAAACCCTACTATCAGGCTAAAATTTCTTTAGTCAAAAAATATGGCGAAAGCTTCTATTTCTACTAAATATATAAGTATGTTATATAGAATTGGTTGCTTTAGAGTTATCTACCCTTACACTGTAATCCATTAGCCCAGTATTTGGTGTTTTTTTAAATGGCCACCTTCGGTACCAGGGGTCAACTTTTTTTTGTTTGTAAGACCCTCTTTTGGGTTCTATTATATATTTTTTTTGTCTAAGTTTTTTTTTTTCCACCACCCATGACCCACATATCATATCAATTATATAAAGAATTGAAAAGGTTTGGAGGCCCACAATACTTCAATGTATATTATATATCTTTCAATTGTTTCAGTAACCCCAAGACTTTTTAAAAAAATGTTTTTTTGCCCTCGCAATATTTATCAAGGGTTAAAAAGCAAAAACACACCAGAAAATTTAAGGCACCCCGCCCGGTAATTTTTATTTTTTTTTTTATTTTTTTTAAAACAAATCTTTATAAAGGTTTTAGGTTTGCACTAAAACTGAAGTGAAAAGCAACAACAACAACAAAATTTAAAAAGAAAAATATATAAACACCTCAATATATATATTATATCTTACATGTAAACATCTCAATAGCTCCTATATATATATATTATATCTTACATGTAAACATCTCAATAGCTCCTTTATATATATTATATCTTACATGTAAACATCTCAATAGCTCCTTTATATATATTATATCTTACATGTAAACATCTCAATACCTCATATATATATTATATCTTACATATAAACACCTCAATACCTCATATATATATATTATATCTTACATGTAAACATCTCAATACCTCATATATATATATATATTATATCTTACATGTAAACATCTCAATAGCTCCTATATATATATTATATCTTACATGTAAACATCTCAATAGCTCCTTTATATATATTATATCTTACATGTAAACATCTCAATACCTCATATATATATATTATATCTTACATATAAACATCTCAATACCTCATATATATATATTATATCTTACATATAAACACCTCAATACCTCATATATATATATTATATCTTACATATAAACATCTCAATACCTCATATATATATATTATATCTTACATGTAAACATCTCAATACCTCATATATATATATTATATCTTACATGTAAACATCTCAATACCTCATATATATATATTATATCTTACATATAAACACCTCAATACCTCATATATATATATTATATCTTACATATAAACACCTCAATACCTCATATATATATATTATATCTTACATGTAAACATCTCAATACCTCATATATATATATATATTATATCTTACATGTAAACACCTCAATACCTCATATATATATATTATATTATATCTTACATGTAAACACCTCAATACCTCATATATATATATATTATATCTTACATATAAACATCTCAATACCTCATGTATATATATTATATCTTACATATAAACACCTCAATACCTCATATATATATATATTGTATCTTACATATAAACACCTCAATACCTCATATATATATATTATATCTTACATGTAAACACCTCAATACCTCATATATATATATTATATCTTACATGTATATATATTATATCTTACGATCTGAGTTCAAATCCTGCCGAGGTTGACTTTGCCTTTCATCCTTACGGGGTAGATAAAATAAAGTACCAGTAATGAACTGGGTAATTGCTGACCTTGTGCCTAAAGTAGAAACAATTATATCTTACATGTAAACATCTCAATAGCTCCTATATATATATATTATATCTTACATATAAACACCTCAATACCTCATGTATATATATTATATCTTACATATAAACACCTCAATAGCTCATGTATATATATTATATCTTACATATAAACACCTCAATACCTCATATATATATATATTATATCTTACATATAAACACCTCAATACCTCATATATATATATTATATCTTACATATAAACACCTCAATACCTCATATATATATATTATATCTTACATATAAACATCTCAATACCTGAAATATATATATATATATATATAGTAATAATAATAAATTTGAAGACTCGATAAGGATAAATATATATCAAATATATAAAAACCGTAGAGCAAATATTTATTAAAATAACAGATTAATATATATATATATATAATATTATATCTTGCATATAAACACCTCAATACCTCATATATATATATATATATATTATGTATGTATAGTCTCGGAACTCCTGATAGAGTTGTAGGGGCACTGTATTGATATATGGTGTTTCTTGGTCATTTTAAGCCTGACAGAGCCCACTTCCCCCCCAGGCCTAAGTACAGCAGATTTGTACCAGAGAGGGGAAGAATTGACTCCAGTATTAGACTGTTACTTTTTTTATCTACCTCGAAAGGATGAAAGGCCAAGTTGACCTCGACATTCTATTCGATGTTCTAACGACTCTGCCAATTAGCCACTTATTATAACTTACATATAAACATTTGAAAAGGTTTAAGCCCCCACATCTCAACGGCTCACTTTTTATTTTAATTTTATTTTTTTAGTTTTTTGCATGTCCCACATGTATTCAGTTTTGAATTGTATCCCACAACTTTGCCTTTCATCCTTACGGGCTTGATAAAATAATGTATCAGTAATACACTGGGATAATTGCTGGCCTTGTGCCAAAAGTAGAAACAATTATCACAAAGGTAATGGATTGGAAGAAATACTTTGTGACATTTGTGCCATTTCTTAACATTCTGAGTTGAAACCCTGCCAAGGTCAACTTTGTCTTTCATTCATTAAAGGATCAATAAAATAAAGTACCCCTAGGGTTAATTTCATCAACTTTCTCTTCTCCTTAATGCCTAAATCAGCAGATATTATTATTATTATTATTATTTTCTCTTGCTCTTCTTCAACAGTGGCAAAAGTGAAGCCAAAGCCAAGCCACAATGGTAAACAGACGTCAAATAAAGCACCAAAGAAACCCTTTACAAACAAGAAAAAAGCTCAGGTAACCTATACCCACCCCTGGCTAATGGCTACCCTCAAAGGACACACCAATACAATCTTGGATATGGATTTCAGTCAAAATGGAAAATATTTTATCACAGTTTCTGAAGGTCAGTAAAGTGAAGCTCTTTTATTTATCTGTCTCAAGGACATGTCCAGTGAGGTTTGTTTGTTTTTTTACTTTTAGACTGGCTTACAAGCTAATCCCATATAGTTGTGTCGAGGGCATGACAACCCCCCTAGTGCTGGTGAGATTACACAATAAAAGCACCCAGTACACACTGTAAAGTGGTTGGTGTTAGGAAGGGTATCCAGTTGTAGAAAGTTTGTAAAACAAGGGGTTGGAAGGACTCTTCTACTTTGCACGTGATAGAACGTACGACCATACGTGAGCAGGATACAGACCTCTCAGCCTGTCTGGGAGGTCAATAGCCCCGCTTCGGTACTGATTTGGTCTATGTAGACCTGTCCAACCCTTGCTAACAGGGAAAGAGGACGTTAAACGATGGTATATATATATATTACTTCCAAGTGGAGGGGAGCTGCATTGAAATGACCAAGGAAAGTCTGGGCAGAGGAGATGATAAAACACAATAAGTAAAGGAAAAGTAAAGGGAAAGACCTGCTCTCGAGACAAGTAGTAATATAACTAGTTTTTTCATTACTAAGTTGGTATTTGGAAGATAACTTAACAAAGGTTCTTACATAAAATTATGATGGGAAATCTTTAGATAAATATAAACACTTTCAAATAAACATTTTTGTGTTGTAGCACGAAGGAGGGTTTGTTATCAAATGAGTTGATTATTAATAGACTTTCTCTATTTTACCTGCAGATCGTTCAGCTTTCATATGGAGTATAAAAAATTTTCCCAGCAAAGACCATCGCTATATTCGGGCAGGTATTGAAGTTGACCATGCTACACGGGTGCGATTCAGTCCTGATACCAAGTAATAACATTCTCTTTATTCTTCTCTTTTTTTAATGAATCTCTTGCCTCTTGGTGTTGTTGTTGCTGCTGTTATTGTCGTTTAGTCCCCAAGTGAACTCTGACCCATTCACCACACTTAACACTTGGCTGTTGTTGTTTAGCCCCAGGTCAACTCTGACCCAGTCACCACACTTAACACTTGGCTGTTGTTGTTTAGCCCCAGGTTGGCTCTGACCTAGCAGGCCTAGTGTCAATCCCACTGACCACTTTACAGCATGGAACATACCAGTTTACTGCTGGACCAAACTGGACTAGACCAGTATCACTGCTGGACCAAACCGGACTAGACCAGTATCACTGTTGGACCAAACTGGACGAGACAGTATCACTGCTGGACCAAACCGGACTAGACTGATTCACCGCTGGACCAAACCGGACTAGACCAGTTTACTGCTGGACCAAACCAGACTAGACCAGTATCACTGCTGGACCAAACCGGACTAGACAAGTTTACTGCTGGACCAAACCAGACTAGATCAGTATCACTGCTGGACCAAACCGGACTAGACCAGTATCACTGTTGGACCAAACCGGACTAGACAGTATCACTGCTGGACCAAACCAGACTAGACCAGTTCACTGCTAGACCAAACCGGACTAGACCAGTATCACTGTTGGACCAAACTGGACTAGACAGTATCACTGCTGGACCAAACTGGACTAGACCAATATCACTGCTGGACCAAACTGGACTAGACTGGTTCACCACTTGACCAAACCGGACTAGACCAGTTTACTGCTGGACCAAAGCAGACTAGACCAGTATCACTGCTGGACCAAATAAGACTAGACCAGTTCACTGCTAGACCAAACTGGACTAGACCAGTATCACTGTTGGACCAAACTGGACTAGACCAGTATCACTGCTGGACCAAACCGGACTAGACTGGTTCACCGCTGGACAAAACCGGACTAGACTGATTCACCGCTGGACCAAACCAGACTAGACTGGTACTTTATTTATCAACTCTGGACAGATGAAAAGCAAAAGTGACTTCAGTGGGATTTGAACTCAAAGTGAAGAAGGGTGAGCTGGAATGAAAGCTACAAGGTATTCTTTCCAATCCACTCTGTCATGTGGTGGTATTAGTGTCACAATAAAATACACCCAGTACGCTCTGTAAAGTGGTCGTGTTAGTGTCATGATAAAATACACCCAGTATACTCTGTAAAGTGGTCGTGTTAGTGTCATGATAAAATACACCCAGTACGCTCTGTAATGTGGTGGTGTTAGTGTCATGATAAAATACACCCAGTACGCTCTGTAATGTGGTGGTGTTAGTGTCATGATAAAATACACCCAGTACGCTCTGTAATGTGGTGGTGTTAGTGTCATGATAAAATATACCCAGTAAATTTTGTAAAGTGGTAGTGTTGGTGTCATGATAAAATACACTCAGTACACTCTGTAAAGTGGTAGTGCTGGTATCATTATAAAATACACCCAGTACACTCTGTAAAGTGGTAGTGCTAGTGTCACAATAAAATACACCCAGTACGCTCTGTAAAGTGGTAGTGCTGATATCAATAAAATACACCCAGTACACTCTGTAAAATGGTAGTGCTGGTATCAATAAAATACACCCAGTACACTCTGTAAAGTGGTAGTGCTGGTGTCATGATAAAATACATCCAGTACACTGTAATGGTTGGGCTGGTGTCAGTGTCATGAAAGAATGTACCCAGTACACTCTGTAATGTAGTTGGCATTAGGAAGGGCATCCGGCCATAGAAACCGTTCCAAATATGGAAGGTAATAAACAAGATTGATCGCTCTGACCATGAGAACCTGTCCAACCCATGCAAATCTGGAAAGTAGATGTGATGATGATGATGTTATTTTTTTTGCTATTTTTTCTCTTTAGAGCATTCATAGTGAGTCTGGCTAGAAAAAATATTCTAAGAATTTACCGAATTGGAAAGAAAGATGATGGATCTATGGGCAATATTGTGGCAACATTTGATTTCCCTAAAGTAAGATATAATTCATTTAGTCTTTTATATCCTTTTTGCATACATACACACACACATATATATGTATGTATCTCTAGGGCGGGTAAAATTCCCAAGATCCATGGACGAGTTCTCTCCAGCGGTCTCTGTCCCTCATTATCGCTGCCAGTGGGACCAGTGTCCTTAGGGCATCAACATATGTTAAGAAGATTACTAATGGTTGAGGACTTCCTGTATTTGCGAGCAAAGATTGGGAATATGGAAGATGATGTGGTCGAGAGGAAGAGCAAAGCCTGGGCAGCGTGCCACAGCTTGAGATTGGTGTGGAAGTTGGACCTTTGTTAAGACCTGAAGATCCGTCTCTTTGTTGCTGTATATGTATGTATATATATAGGAAAAGAGTCTTTTCCTATTACCCACTCTACTACCCTAAGTATTGAGTACTCTGGTGCGTTATGGCTCACCTGGTATCTTACCACACCTTTATATATATATATATACTATCGGTGGTACCCGGCGTTGCACGGGATAAGGTATTTTGGAACGCGGGTCGCCAACAGACCTAATCGTGGAAAAACTGCATGCCTGGACAATATGTAAAGAAAATAAACCGAATACTCTGATGGCTGGATAATCTTCCTCGATGAAGCAGGAGAAATGTAGGTTTTCACCTAATCAAGAAAATGAATTTTTGAGGATCAAGAAAATGAATTTTTTTTATGTGCATAATATGCCTTGAAATTTCGGAAAATCAGCTAGACGTAACGCCTCAAAAAAGCCCTAATAAGCTGAAAAGATGAAGTTTTTCACCTAATGCAGGGCCTAGGCCATAAAAAAGTTCGATTTTCTTTGCTCACGGTATGAAGAAGAGACTGACTAATACATAGTTACAATTTCAAGGAAATCGTTCTGACGTAACGCCTCAAAATACCTTTAAAAACCTAAAAAAGGCAGTTTTTCACCTAATGCGAGCCCTAGGGGATCAAAAAGTTGAATTTTGTATGTGCATAACACTCCCTGAAACAAGTAATACACATGTAAAGTTTGAAAAAAGTCGGATGGGTACTTCTCGAGTTTTAGGGATTCATACACACACACACAGAGGCAGACATCCTCAGGGAAGTGACGTAATGCAGACAGCCAGACATACAGACAGATATTATAAGGGCGCGACGTTATATCTATGTATCTATCTAAAAAGAGAAAGACTAAGAATTATAGAGAGAGATCGCTAAATCGCCTAATGCGGTCCTTAGGGCATTGAAAATTTGAAATTTCTTTTGCTCAGAACACTCCCTGAAACATAAGTATTACATGTGTAAAGTTTGAAAACAGTCGGTTGGGTGCTTCTCGAGTTTTAGGGATTCAAACTCACACACACACACAGACAGACATCTTCAGTTTTATATATATAGATATGTATGTGTGTGTATATATACATAAGTGGGAGCTGTCTCAACTGGGGTCCCTGTCATTTAAACACACCAACCTCCTGCTAAATCTACATAGGTGTGAACTGTAACAACACGATAGGACTGGGTCCCCCTATTGTTAAAACACTTGAGAAACCTCCTGTGAGATACATCCTTGCAGGAAGCCAGCTAAACCTACATAGGTGTGAGCTGTAACAACATGATAGGACTGGGGTCCCTATCATTAACCCTTTAGCATTTAAACCGGCTGTATCCGGCCTGGATTCTCTCACCTCTTTCTGTTCAAACTGGCCATAACCATCTGCTCATACTGCTGTTAAGGCATTCTTCTCAAAATAAATAACATTAAAATCTCATTGATTCGATACTATGTGAGATAATTATGTAAGATAATACTATAGTATATGTAGAGTGATGTAAATGCTATATGGTTAAAACACCCAAGAAACCTCCTATGAGATACAACCTTGTAGGAGGCCAACTAAACCTAAATAGGTACGAGTTGTAGATTTAATTTGTTTCATTATTTCAGTACAACCAAGCTGATATACTTAATGTAGATGTGGCTTCTAATGGTCGGTTTATCATGGTGGGCTACGCCAATACTACAATAGTTGTCATCAGTATAAAAGGTGAGCCTTGTTACCAGTTTTTTATTCTAAAATTCTCTAATTCTGAAATTCCTCATTTCTCTAAAATACTTTATTATTTTTGTTCTGAAATTCTTCATCTATATATAAATTTCTGCGATTCTGTCACAACATGTAAAGAGAGAGTAGTTTGACTATCTCATACTACTCCTCTCTCTTTACCTCTGCTGCCTGTGTACAACATGTAAAGAGAGAGTAGTTTGACTATCTCATACTACTCCTCTCTCTTTACCTCTGCTGCCTGTGTACAACATATAAAGAGAGAGGAGTAGTTTGACTATCTCATACTACTCCTTTCTCTTTACCTCTGCTGCCTGTGTACAACATGTAAAGAGAGAGGAGTAGTTTGACTATCTCATACTACTCCTTTCTCTTTACCTCTGCTGCCTGTGTACAACATGTAAAGAGAGAGGAGTAGTTTGTCTATCTCATACTACTCCTTTCTCTTTACCTCTGCTGCCTGTGTACAACATGTAAAGAGAGAGGAGTAGTTTGACTATCTCATACTACTCCTTTCTCTTTACCTCTGCTGCCTGTGTACAACATGTAAAGAGAGAGGAGTAGTTTGTCTATCTCATACTACTCCTTTCTCTTTACCTCTGCTGCCTGTGTACAACATGTAAAGAGAGAGGAGTAGTTTGACTACCCCATACTACTCCTCTCTCTTTACCTCTGCTGCCTGTGTGAATGTATGTGTATGTAAAAGGAAGGAAGAGGGTGGTGAAAAACTGTAGCAAAATAGTGGCTGGCGTTCCATTTGCTATGCTGTGTATGTATGTGTTTGTGTGAATGTATGTGTGTGTTTGTGTGAATGTATGTGTTTGTGTGAATGTATGTGTGTGTTTGTGTGAATGTATGTGTTTGTGTGTGAATGTATGTGTGTGTTTGTGTGAATGTATGTGCGTTTATGTGAATGTATGTTTGTGTGAATGTGTGTGTGCGTGAATGTATGTGTGTGTGTGAATGTATGAGTGTGTATTTTTGTGTGTCTGTTTGCACGTTTATATTTATATACTCACACATATAAATGTATGCACATACTCACACACACATAGTGTGTTGAAAGAAATTTTGGTTATTCTAAAATTCTGTAATTCCTGTTAATATAAAAACCGATATATACCAACCTTATATATATACCTCATATATATACCTTATATATATATATACCTCATATATATACCTTATATATATATATACCTCATATATATACCTTATATATATATATACCTCATATACCTTATATATATATATACCTCATATATATACCTTATATATATATATACCTCATATATATACCTTATATATATACCTCATATATACCTTATATATATATACACCTCATATATATACCTTATATACCAACCTTATATATATATACCTCATATATATACCTTATATATATATATACCTCATATATATACCTTATATATATACCTTATATATATATATACCTTATATAAAAACCTTATATATATACCTCATATATATACCTTATATATATATATACCTTATATATATATATATACCTTATATATACATACCTTTTATATATATATATATACCTTATATATATATATACCTTATATATATATATACTTTATATATATATATATCTCGTATATATACCTTATATATATACTTTATATATATACTTTCTATATATATACCTTATATATATATATATACCTTATATATATACCTCATATATATACCTTTTATATATACTTTATATATATATGCCTTATATATATACCTTATATATATATATACCTTTTATATATACTTTATATATATATATATATGCCTTATATATATACCTTATATATATACCTAATATATATACCTTATATATATATACCTTATATATATATATACCTTATATATATATATACCTTATATATATACCTAATATATATTCCTTATATATATACCTTATATATATATGCCTTATATATATATACCTTATATATATACCTAATATATATTCCTTATATATATACCTTATATATATATGCCTTATATATATATATATATACCTTATATATATACCTTATATACAGGGTGCGGACGATATTTGTTCGCAAGATTACTGTCTAGTAAAAAGTAACACAGTAGTTTTATTTTTTAAGATTTATTTATCAAACTTGGGTCAGTTTGTCTTCATAACTTGTTCTTTCGATCTCATTCGATAAACCCGCCATTGGCTTTGATGGCGGCCTCAATGCGGCCTCGGAACCGGCTACAGGCCTTCGTCACTGTCCCCCGACTTAGGTCCCTAAAGGCACTTGTGATCCTGACCTTCAGATCGTCTTTCGTATTGCAGTTAGATCTGTTGGTGTCTCATTCCACTGCGCCCCACACAAAGAAGTCGAGGGGGTTGCAGTCAGGCGAGCTGGGAGGCCAGATGTCAGGTGAAGTGTGGTCGACGAAGTTCTCTGACAGCCAGGCTTGGGTCTTTCGGCTGGTATGGCAGGGCGCTGAGTCTTGCTGCCACACGTACGGCCTACCTGCAGCTACCTGGTCGATCCAGGGCTTTACTACCTCGCTCAGAACGCGGATGTAGCCATCGGTGTTCAGCTTGAGGCCCTCAGGGAAGAAGTGAGGTTGCATGACGTCACCTTGACTGCTGACGACACCTAAGACCAATGTTGTCGCTGGAAACTTTGTCTGCATGACTCTGGTCACATCTTTGGATGAGACAGCGAGCCACCTGTTGTTCTGGGAGTTGATCTTCTGGTCTTATCTGTCCTCCCGGCATGGATTCCAAGAAGAACTCCGTGGCTCTTCCACAAATTTGGAGGTTCAAAATTATTCATAATCAATTATTCTGAAAATAAATAATGGAAATATAGTCACTGTTTTTATGAAGACAAGAGTGACAACGGAAGTAAAAAAATTTGCATAAAATTAGCAGTTGAAAATTGCGAACAAATATCGTCCGCACCCTGTATATATACCTTGTATATATATCTTATATATATACCAACCTTATATATATACCCCTTATATATATACCAACCTTAACTATTCTAAATGATGCCTTTTATCTCTCTGTTGTTTCCAGGAGACATTCTAGCTACCATTGATACACATCAAGTGACCAACAGTTTAGTCCAAGTCTCACATTGTGGCCGTTTCATTGGATCTTCAGGTAATGTATTATATTTAATATCCTAGACGCCATCAGACCACATTAGCTTGACACTCTGCACTCAATATGACCGTACGTAAGCAGGATACAGGCCCCTTGGCCTGTCTGTGAGGTCAGTAACCCCGCTTCAGTACTGACTTTGTCTATGATGACCTGTCCAACCCTTGCTAGCAGGGAATGTATGAGAATGCTGCAGCGGCATATGCCATTTCTTGGACATTTTAAGCCTGGAGGAGTCTATCTCCAGGTCTGAATACAACAGATTTCTTCTAGAGAAGGATATAGAACGAGAAAGAGATATAGAGGAAGAATCGACCCCAGTACTAAACTGGTACTTTATTTATCAACCTCAAATGGATGAAAAGTAAAGTTGACCTCAAAGAGATTTGACCTCAGAGAGGAGAGAGCCGGAATGAATACCGCAAATCATTCTATCTAACGTTCTAACCACTCTGCCATTCTATCTGACGTTCTAACAACTCTGCCATTCTATCTGACGTTCTAACAACTCTGCCATTCTATCTGACGTTCTCACCACTCTACCATTCTATCTAACGTTCTAACAACTCTACCATTCTATCTAACGTTCTAACAACTCTACCATTCTATCTAACGTTCTAACAACTCTACCATTCTATCTAACGTTCTAACCACTCTGCCATTCTATCTGACGTTCTAACAACTCTACCATTCTATCTAACGTTCTAACAACTCTACCATTCTATCTAACGTTCTAACAACTCTACCATTCTATCTAACGTTCTAACAACTCTACCATTCTATCTAACGTTCTAACAACTCTACCATTCTATCTAACGTTCTAACAACTCTACCATTCTATCTAACGTTCTAACAACTCTACCATTCTATCTAACGTTCTAACAACTCTACCATTCTATCTAACGTTCTAACAACTCTACCATTCTATCTAACGTTCTAACAACTCTACCATTCTATCTAACGTTCTAACAACTCTACCATTCTATCTAACGTTCTAACAACTCTACCATTCTATCTAACGTTCTAACAACTCTACCATTCTATCTAACGTTCTAACAACTCTACCATTCTATCTAACGTTCTAACAACTCTACCATTCTATCTAACGTTCTAACAACTCTGCCAATTTGCTGCGTCTTAGCAATGAAAGCTGACATTAAATGGTGATTCTTGAAAAACATGATTGAATCAGCACAAGACAACACCAAAATAAAATTAAAACTAAACTACCACCAACACACCATGTATCTTATAAAATAACGCCAAGTGACGAATCACACAACTCTCATCATCATCATTGTTTAACGTCCATCTTCCACGCTAGCATGGGTAGGATGGGCTGTCCCTTTGTGAGAGATCAGGTCGGGGGACCGTGATTCACTCACACAGAACTGATTTGGTTTCTATGGCTGCATGCCCTTTCTAACACCATCCACTTTACAGTGTGGGGTGGGTGCTTTCTGTTGTGACACCTACATGACCACTTTACAGTGTGGACTGGGTGCTTTCTGTTGTGACACCTACATGACCACTTTACAGTGTGGACTGGGTGCTTTCTGTTGTGACACCTACACAACCACTTTACAGTGTGGACTGGGTGCTTTCTGTTGTGACACCTACACAACCACTTTACAGTGTGGACTGGGTGCTTTCTGTTGTGACACCTACACAACCACTTTACAGTGTGGACTGGGTGCTTTTTGTTGTGACACCTTCATGACCACTTTACAGTGTGGGGTGGGTGCTTTTTGTTGTGACACCTACACAACCACTTTACAGTGTGGACTGGGTGCTTTCTGTTGTGACACCTACACAACCACTTTACAGTGTGGACTGGGTGCTTTCTGTTGTGACACCTACACAACCACTTTACAGTGTGGACTGGGTGCTTTTTGTCATGACACCTACATGACCACTTTACAGTGTGGACTGGGTGCTTTTTGTTGTGACACCTACATGACCACTTTACAGTGTGGACTGGGTGCTTTTTGTTGTGACACCTACACAACCACTTTACAGTGTGGACTGGGTGCTTTTTGTTGTGACACCTACACAACCACTTTACAGTGTGGACTGGGTGATTTCTGTTGTGACACCTACACAACCACTTTACAGTGTGGACTGGGTGCTTTTTGTTGTGACACCTACACAACCACTTTACAGTGTGGACTGGGTGCTTTTTGTTGTGACACCTACACAACCACTTTACAGTGTGGACTGGGTGCTTTTTATCGTGACACCTACATGACCACTTTACAGTGTGGACTGGGTGATTTCTGTTGTGACACCTACATGACCACTTTACAGTATGGACTGGGTGATTTCTGTTGTGACACCTACATGACCACTTTACAGTGTGGACTGGGTGATTTCTGTTGTGACACCTACATGACCACTTTACAGTGTGGACTGGGTACTTTTTGTTGTGACACCTACATGACCACTTTATAGTGTGGACTGGGTGCTTTTTGTCATGACACCTACATGACCACTTTACAGTGTGGACTGGGTGCTTTTTGTTGTGACACCTACATGACCACTTTATAGTGTGGACTGGGTGCTTTTTGTCATGACACCTACATGACCACTTTACAGTGTGGACTGGGTGCTTTTTGTTGTGACACCTACATGACCACTTTACAGTGTGGACTGGGTGCTTTTTGTTGTGACACCTACATGACCACTTTACAGTGTGGACTAGGTGCTTTTTGTTGTGACACCTACATGACCACTTTACAGGGTGGACTGGGTGATTTTTGTTGTGACGCTTGCATTACCACTTTACAGTGTGGACTGGGTGTTGTTGTGACACCTACATGACCACTTTACAGTGTGGACTGGGTGCTGTTTGTTGTGACACACCTACATGACCACTTTACAGTGTGGACTGGGTACTCACTTTTTTCATGACACCTACATGACCACTATAGTGGGCTGGGCCCTTTTGTGATGGCTCCATGGGGGATCACTTTATAGAGGAGGTAGGGAACTTGAGAAACATGTTGCACCACATGAAACTACATGAGCAAGGCATTCTTGTAAAGTACAAAATATCACTATGACTGCATCACACTAAATATTGAAGACTTTACGCTAATACTGTAAGTGTTCACAGCAATCTGTCCACTAGTAAAGATACTATAAACATTTGAATTAACTTATTTTCTGCTAAATTACTAAATCATTGCAGGATGTTTATCACCATCATCATCATCGTGTTATGGGGTAAAAAGGTGTTTTTTTGTTTGTTTTGTTTTTGTATACGTTATGAGTGAAATTTGGTAGACAAGAACGACAGAAGACTGTTGTATGTATGTGTATATATGTGTATACATGTGTATACATGTATATATATATATATATATTCCACTGCAAAGAGTCGTGGAGCACCCAGCCCACACTGTAAAGTGGACGTGTAGGTGCCACGGAAAAAGAAGCACCCAGCACTCACTGTAAATGAGGTTGGTGTTAGGAAGGGCATCCAGCTGTAGAAATCAAGCCAGAATCAGTTCCCGTCTCACTCTTGCAAGCAGGGAAAAGCGGACGTAAAATGATGATGATGATACAGTAAATCCCTGGCATTCGTGGTTGGTCTGGTTATTTGCGGGATGTTCCTTACAACCCAACTAATAATGGTTCGTGGAAATCACTGCATATTCACAGAATTGTAAATATCTTCCACGGTTTTTATTGGCTTTTTTCATGACAATATATATATTTTTAACACTAAACTATTAGTAACAATATACCGTATTTGCTGGCCTATTGGACGCCCCTTCGCATAAGATGCTCCCTTTTTTTAAAAATATTTTATATTATATTTTGACATTTATAGGCATTTTTATGGACCACGTTCAATATTTGTTGTTTTTCACTCTTTGTGGGTGGTCTAGGAACAAACCCACCGTGAATACAGGGGGACAACTGTATATATATATATATATAGCATAAGAGAGAAAACACGTGTTTTCTCTTTTATACTTTATACTCCAAGATTGAACAGAATTCTTACAAACTTGTGGAGTTACCCCTAACCGTACGTTGAAACCGTCCATGAAACTGGCTTTCTTAACCACGAACTGGATCACAATAAGCAATTTTCTGCTTCCCTAACTATATGTATATATATATATATAAACATAAATTATCGAGATTCACATTTCGGCCCACGAAATAACGAAAAACAACCTCCGAGATGTGCGGCAAGTGCTCAATGATTCAGATGAACCAGAGCCATAACAAACGTTAAAGGCCAAACACACTGAGACGATGGTTAAACAATAATTCGCATAGCCAAAAAAAACGATCAAGTAATTCGGGTATTGAAAATTTACCCGGACCCCTGGAAGGTTGGTAAAATCCAGTATATGGGTTTCTGCGGCTCCTAAATCAAGTACCGTCCGCTTACATAAATAATGTCAGGCTTCTGGTAAGATGATTGAACAAGGAAGCCACTTTCTCAACAGGTTTTAGTTCAATGTTAATACAAGGACTGACTATTGCTGACCCCACGTGGGGATCGGCAAGGGAGGCAACCCCTATATCAGGCGAATGAATTCAGTTGTGTATATTTTTGCAAGAATGCAAAAACATTACAAATCGAATAGAGTTCTCAACAGAAGGGTTAAAATTAACATAAGCTATTCATCAATACATATATACATATTTACATATATATATATATATACATATGTATATATATATATATATATATATATATGAATGTATATATGGTGTATTTTGCAATACACTGTATGCTTAATTAAAAGCATTTCGAAGACCTTATGCTATTGTTTTAGAGTAGTGACAGTCTCACTTACTTTAATTTTCAGCAAACATAATATATATTTCAAGGGTACCAAAATTTTGGTACACTCCCATCAGATAAAATACGAAGTTTGTTTTATAAATTTTAACATAACCAACATAAACAGTTCAAGTTATCCTGGGATATTTTATCTGATGATAGCGTACCAAAATTTTGGTACCCTTGAAATATATATAATAGAATAAATATGGTTTTATAAATATAGTTTCCATTTATTTAATATCATTGTGTATTAAACCCCAGAAAATACTGTTGAGTGCTCTGAATCAGTTATAAACATTTATATTTGTTGAATTACCAACAAATTGAATATCCCTTCTGCTTATATATATATATATATATATGCGTATGTGTGTATATATATATATATATATATACGTATATTTGTATTTGTGTGTTTTTATTTAACAGGCTTTACACCCGATGTCAAGGTGTGGGAAGTTTGTTATGATAAGACTTTGGCGTTCAAAGAAGTTTCCAGAGCTTTTGACCTGAAAGGACACAGCGCTGGTGTGAAGTGCTTCAGTTTTAATATGGACTCAACAAGGTTTTGTACACATCTACAAGTTTATTTTACATTCTGTCTCCTGCATTGAGATTTTTGTGTGTGGGTGTCTGGTCGTTTGTGGGCGGGTATCTGGATGTTTGTGTGTGTAGATGTTTTTTTTGTGTGTGTATGTGTGTCAATATGCGTGTGTGTGTGCATGTGTGTCAATATGCATGTGTGTGTATGTGTCAATATTTTTGTGTATGTGTGAGCATCTGTGTTGATATTTTGTATGTGGGGGTGGGGGTGGTTTGTGTGTGTGTGTGTCTGGATGTTTGTGTGTGTGAATGGATTGTTTTGTTTATTGTATGTGTATATGTACATGTGTTTCTGTCAGTGTGTGTGTGTATTACTGTGTGTGTATGTGTGCATCTGTTTCTGTAAGTGTATGTATGTATGTTTCTTCAGTATGTATATAAGGTATTTTTCCTTTGGTATATCCTCAGAATGGCTTCAGCCTCCAAAGATGGAACATGGAAATTGTGGGACACAGATGGTAAAAATTACTTTAATTTAACATCAAAATAAAACAAACATTTTATTTTACTTCAGTCCAAAAAAGTACCTGACTCTCTGGTCCCTGGATTAAGTGTGTCTTAATATTGTGTGAGATATTTATGTGAGGTAAAACCTTTACCATGACAATACAATAGTATATATAGAGTAATGTAAATGTTATAATAATAATAATAATGAAATTATTGTGTAAAGTGCTCAGGTGCACTACAACTCGTCAAAGGTGTATGTATAGTACATAGAATAATACACAAATGTCAGGGAAGTACATGTGTGTATGTGTTAGCTGTAGTGTTGGCGGATCTCGGGAAGCATAGAGGCCTTCAAGGATGCAGTGTCTCGACAGCTAACAACTGATGCAGGTAGGTGAGATATTATGTGAGGTAAAGCCTTTACTGTGAAAATACAATAGTATATATAGAGTTATGTAAATGTTATGTGAGATATTATGTGAGGTAAAGCCTTTACTGTGAAAATACAATAGTATATATAGAGTAATGTAAATGTTATGTGAGATATTATGTGAGGTAAAGCCTTTACTGTGAAAATACAATAGTATATATAGTGTAATGTAAATGTTATGTGAGATATTATGTGGGGTAAAGCCTTTACGGTGAAAATACAATAGTATATATAGTGTAATGTAAATGTTATGTGAGATATTATGTGAGGTAAAGCCTTTACTGTGAAAATACAATAGTATATATAGTGTAATGTAAATGTTATGTGAGATATTATGTGGGGTAAAGCCTTTACGGTGAAAATACAATAGTATATATAGTGTAATGTAAATGTTATGTGAGATATTATGTGAGGTAAAGCCTTTACTGTGAAAATACAATAGTATATATAGAGTAATGTAAATGTTATGTGAGGTAAAGCCTTTACTGTGAAAATACAATAGTATATATAGAGTAATGTAAATGTTATGTGAGATATTATGTGAGGTAAAGCCTTTACAGTGAAAATACAATAGTATGTATAGAGTAATGTAAATGTTATGTGAGATATTATGTGAGGTAAAGCCTTTACAGTGAAAATACAATAGTATATATAGAGTAATGTAAATGTTATGTGAGGTAAAGCCTTTACAGTGAAAATACAATAGTATATATAGAGTAATGTAAATGTTATGTGAGATATTATGTGAGGTAAAGCCTTTACAGTGAAAATACAATAGTATATATAGAGTAATGTAAATGTTATGTGAGATATTATGTGAGGTAAAGCCTTTACTGTGAAAATACAATAGTATATATAGAGTAATGTAAATAGTAATGAGTTAATGTATAGTGTCCATTCTGGCTTACAGATTCGTATTTACAACATGTGATTTTTGTAAATTCATTGAGTCTGTGGATGGTGTCTGGGCTATACGGAATCTAAACGTATAATTCATTATACTTAATTATATATATATATATATATATATATGTGTGTATGTATATATATATTAAGATCAGGTCAGCCTTCTGCCTACAACTGGTACCGTGTAACCCAGTACAATCTACTTCATGGTCGAGCGGTCAGCGACTAATCCAGCTCCCCGCCTGACCCTGCTTTGGTAAGGAAGGTATGTTGAACCCCAGTAGCACAAAAAAACAGCTGTTAAAGGGTGGATGAACTCCTCAGTCAACAACCATCCACCTCAACTATGGGAGGGACCTTGTTTATATAACAGGCTGAATAAGTTGGGGTGCATAACCCAATGAAACCTAAGTACCTGTATATGTCACTGTTGTAACTAATTATACTTAACTTGTCCTAGGGACTGAGTACTTTCATCCTTGGATATTTCTACCAAACTTGTACTACACTATATATATATATATATATATATATATATATATATAGGAAAAGGTTCAGGACCCTGACGGCAGAGCTCAAGCCGTTTTGACGGCTATTTCTGGACTGAGTCCAGAAATAGCTGTCGAAACAGCTTGAGCTCTGCCGTCGGGGTTAAACATTTTCCTATTACCCACTCTACTACCCTAAGTATTGAGTACTCTGGTGCGTTATGGTCCTTACCACACCTCCTTCATTATATATATATATATAATTAGGATTTAGCTTCAGCCATAGCTGTATACAGATATGTATTCCAATTTCGTATTTCTAGAGTGACGCGGTACGTTTATAGATAAACATTTAGAAAGCCGTAGATATGCAAAAAGACACCGGGGCTAACGCCCTCTGGTGGTGTCCAGCAGAAGCAAGGGGGACAATCGTCAATGCATTTCGAACTTAACTGGTCCTTGTCAGGATGGTCCCTCCTACCACTTGCTACTGCTGGACTTGAAAACAGGCGAGAATATATAGTTTTCTCGTTTGTGTAAATGAGGTGATTAATCTCATTTGCATATGAAGCTGCATAAGTTGGCTCAACTTATAATAGAAAAGAAATAGGATTTAGCTTCAGCCATAGCTGTATACAGATATGTGAAGAAATATGGTATGTTTACAGGTAAACATTTAGAAAACCGTAGCTATTGGGCTAGTACCCTATATATAGGGAATGTAACGCCCAGTTACTGTAGGTTCACCAGAGTGAGCATTCAATACGTAGTTTCCAGTTGGTATATTGGTGTTGTACTAAGCAGAGTGTAATACTAATAATAAAAGTATGATTTGTCATGTCTTCATTATGTTTATTGACTAGTGACACATGTTTCACTATTGATCAGCTCAAAACAACAGTAACTGACCACCATATTTAAATGTGAATCGTTATAGACCTTTCTAAGCCCTACAGGTTCATTCTGTCATTACCTGGAGACACATAACTCAGTGGTTAGAGCATTGGTCTTGCAATCGAAAGGTTGTGAGTTCAATTCTCGGACCGGATGATGTGTTGTTTCCTTGAGCAAGACACTTTATTTCACATTGCTCCAGTTTACTCAGCTGTAGAAATGAGATGATAGGCCTAGGGTCCCTATCATTCCACTGCAAAGTGGGTCGTGGAGGTGCCACGGCAAAAAAGCACCCAGCCCACACTGTAAAGTGGACGTGTAGGCGCCACGGAAAAAAAGCACCCAGCGCTCACTGTAAATGAGGTTGGTGGTAGGAAGGGCATCCAGCTCTAGAAATCAAGCCAGAATTAGTTCCCGTCCCACCCTTGCAAGCAGGGAAAAGCGGACGTAAAATGATGATGATGATGATTACCACAGCAGAGGTCCGATGAGCTTTGATTCCAGAGTCAGGCTAGATACAGATCGAATCTTGAGCTGATCAATAGCAAAACGTGCGTCACTACTCAATAAACATAATGAAGACATAACAAATCATCCTTTTATTATATATATAAGCATTATTATATATATAAGCATTGAAATGTTTGTGTGTAAGGTCCCTATGTGGGAAACGTGTTTGTGAATAACTTTGGATTGGAGTAGATTTACAAGTTAAGGTGATTGATTCCCTTAATCACATATATACCTATATAATGTAAACATTGAAACTATGTGTAATTATATATATATCATCATCATCATCATCATCATCATCATCAGGTTTAGCGTCCGTGTTCCACGCTTGCATGGGTTTGGACGGGGGTTTTCCCACTTGAGTCAAGAGTGGTTGTCTTGCTCGCATAGGACTGTCTGGCGGGTTTTCTACAGTTGGATGCCCTTCCTAACACCAACCACATTTACAGTGTGGGGCTGGGAGGTTTTTACCGTGTTACCTACACGGCCACATTACAGCGTGGACTGTGTTTTTTTGTCGTGACACCTACACAATCTCATTTGTTTCGGCCTGGATGTTGTGGGACCAACATAACTGTACATTGAAAGGGGCGGTGTGGATGGGGTGGAGGTGGTGGGATGGGGCGGTGTTTTGATAGAGATGCCTACTGACTGTAGTAGGTTTTTACTTTGTATATATATATATATATATAATAAAAAAGAAAATTTCGCTCTACATGGCTGAATACAATAAATGTAATCTGAGTTTTTCGAATATTAATAATTGTTTCTACTTTAGGCACAAGGCCAGCAATTACCCAGTACATTACTGGTACTTTATTTTATCGACCCCGTAAGGATGAAAAGCAAAGTTAACCTCGGCGGGATTTGAACTCAGACTGTAAAGGGACGTAACTATGCTAGAAAGCATGGCGTCCAACCCTCTACCGAATAATAACATTCGATTCGTTTTCAATTATGCAAACAAGCCTCAATTTTATAGACATGTCAGTAGAATGAATACTTCATTCTTGTTCTTGTGTTGGCATGTGAACAGAACTGCAGACACTAATGTTTCTGGGTATCACCCTTTATCATTACAGATCACTGTTCACTTGCCAAACTGTCAGAACTAATGAAAATATATGCTATTTTCAAAAATACACAGTGACTGATCGGCCTGATTTGCATGTTAGCAAACTGGCTGATCAGTCAGATCTGCATATCAGCAGTGTCTGCAGTTCTGTTCACATGCCAATACAAGAGCAAGAATGAAGTGTTCATTCTACTGACATGGCTATAAAATTGAGGCTTGTTTGCATAATTGCAAACAAATCGAATGTTATTATTAATATTCGAAAAACTCAGATTACATTTATATATATATGCCCAAATGCCTTTTCGACAGTGAGTGGTAACTCTCAGTCTCTCTCTCTCTCACTATATGTGTATATATACACACACACACACATAATGAATGCAAACATATAAAATATGTTAGAAGTTTGTGTTTCTCAATAAGTAAGCTCTATAGACATTATCCAGAGCCATAATAAATCAAATGTAAAAGATATATATATATATAGACAGAGAAGGAACTATATATCATAGCAGAAAGACAGTATATTGTATATATACTAAATACATATTCCATAGAAGGAATATGTACTCAAGGTGGAATCATTAGAGACCTTATAGCACTATTTCGTATTCTGTAGACTGTGGTTCAAAACCAATCTATGTAATCGATCATCGAAGACAAACTATTGATTATAATTAAACCACAGGAGACTTAGAGTAATCATCAGAGGTTAGAGTCTTACAGCATTCTAAGAGAAATATAGAATCAAAAATAGTATATAGGACAATTATATGGTTCTTACTCTCTTTCTATATATATACATATCTTTTTCATTTGATCTATATCTCTATATATATATATCTATATATCTATATATATATATATATATATATATATATATATATATATATATCTATATATATATATATATATATATATATATATATATATATATATATATCTATATATATATATATATATATATATATATATATATCTATCATCATCATCACCGTTTTACGTCCGTTCTTCCACGCTAGCATGGGTTAGACGGGTTGTCCTGTTGTGGGCAGTGTCTGGTCGGCTGACCATGCCTTGCTCATACAGGAACTGATCTGGCTTGATTTCTACAGCTGGATGCCCTTCCTAACACCAACCTCATTTACAGTGAGTGCTGGGTGCTTTTTCGTGGCGCCTACACGTCCACTTTACAGTGTGGGCTGGGTGCTTTTTTGCCGTGGCTCCTCCACGACCACCTTGCGGTGGGGGGAGTGGGGGCATATTGTTTATATGCTTCAGCATGTACCCATGGGAGGTCGGGTACCCTGTATTACTGCGTGACGCCAGAAGTCACGGTCGTGTGTCATTGACTTTGAGAGGTGTAGTTGTGTATATATATATATCTATATATATATAGGGAAAACTTGGACGGGAACAATAAACAGAGAGGCAATATAAATAAAAGTTTATTAGGTTCACGCTCTTGAGAGGGGGGGGGGCGTTCCGGCATAAGCCCTTCAGGAGAAAAGTGGGTAGGAAGAGAGTTCCGAGGGTATGTGTGGGAGTGGTGGGGAGACAGAAAAAAAGGGGGGGAGGGAGAAAAGGGAGAAAAAACGGTGGAAGGAGTACAAATAAAAATAAAAATAAACACCCAAGATGACCTGGGATGAGGTGATAAAAGCCGACCTCACCGTGTGTCATTGCCTTTGAGAGGTCTCAAAGGCAATGACACACGACCGTGACCTCTGGCGTCACGCAGTAATACAGAGTACCCGACCTCCCATGGGTACAAGCTGAAGCATATAGACAATATGCCCCCACACCCCCCACCACAAGGTGGTCGTGGAGGTGCCACGGCAAAAAAGCACCCAGCCCACAGTGTAAAGTGGACGTGTAGGCGCCACGAAAAAGCACCCAGCACTCACTGTAAATGAGGTTGGTGTTAGGAAGGGCATCCAGCTGTAGAAATCAAGCCAAATCAGTTCCTGTATGAGCAAGGCATGGTCAGCCGACCAGACACTGCCCACAACAGGACAACACGTCTAACCCATGCTAGCGTGGAAGAACGGACGTAAAACGGTGATGATGATGATGATGATCAACAGTTGATCGACTTTCATCAAATCGGACTGAGGAAGCAATGTTTCCACTGGTCTTTCTTATTGCTAATACTCTCTATCGGTCACAACTCCAGGTAGAAGGAGCAAACGTGAAATAAAGTGTCTTGCTCAAGGATATTACGCATCGTCTGGCCCAGGAATCGAACTCACAACCTCACAATTGCGAATCCAATTCTCTAACCACTCAGCCACGTGCCTATATATATATATATATATATATATATATATATATATATATATATATATATATATATATATATATAATTGTTTCTACTTTTGGCACAAGGCCAGCAATTATCCCAGTGTATTACTGGTACTTTATTTTATCGACCCCCTGGCTTATGTCGAGCAGCTGCTAACACGAATATGAGAGACGCAGTTATCAGTCGAATTTATAGTGAAACTTTTACTGCCACCTTCCTTTAGAAGTGAAACACAATAAGTGTTTTTCTGCCTCATTGTTATGGTGAAAGAAGCTGAGTGGTCGACAGGTGTGAAAGGACAGGAATCTTCCTCTCCGGCCAAACTCTCATGAACATCTTTAAGTAACACTTGAGGAGGAAAGTGAGGGCAGAGAGAGGAGTATTACATTCTAGTGCGTTTTAGGAAAGGTGTATGAGAGTTGCGAGATCAATCAGGCTGGATACTTTTCTAAGCAGGGTGAGAGAAAGCAGGAGAGGGCAGTTCCAATGCTCTTGCTGTGACAGAGGTTTTGTATATCGTTGTCCCTGGAATTACAGTAAGGGTTTACTACTTGACTTTCGTTCTTCTTTTGTATTGTTAGCATTACACATTATTACAATTACTGTTGGGTGGTGTATTGGCAGTATTGGTAGAGGGTCCGACGCCATGCTTTGCAGCATAATGATACGTCCCTTTACGATCTGAGTTCAAATCCCGCCGAGGTTAACTTTGCCTTTCATCCTTACGGGGTCGATAAAATAAAGTACCAGTAATGTACTGAGATAATTGCTGGCCTTGTGCCAAAAGTAGAAACAATTATTACAAATAGTGTTATTGGTATACTATTTTCCCTCTCTTAATATCTCATTTCATTTAATCAATATAAAGCAAACCCCTGTTGTTTATCGCCTTCTTCTTCTCCTCCTCTTCTTCTTCTCCTCCTCTTCTTCTTCTTCTCCTCCTCTTCTTCTTCTCCTCCTCTTCTTCTTCTTCTCCTCCTCTTCTTCTTCTCCTCCTCCTCCTCTTCTTCTCCTCCCCCTCCTCTTCTTCTCCTCTTCTTCTCCTCCTCCTCCTCCTCGTCTTCTCCTCCTCCTCCTCTTCTTCTTCTCCTCCTCCTCCTCTTCTTCTCCTCCACTTCTTCTCCTCCACTTCTTCTCCTCTTCTTCTTCTCATCCTCCTCCTCTTCTCCTCCTCCTCCTCTTCTTCTTCTCCTCCTCCTCCTCTTCTTCTCCTCCACTTCTTCTCCTCCACTTCTTCTCCTCTTCTTCTTCTCCTCTTCTCCTCCTCTTCTACTCCTCCTCCACTTCTTCTCCTCCTCTTCTTCTCCTCCTCCTCTTCTTCTACTCCTCCTCCTCCTCTTCTTCTTCTCCCCTCCTCCTCTTCTTCTTCTCCCCTCCTCTCCTTCTTCTCCTTCTCTTCTACCCTCCTCCTCCTCCTCCTTTGCATCATGGTTTTCCCTTGAGAGATGTAAACTAATTGACCATCAAGTCTGGTGACCTCAGCCAGTACCTTTCGTAGGATATGGGCTGAGCCAAGAAGAGCAGATTTTTGCAGGCAGGAAATGTTAGGTTATATTCCAAGTTCTTCTCATTTCTACTCTAATTTGTTTGGTATTGATCCCAGTGCACCAGATCCCAGTGCACCAGATCCCAGTGCACCAGATCTAGGTGCACCAGATCCCAGTGCACCAGATCTAGATGCACCAGATCCAAGTGCACCAGATCTAGGTGCACCAGATCCCAGTGCACCAGATCCCAGTGCACCAATAACAACAGAAATCACCTTTGCTGACACATTCCACAACCTAGCTGTGTCCACTCTCAACCCAGACAACATGCTTTGCAGCATAGAGTTACGGCCCTTTACGTTCTGAGTTCAAACCACGCTGATATTAACTTTGTCTTTCCGCTTTACTGGGTCTATAAAGTAAAGTACCAGTGATGTACTGGTGTCGATTTAATCAACTTTCCCCTCCCCCAAAATGACTGGCCTGACTCATTAGTCGTTCTGTTGCTTTATTTTCATATTCTCTGATTTTGGTAATAAATATTATTTAGTAATACTCACTGCAGACATACCTACTGACCCTTTGTTGTTGAGGGGAGATGGGAATAAATAACTATTGGTAACAAGAAAACTAAGTAAAAAAAAATATGGGTGGAGTCTTCGACTGAGGGTGGAGTCTTCGACTTGGCCTGAGCATGGACTCAAACTCAAATGAAATGAAATGAAATAATTTTGAAGAAGTTGAAATTATTTTTTTAAATCTAGCAAGATAGAACATTTATCTGGAAGAAGGAGAAAACAGAGCTAAATGTTATCAAAAAGTCTTTATTCAGGCAGAGACTTTGATATGATTGTTTTTTTATTATAGTTGTTGTTGTTGTTGTCGCTGTAGTAGTAGTAGTTGTTGTGGTTGTTGTTTTAAAGTTTTGTAATTATAGATGTATATAAACTGAATATGGCTGTTGATGAGAATCATAGTCATAACAACAATAATGATAATGAAGATATCAGTAGGCATAAACAAATGATTAATTAATTGTTTCTACTTTTGGCACAAGGCCAGCAATTATACCAGTGTATTACTGGTACTTTATTTCATCAACCCCCGTAAGGATGAAAGGCAAAGTTAACCTCGGATTAATTAATATTAGTAATCAAATATTTATTGGCCACACAAGAGCCTATACACGCAGTAAAAATATCTTGTCACATTAAAGTTCTATAAAGTTCACACACGCGCGTGCGCACACACAATCATACACATACACACGCACGCACACACACATACATAACCACACACACACACACACACATATATATATATATTTATATATGCGTGGCTCTTATGAACGGCAACCAGTTAACCTTGGCGGGATTTGAACTCAGAATGGCAAGGGCCGTAACTCTTTGCTGCAAAGCATGGCGTCCGACCCTCTACCTATATTGCCAATCCACCACCCTATATTAGTATTGGCAGAATCGGTAGAGGGTCGGACACCATGCTTTGACGGCCCTTGCCATTCTGAGTTCAAATCCCGCCAAGATTAACTTTGCCTTTCATCCTTACGGGGTCGATAAAATAAAGTACCAGTAATGCACTGGGTATTTGCTGGCCTTGTGCCAAAAGTAGAAACAATTATATCAGTATAAGAAGTTAGAAAAGAATGTTAATGTTGTTATATTTGTTTATTTTCAGTGCAATATAAAAAACAGCAAGATCCCTACCTGTTATACACTGGTAACTTCCATTCTAACCCATCACACATAGTTTTGTCACCTGATTCTAGAACAGTTGTCATGGCCCAAGGAAACAGTCTCAATGTATTCAACATGGTGACAAAGAAAAGTGAAATGTCCATGAAAAATATCCACGAAGGTAATTATTGTTGTTGTCAATGTTGTCATCAGGGTGGTAGGCTGTCATTGGGGTGGTAGGTTGTCATCGGGGTGGTAGGTTGTCATCGGGGTGGTAGGCTGTCATCGGGGTGGTAGGTTGTCATCCGGGTGGTAGGTTGTTATCGGGGTGGTAGGTTGTCATCGGGGTGGTAGGTTGTCATTGGGGTGGTAGGTTGTCATCGGGGTGGTAGGTTGTCATCGGGGTGGTAGGTTGTCATCCGGGTGGTAGGTTGTTATCGGGGTGGTAGGTTGTCATCGGGGTGGTAGGTTGTCATCCGGGTGGTAGGTTGTCATCGGGGTGGTAGGTTGTCATCCGGGTGGTAGGTTGTTATCGGGGTGGTAGGTTGTCATCGGGGTGGTAGGTTGTCATCGGGGTGGTAGGTTGTCATCGGGGTGGTAGGTTGTCATCGGGGTGGTAGGTTGTCATCGGGGTGGTAGGTTGTCATCGGGGTGGTAGGTTGTCATTGGGGTGGTAGGTTGTCATTGGGGTGGTAGGTTGTTATCGGGGTGGTAGGTTGTCATTGGGGTGGTAGGTTGTCATCGGGGTAGTAGGTTGTCATCGGGGTGGTAGGTTGTCATCGGGGTGGTAGGTTGTCATCGGGGTGGTAGGTTGTCATCGGGGTGGTAGGTTGTCATCGGGGTGGTAGGTTGTCATCGGGGTGGTAGGTTGTCATTGGGGTGGTAGGTTGTCATCGGGGTGGTAGGTTGTCATCGGGGTGGTAGGTTGTCATCGGGGTGGTAGGTTGTCATCGGGGTGGTAGGTTGTCATCGGGGTGGTAGGTTGTCATTGGGGTGGTAGGTTGTCATCGGGGTGGTAGGTTGTCATTGGGGTGGTAGGTTGTCATCGGGGTGGTAGGTTGTCATCGGGGTGGTAGGTTGTCATCGGGGTGGTAGACTGTCATTGGGGTGGTAGGTTGTCATCGGGGTGGTAGGTTGTCATCGGGGTGGTAGACTGTCATTGGGGTGGTAGGTTGTCATCGGGGTGGTAGACTGTCATTGGGGTGGTAGGTTGTTATCGGGGTGGTAGGTTGTCATTGGGGTGGTAGGTTGTCATCGGGGTGGTAGGTTGTCATCGGGGTGGTAGGTTGTCATCGGGGTGGTAGGTTGTCATCGGGGTGGTAGACTGTCATTGGGGTGGTAGGTTGTCATCGGGGTGGTAGGTTGTCATCGGGGTGGTAGACTGTCATTGGGGTGGTAGGTTGTCATCGGGGTGGTAGACTGTCATTGGGGTGGTAGGTTGTCATCGGGGTGGTAGACTGTCATCGGGGTGGTAGGTTGTCATTGGGGTGGTAGACTGTCATCGGGGTGGTAGGTTGTCATCGGGGTGGTAGGTTGTCATCGGGGTGGTAGGTTGTCATCGGGGTGGTAGGTTGTCATCGGGGTGGTAGGTTGTCATCGGGGTGGTAGGTTGTCATTGGGGTGGTAGGTTGTCATCGGGGTGGTAGGTTGTCATCGGGGTGGTAGGTTGTCATCAGGGTGGTAGACTGTCATCGGGGTGGTAGGTTGTCATCGGGGTGGTAGACTGTCATTGGGGTGGTAGGTTGTCATCGGGGTGGTAGGTTGTCATTGGGGTGGTAGGTTGTCATCGGGGTGGTAGGTTGTCATTGGGGTGGTAGACTGTCATTGGGGTGGTAGGTTGTCATCGGGGTGGTAGACTGTCATTGGGGTGGTAGGTTGTTATCAGGGTGGTAGGTTGTCATCGGGGTGGTAGGTTGTCATCGGGGTGGTAGGTTGTCATCGGGGTGGTAGGTTGTCATCGGGGTGGTAGGTTGTCATCCGGGTGGTAGGTTGTCATCGGGGTGGTAGGTTGTCATTGGGGTGGTAGGTTGTCATTGGGGTGGTAGACTGTCATCGGGGTGGTAGGTTGTCATCCGGGTGGTAGGTTGTCATCGGAGTGGTAGGTTGTTATCAGGGTGGTAGGTTGTCATCGGGGTGGTAGGTTGTTATCAGGGTGGTAGGTTGTCATCGGGGTGGTAGGTTGTCATCCGGGTGGTAGGTTGTCATCGGAGTGGTAGGTTGTCATCGGGGTGGTAGGTTGTCATCGGGGTGGTAGGTTGTTATCAGGGTGGTAGGTTGTCATCGGGGTGGTAGGTTGTCATCGGGGTGGTAGGTTGTCATCGGGGTGGTAGGTTGTCATCCGGGTGGTAGGTTGTCATCGGGGTGGTAGGTTGTCATCCGGGTGGTAGGTTGTCATCGGAGTGGTAGGTTGTTATCAGGGTGGTAGGTTGTCAATGGGGTGGTAGGTTGTCATCGGGGTGGTAGGTTGTCATCGGGGTGGTAGGTTGTTATCGGGGTGGTAGGTTGTCATTGGGGTGGTAGGTTGTCATCGGGGTGGTAGGTTGTCATCGGGGTGGTAGGTTGTCATCGGGGTGGTAGGTTGTTATCGGGGTGGTAGGTTGTCATCGGGGTGGTAGGTTGTCATCGGGGTGGTAGGTTGTCATCGGGGTGGTAGGTTGTCAATGGGGTGGTAGACTGTCATCAGGGTGGTAGGTTGTTATCGGGGTGGTAGGTTGTCATTGGGGTGGTAGGTTGTCATCGGGGTGGTAGGTTGTCATCGGGGTGGTAGGTTGTCATCGGGGTGGTAGGTTGTTATCGGGGTGGTAGGTTGTCATCGGGGTGGTAGGTTGTCATCGGGGTGGTAGGTTGTCATCGGGGTGGTAGACTGTCATCCGGGTGGTAGGTTGTCATCATGGTGGGGGGACATGTGTCTTTTACTATTGCCTCGGCCTGACTATTGCTTTGCAAGTGAAATGCTAATGGAGGCTGTGAGAAGCCCAGTCTGTTAATGCTGGTGCCATGATAAAATACGCACAGTCCACTTTGTAAAGTATTTGGAATTAGGATGGGCAACCAGCCATAAAAGCCGTGCCTTAATATACCAACCTGTCCAATATCGTCAGCAGGGAAAGTAGATATGTATATATGTGTGTGTGTGTATATATATGTGTGTGTGTGTATATATATAAACTATAATAAAGTAAGAAGCGCAGCACTGTGTACGGTTTATAATTTTTGATCCCCTTAGTAAAATAAATTGGATTACTTTGAATAAATAATGAATGAATATTACATAATTTATCTACTAAATTTCGTGGTTGTTCATTAAATATATTTTATTACTTATTTAAAGATTCACTTCTTTAAAATTTTCAAATGTCAACACTTCCGGTTAACAATCGCTTAAATAAACATTCATATATTTCCGCCACTAATTTTCTCCTAATGCAGTTTATATATAATGTCGTCTTTTTTTAATGTATCTTGGATTACGTTACTGATTACATAAGACAGTGTAACGCAGTCTTCGATCAATTTCTATGTATTATATATTGTCAATTACGATTTTATTTGATGTATCATATCTACATGTATATATACTTGCGTATAATATCAATATACACACTACACATGCCAGGAGAAAATCACCCGAAGGGTGGTTTTTCTGCTAGTATATATAATAAAGAAAGTGCTCATCATCATCATCATCATTTCATGTGCGCTTTTCCCTGCTTGCAAGGGTGGGATGGGTCCTCTTCAGCACAGCATCTCTCCATTTGTCATGGTCCTTCGTCATCTACTTTGTGAGCTTTAGCATAAGGTTTTGATATGTTGATGTATATTTATATTAGATGTACATGTGTGTATATATGTATTGTGTGTGTGTTTATATATGTATGTAGTTGTGTATATATGTATGTAGTTGTTTATATATATACATAGGGTTTTGGAAATGTAGTAGATATATATGTGTGTTAATTTTATTTCGTAGGGCTTTGAAATGTTGATGCATATATATATATTAGATGTACATGTGTGTATGTGAATATATATATATATATATATATTACTAGAGAGGTTCTTAGAGAAAAATAACCCACTATACTTAGCCTTTGTTGACCTAGAGAAGGCTTTGATAGGGTACCCTTCTCTGTCATCTGGTGGTCCCTAAGGAAACTAGGTGTTGAGGAATGGCTTGTGAGGACTGCAAACTTTGTACAGAGGTACTGTCAGTAAAGTCAGGGTAGGAATGGAATTTAGTGAGGAATTCCAGATACAAGTAGGAGTACATCAAGGTTCGGTCCTCAGCCCGCTCTTGTTCATTATAGTCCTCCAAGCCATAACAGAGGAGTTTAAGACTGGCTGTCCATGGGAACTTCTCTATGCTGACGATGTGGTTCTTATAGCAGAATCAGTAGAGGAGCTAGAGAATAAATTCTGGCTATGGAAACAGCAGTTGGAAGCAAGAGGACTGAGAGTGAACCTAGCTAAGACAAAAGTGTTGATGAGTAGAAAAGAGGACAAAACTCTGATTCCGTCAGGGAAATGGCCATGTTCGATATGCAGAAAAAGATCTGGCATAAATTCTATAAAATGCACACAAGGCAGATCCTGGGTACACAAGAGATGTAGCGGGATAGCAGGCAAACTAACAGGTAGGGAGAAATACGTATGCAGTAGATGTACAGGAAAATTAGACAGTAGAAGTCGCATTGTGAGACACATTTTTCAAATGCAGGTGGGTGCTATAGAAGTGGTGGATAACTAGATCAGATTAGCATGGGAGGGGGAGTGCCGAGGCCATAGTATCTAGAATAAGGACGGGTTGGAAGAAGTTTAGGGAGCTGCTTCCTCTGCTGACGAAGAAGGGTTTCTCCCTGCGTACGAAAGGCCGGTTATATGATGCCTGTGTGAGGAGCGCGATGCTGCATGGTAGTGAGACATGGGCAGCAACTGCAGAGGATATGTGATGGCTGGAGAGAAATGAGGCAAGCATGCTCCGTTGGATGTGCAGTGTCAATGTGAGTGAACGACCCAGCATGAATGTGTTGAGAGAGAAACTGTGCCTGAGAGGGATAGAATGTAGTGTACGGGAGAGGAGACTGAGGTGGTATGGACATGTGATGCGCATGGAGGATGACCGATGGGTGAAGAAGTGCCAGGAAATGCCAGTTGAAGGAAGACGTGGTAGAGGTAGACCACAGAAAACATGGGCGGAGGTGGTGAGAACAGACCTCAGATCTCTGAAGTTCACGGTGGAGATGACGAAGGACCGTGACGAGTGGAGAGATGCTGTGCTGAATAAGACTCGTCCCACCCTTGCAAGCAGGGAAGAGCGGACATAAAATGATGATGATGATGATATATGTATATATATATATACATGTATGTATGTACAAATATTTGGCAATATACTGTATGTTTAATTAAAAACATTTAGAAGACCTTAATGGCCTTCTAAATGTTTTTAATTAAACATACGGTATATTGCCAAATATACTGTACATACATTCATGTATACATCGCTGTTTCAGAGCACCAATCTTAATATATATATATGGAGGCACATAGCTTAGTGGTTAGAGCAATGGGCTTGCAATCAAAAGGTTGTGAGTTCAATGCTCGGACCGGGTGATGTGTTGTGTCCGTGAGCAAGACACTTTATTTCACATTGCTACAGTTTACTCAGCTGTAGAAATGATGATGATGTGTATATGTGTTTTGCCTTCCTTCCTTTTTCTTTGTTTTATCTATTTATTTGTTTGTTTGCAGGTCCCATAGTAGGACTTCGGTTTGAACATAACTCTAAATATTTTGTCTCTATTGGAGACAGACATGTTCTTGTATTCAACAATGTAACAGGCTACAGAGCCACCATAGCCGAGTTGAAGGAGAAACTCACCAAATCTAACTCTAATGCAGTCACAGAAAGAATCCAAGAACAGATTAATGAAGCTACGTATGTATTTCAACTAAATATCATTTTCTTTATATCTTCTTTTCCCATCCTCGTTGCTCCAATACTCTCCATTGGGTCCTCTCCCTTACCATTACTGAGGGTCTGGCACCATAGACAATTGCCCCAATACTCTCCATTAGGTCCTCTCCCTTACCATTACTGAGGGTCTGGCACCATAGACAATTGCCCCAATACTCTCCATTAGGTCCTCTCCCTTACCATTACTGAGGATCTGGCACCATAGACAGTTGCCCCAATACTCTCCATTGGGTCCCCTCCCTTACCATTACTGAGGGTCTGGCACCATAGACAATTGCCCCAATACTCTCCATTGGGTCCTCTCCCTTACCATTACTAAGGATCTGGTACCATAGACAATTGCCCCAATACTCTCCATTGGGTCTCCTCCCTTACCATTACTGAGGGTCTGGCACCATAGACAATTGCCCCAATACTCTCCATTGGGTCCTCTCCCTTACCATTACTGAGGGTCTGGTACCATAGACAATTGCCCCAATACTCTCCATTGGGTCCTCTCCCTTACCATTACTGAGGATCTGGCACCATAGACAATTGCCCCAATACTCTCCATTGGGTCCTCTCCCTTACCATTACTGAGGGTCTGGTACCATAGACAATTGCCCCAATACTCTCCATTGGGTCCTCTCCCTTACCATTACTAAGGGTCTGGTACCATAGACAATTGCCCCAATACTCTCCATTGGGTCCTCCCCTTACCATTACTAAGGGTCTGGTACCATAGACAATTGCCCTAATACTCTCTATTGGGTCCTCTCCCTTACCATTACTAAGGGTCTGGTACCATAGACAATTGCCCCAATACTCTCCATTGAGTCCTCTCCCTTACCATTACTAAGGATCTGGCACCATAGACAATTGCCCCAATACTCTCCATTGAGTCCTCTCCCTTACCATTACTAAGGGTCTGGCACCATAGACAATTGCCCAATACTCTCCATTGAGTCCTCTCCCTTACCATTACTAAGGGTCTGGCACCATAGACAATTGCCCAATACTCTCCATTGGGTCCTCTCCCTTACCATTACTGAGGGTCTGGCACCATAGACAATTGCCCCAATACTCTCCATTGGGTCCTCTCCCTTACCATTACTAAGGGTCTGGCACCATAGACAATTGCCCAATACTCTCCATTGAGTCCTCTCCCTTACCATTACTAAGGGTCTGGCACCATAGACAATTGCCCAATACTCTCCATTGGGTCCTCTCCCTTACCATTACTAAGGGTCTGGCACCATAGACAATTGCCCAATACTCTCCATTGAGTCCTCTCCCTTACCATTACTAAGGGTCTGGCACCATAGACAATTGCCCAATACTCTCCATTGGGTCCTCTCCCTTACCATTACTAAGGATCTGGCACCATAGACAATTGCCCAATACTCTCCATTGGGTCCCCTCCCTTACCATTATTGAGGGTCTGGCACCATAGACAATTGCCCCATACTCTCCATTGGGTCCTCTGCCTTACCATTACTAAGGATCTGGCACTATAGACAATTGCCCCAATACTCTCCACTGAGACCCTCACCGTGAACTCCACCAGTATTCTTCTCTGATGTCATCACTTCAGTGTCTCCTTGGTCTTCCTCTCAATCTCCTGCCATTGTTGTACCCCTCAAGGATGTCAGACAGAGGTTGTAGACTGATGACGTGACCATCTCTTCTAGGACCAGTTTGTTGTGGCAGTCATACAGTGCCACCTGCCACACTAGGGTGATATCAGCTCCCTCCCCGGTTGTCTGAGGAATTATCTATGGTCCCTGTCATCATATACTAGTTTTTCTTGTTATCATGGCAGTGCCCCAGCATGGTCGCTTTGAATTGACTAAATAATGTAAAATAAGTACGATGGTTGACATGATCAACTAAATAAAAGCAGTATCAATATAAAGGATTAAGGCGGTACCCAAGCATGGCCACAGTTGAATGACTGAAACCAGTGCAGTGCTCCAGTATGGCCATAGTCTAATGACTGAAACCAGTGCAGTGCTCCAGTATGGCCATAGTCTAATGACTGAAACCAGTGCAGTGCTCCAGCATGGCCACAGTCTAATGACTGAAACCAGTGCAGTGCTCCAGCATGGCCACAGTCTAATGACAGTATAGTGCCCCAGCATGGCCACAGTTACAGAATAAAAGAAATCATTTCATGAAATATGTAACAGTTTAGAAATCAATATTGTTTACGTATCAGAGATCAATAATTGATTGAACAATAGGCATGATATAGAGGTACTTGTTCTGACAGGCTGAGGCCATGCTGGAGCACCACCATTGGCCTATGGCCTTGCTGGAGCACCACCATTGGTCTATGGCGTTGCTGGAGCACCACCATTGGTCTATGGCGTTGCTGGAGCACCACCATTGGTCTATGGCCTTGCTGGAGCACCACCATTGGCCTATGGCCTTGCTGGAGCACCACCATTGGTCTATGGCCTTGCTGGAGCACCACCATTGGTCTATGGCCTTGCTGGAGCACCACCATTGGCCTATGGCCATGCTGGAGCACCACCATTGGCCTATGGTCTTGCTGGAGCACCACCATTGGCCTATGGCCATGCTGGAGCACCACCATTGGCCTATGGCCTTGCTGGGGCACCACCATTGGCCTATGGCCTTGCTGGAGCACCGCCATTGGCCTATGGCCTTGCTGGAGCACCGCCATTGGCCTATGGCCTTGCTGGAGCACCACCATTGGCCTATGGCCATGCTGGAGCACCACCATTGGCCTATGGCCTTGCTGGGGCACCGCCATTGGCCTATGGCCTTGCTGGGGCACCGCTATTGGTCTATGGCCATGCTGGAGCACCGCCATTGGCCTATGGCCATGCTGGAGCACAACCATTGGCCTATGGCCTTGCTGGAGCACCACCATTGGCCTATGGCCTTGCCGGGGCACCGCCAATGGTCTATGGCCATGCCGGAGCACCGCCATTGGTCTATGGCCTTGCTGGGGCACCGCCATTGGTCTATGACCATGTTGGGGCACTACTTTCAGGGTTTTCTTTCTTTTTTCGAATAGGTTATGTAGCCAGTAAGCACTAAAGGGATGCAACAGACATCGCTATATCAATTCACCAGCCCCTTCTTTCTGTTGTCTATATATTTACCTGGCTCCGGCAGGGATCCTTCCAAGAGGACGTGTCCAAGATGCGCGCAGGACATTGAAACAGTCCTGCACGCAATTGTACACTGCCCGGGTGTAACCGACCTGTGGAACTATGCAGAACAACTGCTGTCGCGTATGGGACAAATCCAGTTGACTGCCGAGTCCATAGTAAGGATCAAACCGCCAGCCTCTTTCAAAAACGAAAGAGAGGCGGTTTTCCTATGTACGGTGGCTATGGTGAAAGAAGTTATATGGTGGACGAGGTTGAGAGGACTGAGGACAGATGCCTTTCTCTCCGGACAATAATTGATTCCCTTCTTTAAGTACCACTTTAGAAGGAGAATCAGCATGGAGAGAGAGGCACTGCACCCCAGTAAATTTACTCTTACCGGCAATTACCTTTTTTTTTTTTCTTTTTAATGAAACCCAGCATTTATTTTGGTCCTTTACATTTATACGTTATTGATGTGTGTTACCTTCTGCCAGACAAGACACAGCTTGGGTCACCACACCAGCCGTGTCTATATAAACACACAATCATCTGTTTGTTAATGTATCTGTGTGTATACGGCAAAATACAGATTTGTATTTGTAAGACATGGTGACCTGACCTGTCTCGTAATGTGACAGCCTGTCTAACCCATACAAGTATGGAAAGTCCTCTTTAAACAATCATGATGATGTAAGTAGATATATAGATACATACACACACACACACACATATATACACACACACACACAGAGACGCATATATATATATATATATATATATATATATAAATTAAGTAGTAACACGTGGTTACGCCGTATTTGACTAAATAGAATTAGTGGGTTAGTTGGGATTTAAAAAAAAAACCTCTGAATGGAAAAAAGGATGAGTTTTGACGTACATGAGACATGAACCCACATCTTTGGTTTGCCGGACCAATGTGTTACCATTACACCAACACCCCACCCATGCTCCCTTCCATTCAATTAGAAGCTATATAACCATAGCAGGTATATATATGTATATAAATAGGGAGACACAAGCAGGCTTTGTTCACAAACAGTTAGTGAATTTAAAAATTAGGTGCTTATGCTGTTATTTAGTCAAATACGGCGTAACCATATATATATATATACCTGCTATGGTTATATAGGTTCTAATTGAATGGAAAGAAGCATGGGTGTCGTGTTGGTGTAATGGTAACACATTGGTCCTGCAAACCAAAGATGTGTGTTCCTGTCCCATTCAGAGGGTTTTTTAAAAAATCCCACTAACAGACTAATTCTATTTAGTCAAATACGGCGTAAGCACATGTTACTACCTAATTTTCAAATTCGCTAGCTGTTTCTAAACAAAGAATACTTCCATGGCTTAATGGTTAGAGCATTGGGCTTGCAATCGAAAAGTTGTGAGTTCAATTCTCAGACCGGGTGATGTGTTGTTTCCTTGAGCTAGACACTTTATTTCACATTGCTCCAGTTTACTCAGCTCTAGAAATGAGATGATAGGGACTGGGGTCCATATCATTCCACTGCAAAGTGGTCGTGGAGGTGCCATGGCAAAAAAAGCACCAGCACTCACTGTAAATGAGGTTGGTGTTAGGAAGGGCATCCAGCTGTAGAAATCCAGCCAAAATCAGTTCCCATCCCACCCTTGCAAGCAGGGAAAAAGCGGACGTAAAATGAAATGATGATGATGATATATATATATATATAGATATATATCATCATCATCATCTTCGTTTAAGGTCCATCCTCCACGCTAGCATGGGTTAGACGGGAGTTGTCCCACTTGAGGCAAGGTTGGTCGAGTAACTGTGTCTCGCTCATATAGGACGATCTGGCAGGTTTTCTACGGCTGGATGCCCTTCCTAACACCAACCATATTTACAGTGTGGAACTGGGAACTTTTTACTGTGTTACCTACATGGCCACATTACACCGTGGACTGTGTGTTTTTTTGTCGTGACACCTACACGATCTCGATCTCATTATCTCATTTATTTGGACTGGATGTTGTGGTACCAACTTTACAGAGAGAGAGAGAGAGGGTGGTGTTGGTGGGAGTGGGAGGATAGGGTAGGGGTAGTGGATTGGGGTGTATATTTGGTTAAGAGGTGCCTACTGACTAGGTTTTGCTTTGTACATAGGCAAGGCGAGTCTTCTGTATTACTGCGTAGCGCCAAAGATCTTGGTCCAGTGACATTGTCTTAGAGAGGTGCAAGTGTGTAAGGTCGGAATTTATCAGATCGTCCCAGGTTTTTCTGGGTCTACCTACTCCATAACTACAATCAATTTTGATCGCCCTGCACTTGTTTATACAGCTGTCATCTTTCATGCGCATTATGTGGCCATACCAACGTAGTCTTCTCTCAAGTAAACAGCATCTGATCCCTCTTATTCCTAATTTCTCACTTAGTTCATTTATGCTTTGCTGTTCACGTATATTACTATTACACATCCAACGGAGCATGCATGCTTCGTTCCTTTCCAGTCTGTGCAGGTCCTCTGCACGCAATGCTCATGTCTCACTGCCATGTAACATTGCTGTTCGTATACAGGCATCATACAATCTGCCTTTCATTTTTAGAGAGAAACCTTTTGTGGCCAACAGCGGTATAAGCTCTCTGAACTTTATCCATCCCGTTCTGACTCTGGCTACTGTACTTTCAGAACACCCTCTACCACTGCTGATTTCGTCACCCAGGTAACGGAAAGTGTCCACTATTTCTATAGAACCATCTGGGCAATAGAAGGAGCTAGTATCCTGTGGACACTTGCTACTTATTGCACCTGAGCATCAGCCACATATAAAGTCTACGTTCTTAGATAGTTTACCTGTGATCCCACTATATCTTTTATGTACCCATACTTTGCATTTGGGACATAAAATGGAATTTCTGCCTACTCCTTTCTTACACACTGAGCATGGCCATTTCCCTGAGGGCACCTGTGTCCTATTTTACTTTCTACAAACTAGAACTTTAGTCTTAGACAAGTTAACTCTAAGGCATTTTGATTCTAAGCCATGCTTCCATGTTTGGAACTTCTTCTCTAGTTCAGCCATTGATTCAGCTATGGGCGTTAGATCATCTGCGTATAGGAGTTCCCATGGGCAGCCGGTCTTGAACTCCTCTGTTATAGCCTGAAGGGCAATAATAAATAGGAGGAGGCTAAGGACAGAGCCTTGGTGAACACCAACTTTTACACTAAATTCTTCACAATATTCATTGTTAATTCTAACCTTACTGACTGTTTCTTTATACATGGCTTGTATAGCTCTCACAAGCCATTCATCTACACCTAGTTTTCTAAGAGTGGGGGACTCTGTTAAAGGCTTTGTAAAAGCTAAGTAGAGGGGTTTACTTTTAGCTAGGTACTTCTCCTGTAGTTGTCGTACAAGGAAAAGAGCATCTATATCAATTCGCTCTCTGATTAGTTGCGCGTGACCTTCATGACCTGGTCAACTAACTTAATGCCTCTATAGTTTCCCTATTTAGAGCATCCCCTTTACCCTTGTAGCAGTTAATGATGATGCTGCTACGCCAGTCCTTTGGTATGACCCCATTCTGTATTACTTGGTTAACTATACGGGTGACCATAGTGTGTCCCACCATTCCAGATGCCTTCAACATCTCAGCAACTATCTCCGAAGGCCCAGCTGCCTTGCCTGACTTCATATCTTTGATTGCCTTACTTATTATACTATCTTTAACTTGCACCGCTGGTCCTTCTATTGGATTGATTTGGGGCAGACTATCTTTTTCCCACTTATTCTCCTCATTTAATAGTCTCTCGTAGTGACACTTCCAGGCTATCTTCTTATCAGCATCAGTGAGGGCAAGTACACTGTTATCATTACAGACACACTTCTCCCCGACAATATCACAGTTTTTCTTGACACATTGTCTAGAAAACCTGAACACCTCACGTTGTAGAACATGCTTGAACTTTCTATCCTCTGCTTCCCTTTTTGCAAGGTACACTTGTCTCCTAGCTTCTCTCCTGGCCACTTGATAGTGCTCTCTACTTCCCCCATCCTGCCATACTTTCCAAGCCTGCTTTTTGGCCTTGATTGTCTCTTCTACCTTACTGTTCCACCACCAAGTTACTCTCCACCTGCCAATAGGTCTGCTCCAGCCACAGATTTTATCCGTTGCTTTCAGCAGGTTCACTTTCAAGAATTGCCACTGTTCCTCTATATTGCATGTCTCTAATTGCTCTTCCTTATTGTCAAAGGCATCAAGTAATAAGCTTTTAAATTGTTCACTGGCTATGGGGTCCTTCAACTTCCATATTCTTCTCCTCATGGTAGGCCTCCTCTGTCGTCAAGTACGTCTATTCCTGACTGTGAGGTCACTAACTATTAGGCTATATTGGGAGGTGCATTCTTCACGGGGGAGGGATTTAGTGTTTACAACAGACACTTTGTCCCGTCTTCTAGTAAGGATATAATCTATCTGGCTGGCGTGTTCCCCTGATCTATAGGTGATCAAGTGGTTTTCTCGTTTTTGAAGTTGATAGGATATTAGCATCACAGAATTCCAGGATTCTGAAGCCCTCCTCATTTCTATTTCCAACCCCATAGCCTCCATGGATTCCATCATAGCCATCACTATGTTGTCCAACGTGATCGTTTAGATCGCCAGCAATAACTAAGTAGTCGCTGTTGGTTATTTGGGAGGTAGTGTGCATTAGCAGCTCATAGAACCTGTCCTTTATAACGTCAAGTAGACCAGATTGGGGTGCATAAGTGGATATTATTGTCACAGTAGTTCTATTTAGAACTAGTCTTATTTTAATTATTCTGTCATTCACTCTATTTACGTCAATTGCCTTATCTACCCATTTTTCAGCTAACATAATTCCTACACCACCCAATCCGTTGTCATATATATATATATATATATATATATATATATATATATAATATAAAAGACGAGGGAGTTTTGTTTACATATGAAAAATATTTATTGTGTATTGACCTGGTATGCGTGTTTTGCAGGGGATTGGCTCAAAGTGACTCATAGGAGTTATGGATGTGACTCCAGTATCAATCTGCTTGACAGGCTGGTGATGTGACAAAAAATGTATTTTTGTTGTGGTATGTGGGCAGGGAAGGTATATATATATATATATATATATATATATATATATAGAGAGAGAGAGAGAGAGAGAGAGAGAGAGAGAGAGAGAGAGAGAGAGAGAGAGAGAGATTGCAGTAATCAAAGTTCAGTTTAAGTCATTTATTTGCTTACAATTGTTTCCTCCAAACCGAGGTTTGGATTCTTCGGAGCAACTATTTATAACATACTTGACCTCCTTTACAACCCAAGAGACACATAAAACATATGCGCATATTGATCAACAGTGGGTGACATTCATCAAATGATATAGCATGGCAATTTACATATAAAGGTTACAGGATAAAAATAACATAAAAGCAAGAGTGAAAATAAGAGTGAAAATAAAGATAAACATGAAGCGTTGGCAGTCTATGAAGATAAAGCAAGAGGAAAGCTTAGAGTAGTCAGTGTATGAAACAATCTCCCGTGCAGCATGCACGCGTGTCTTATCTATACATGTTTAGAGTGCGTCAGAATGATATTTGCAGGGTCAGGCAGTTGAAGCAGGCAATCGATCTTATTATATAGGCTGAATTATTAAGTCATTTATTCTCATACATCTGTATGATATACAGTCTCGGATGCGGGGAAACACCAAAATATCAAAAACATCAACATACTATAAACCTTATTGTATCGTAGGCAAGGCCGTACCACTGTCCTTGCTCATGCCACCACTCACATAAATTAACGACTATCTCTCACTATTTAGGGTTTGTGTATATATAATATATTACCATTAAAGGTTTTATTGCATACATAGCCATAAATAGTACCCTTAATACTATATATATATATATATATAGGCATCGCCCCAATTTTGAGCGTATATGTGTATTGTGGTGTAATTGGTGGGGCATGCAGGTGTTCATGTGCATGTCTGCGTGAGCACCCAAGCATTTGTATGGAGCTGACTTCTCAGACTTTTACAAAGTGTTAAGAGGATAAAGTTAATATAAAGGTTGGTATGTTCATATGAGGAGATGTTGTAAAATAGGGTAAAGACCCTTAAAGATGGAATAAGAAATTACCATTGGCCACTACAAGGAATCAAACACGGGCCTTTCAGATACCAGCTAGATGCTTTCAACTCTAAAGATTAATAGTTCTCAGCCAGTATCTGGTACATACTAGGTTTGATTCCTCCTAATGGCTGATAACAACTTCTTTTTCCATCTTTAAGTATCTTCACCCTATTTCATAGCATTTCCACACATGAACACACGATTTTATATTTATATTATCGTTTTACATCCGCTTCTTCCTGCTTGCAAGGGTGGGACGGGTCATCTTCAGCACGGCATCTCTCCATTTGTCACGGTCCTTCGTCATCTCCTCTGAGCTTCAGTGATCTGAGGTCAGCTCTTACCACCTCCACCCATGTTTACCCTGGTCTTCCTCGACTGCGTCTTCCTTCTACTGGGATTTCTTGGCACTTCTTTACCCAGCGGTCATCCTCCATGCGTATCACATGTCCGTACCAATGCAGTCTTCTCTCCTGCACACTACAGTTTATCCCTCTTATACACAGTTTCTTTCTCAACTCGTCTATGCTTGGTTGTTCACACACATTGAAGCGTGCTTGCTTCATTTCTTTCCCCACTTCGCATATCCTATGCAGTTGCTGCCCATGTCTCACTACCGTGCAGCATCTCACGCAGGCATCATCTAACCGACCTTTCATTTGCAGGGAGAAACCCTTCATTGTCAACAGAGGAAGCAGCTCCCTAAACTTCTTCCATCCTGTCCTTATTCTTGATACTATGGCCTCGGAGCATTCTCTTCCCTTGATAATCTGATCACCTAGATATCAGAAGCTATCAACCACCTCTATAGATTCTACCTGCATTTGAAAAATGTATCTATCACTGACACTTCTACTATCAATTTTCCCTGAACATTTACTACATACAAAGTTTTCTTTTCTTGTTAGTTTGCTTTCTATCCCACTACACCGCTTGTGTACCCAAGATTTGCATTGTGTACATTCTATAGAGTTTATGCCAACCCCTTTTCTACATATTTATATACATAGGGCATGTATGCAAACAGCAATGATACATGGTAGTGAGACCTGGGTACTGTGCGCAGAGGACCTGCGAAGACGGGAAAGAAATGAAGCTTCCATGCTCTGATGGATATGTTATAGTAATATATTTGAACGGCAAAGCATTAGTGAACTAAGTGAGAAATTAGGAATAAGAGGGATCAGATGTAGTGTGCAGGAAAGGAGATTCTGCTGGTATGGACATGTGGTGTGTATGTAGGACGACAGCTGTATAAAAAGGTACAGGGTGATCAAAATTGATGGAAGCTATGGAGTAGGAAGACATGGGACAAGGTGATAAAAGCTGACCTTGCACAATTGCACCTCTCAAAGACAATGACAGAGGTTTGAGATATTTGGCGTTATGCAGTAATACAGAAGACCCACTTCCCCTTACATACGGACTCAAACATACACCCAGTAGGCACTTTTTAACCACTATACCACCTTCTATACACCCCACACCACCCTCCCACTTCTGTCCACTGTAAAGTTATGTTGGTATCACAAAAATATTCACCCCACACTGTAAAATGGTTGTGTAGGTGTCAGGACAAAAAGCACGCAGCCTACACTGTGGGCATGTAGGTATCACTGCTAAAAGCACCCAGCACACACTGTAAATGTGGTTGGTATTAGGAAGGACATCCAGCCATAGAAACCAAACCAGATAAATCCTATATGAGCAAGAGACGGTCACCTGACCGAACTTGCCTCAAATGGGACAACCTGTCTAACCCATGCTAGCGTGGAAAATGAATATTAAATGATGATGATGAAGTAGCCACTCTAACAGGAGCGACTCCCATACCTCCAAGCAACGCACTTTGTCGAGTAATGTTATTTTAAAGACCCTTCAGAGGAACCGCATTTCGCCTGCTTGTATTAACCCTTTGCCATTTACATTACACGCTGTAATGTGGCCGTGTAGGTAACACGGTAAAAACCTCCCAGTCCACACTGTAAACGTGGTTGGTGTTAGGAAGGGCATCTAGCCGTAGAAAACCCGCCAGACAGTCCTGAGCAAGACAACCAATCTTGCCTCAAGTGGGACAATTCCCGTCCAGACCCATGCTAGCGTGGAAGATGGACGTTAAACGATGATGATGATGATTACTCTATATATACTATTGTATTTTCAGAGTAAAGGCTTTACCTCATAATATCTCGCATAACATTTACATTACTCTATATATACTATTGTATTTTCACAGTAGAGGCTTTACCTCACATAATATCTCACATAACATTTACATTACTCTATATATACTATTGTATTTTCACAGTAGAGGCTTTACCTCACATAATATCTCTCACAACATTTACATTACTCTATATATACTATAGTATTTTCACAGTAAAGGCTTTATCTCACATATCTCACATAATTTACATTACTCTATATATACTATTGTATTTTCATGGTAAAGGCTTTACCTCACATAATATCAAATCTAGGGATTTTGATATCTATTTTGAGAACAATACCTTAACATCAGTATGAGTGACTGGTTACAGATGGTTTGAACAGAAAGAGGTGAGAGAATTCTGGCCAGATATGGCTGGTTTAAATGCTAAAGGGTTAACTTGATAATGCTATATATGTTTCTCTATTGCAGGGGATCATTGAAGAAAGTTCTACCAAAGACCTCCTGAAGTTGCCTCCATTACTGCTGAGGAATCACCAAAGTATTGCTGCTAAATCAGACGTTTTATTTTGTTTTGTATTTTTTTTTACGTCTCAGGAATCCGGTAACCGACATCCCATAATCCCATCTTAAAGACCATTGAAAATCTTATTTTAATTTCACCTCTGGCCCACCCCACCATCCACACACAGTTGCATCCAATTTCACGTTGCTCTGCAATTTTTTTCCAATAAAAGAAAATAATTGATTTTCAGTCTTTTATTAATTGAATTTCTTTTTTCAATTTCTCTTATTTTTTCACTTGTTTCAGTCCTTAGACTGTGGCCATGCTGGGGCACCACTCTTTTCCTGCTTTCAGTCATTAGACTGTGGCCATGCTGGGGCACCACTCTTTTTTGCTGGTTGCAGTCATTAGACTGTGGCCATGCTGAGGCACCACTCTCTTTTACTGGTTTCAGTCATTAGACTGTGGCCATGTTTGATGAAATGGTGGTGAGTCATAATGTTTGATGAAATGGAGATGAGTCATAGTGTTTGATGAAATGGGGTGAGTCATGGTGTTTGATGAAATGGGGTGAGTCATGGTGTTTGATGAAATGGGGTGAGTCATAGTGTTTGATGAAATGGGGATGAGTCATAGTGTTTGATGAAATGGGGTGAGTCATGGTGTTTGATGAAATGTGGTTAGTCATAGTGTTTGATGAAATGGGGATGAGTCATAGTGTTTGATGAAATGGGGTGAGTCATGGTGTTTGATGAAATGGGGTGAGTCATGGTGTTTGATGAAATGGGGTGAGTCATGGTGTTTGATGAAATGGGGATGAGTCATAGTGTTTGATGAAATGGGGTGAGTCATGGTGTTTGATGAAATGTGGTTAGTCATAGTGTTTGATGAAATGGGGTGAGTCATGGTGTTTGATGAAATGTGGTTAGTCATAGTGTTTGATGAAATGTGGTTAGTCATAGTGTTTGATGAAATGGGGATGAGTCAGTGTTTGATGAAATGCCCGAGTTCAAATCCTACCAATACCAACTTCACATTAAAATCACATAAAATCAACAAAAAAGTTTCATCATCAAAACCACTACAACCACCACCACCATCACACTGTCACCACTTCCACCACCATCACACTGTCACACCCATCACCAACACCACCACTACAACCACCAACACCACCACACTGTCACCACTTCCACCACCATCACACTGTCACACCCATCACCAACACCACCACTACAACCACCAACACCACCACACTGTCACCACCTCCACCACCATCACACTGTCACACCCATCACCAACACCACCACTACAACCACCAACACCATCACACTGTCACCACCACCACCATTACACTGTCACACCCATCACCACCACCACCATTACACTGTCACACCCATCACCACCACCACCATTACACTGTCACACCCATCACCAACACCATCACACTGTCACCACCACCACCATCACACTGTCACACCCAGCACCAACACCACCACTACAACCACCAACACCGTCACATTCACCACCACCACCATAACACTGTCACCACCACCAACACTACTGCCACCACCATCAACACCAACACCACCACTACTACCAACACCAAAGCTACCACCAAGACCACCACCACCAGCAACATCAACACCACACCCACCAAGACCACCTCCACAACCATCACCACCACCACCAATACCACAACCAGCAACACCACAACCAACAACACCAACAATACCACTACCACCGCCATCAACACCACCTCCCCCACCACCACCACTACCACCATCAGCAACAAGAACAACACCGCTCCCACCACCCTCACCCACCGCCAACAACACCACTACCACGTCCTCCCCAACACCACTATCTCCCTTCCCCTCCCCTCCACCAACACCACTACCACTTCCCCCATCAACACCACTACCACCTCGCCCCCACCACTACTACCCCCCGCCCCCCATCAACACCACTACGATCTCCCCCCCCCCCCCACTAAACTACTTCACCATTATTTCACCTCTGTCCACTCACTGTAAAGGTGTGATAAAAGTCAAAGATTTTGGCCTGAGCACTGGCACACCTGTCATTAAGTAACCACAACATTCTATTATTTTGAAGATTGGATTCTAGGTAGAGCTACATGGTAGGTAGTCACATGATAGGTAGAGCTACATGGTAGGTAGTCACATGATAGGTAGAGCTACATGGTAGGTAGTCACATGGTAGGTAGAGCCACATGGTAGGTAGAGCTACATGGTAGGTAGTCACATGATAGGTAGAGCTACATGGTAGGTAGCCACATGATAGGTAGAGCTACATGGTAGGTAGAGCTACATGGTAGGTAGCCACATGATAGGTAGAGCTACATGGTAGGTAGTCACATGATAGGTAGAGCTACATGGTAGGTAGTCACATGATAGGTAGAGCTACATGGTAGGTAGTCACATGGTAGGTAGAGCCACATGATAGGTAGAGCTACATGGTAGGTAGTCACATGATAGGTAGAGCTACATGGTAGGTAGCCACATGATAGGTAGAGCTACATGGTAGGTAGAGCTACATGGTAGGTAGCCACATGATAGGTAGAGCTACATGGTAGGTAGTCACATGATAGGTAGAGCTACATGGTAGGTAGCCACATGATAGGTAGAGCTACATGGTAGGTAGAGCTACATGGTAGGTAGCCACATGATAGGTAGAGCTACATGGTAGGTAGCCACATGATAGGTAGAGCTACATGGTAGGTAGTCACATGATAGGTAGAGCTACATGGTAGGTAGAGCCACGTGATAGGTGTAGCCAATCTTAATTGGAGGTGTGTGGTGAGAGGAGCAGGAGGACAAGTCACAGATTAACATGATAGATAGACCGATAGATAGATAGATATCTTTCTTTATTTGCCACAAGGGGAGCACAAGAAAAGGGGACATTACAAGACATGATGGCGGGGGTTTTACATAAAAATCATATAACTTTAACAATAATAAATAACAATAAACTATATATAAAATAAAATAACAGTCGAAATCCACAATAGGGGGGGAACGTTATTGCGGGGTTGTTTTACACCCCATGAATAGAACAACCCTCAACACCAGGAGCACGTTTTGTAGGTGTTCCCGTCTTCCCTCTGTTTATCTTCCTCAACCTACAGGTTTATAAACAGAGAAGGCCCATTCACTCAAGCCATTTTCGCCACATTCACCCACTTTTCAGAGAATTTACTCGGGTGGAGCACACCATATTACTTCTTTCGCCATAACCACCAGACAGGAAAACTGCCTCTCCTTCATTCTTAAATGAAGGCGGCGGGGTGATCCTCACGATGGACTCGGCTGACAACTGGATGCATCCCACATGTGACTAGCTGTTCGACATAATTCCACAGGTTGGTCACCCCTGGGTACTGAACAATTGCGTGCAGAACGCTTTCGATGTCCTGCTCGCATCTTGGACAGGTCCATTTGGCAGGATCTATGCCAGGGCGTCCATGCCTGTAGATTTTGTCTGAAACTGGTAGAGCTCCTCGGTAGCACTGCCATGCCAGAGACCTCTGGAAGTTATCCATAGGCCCTGGACGGAAATTACTCCTGAACAGACTGGTCAGTTCGTCCTCTTCGATGCCTAGAGTTTCTCTGAGAACGTTGTCGCACTTATCTTCCTGTAATCACCTATAGAATGTCAAAGTGGAATATCCGCTGATTACTGTTTCCGCTTGGTAGAGGGCTGTGAGCGCCTGAAGGCACTCGAGGTGCCAGGCGCCCATTTTTGGTCTTCGCTAGACCCAGGACTGCAGCTCTGTTAGCGAGATGAGTTATGGAAGAGCCTATCTCACAAATGACAGCCACACCGGTTCACCAGTCAGGAATACCTGCGTGTTTGCGCATCATGAGCCACGGCATGCCCAGCCCTCCGTTAGAAGGGTGTTGGCAGCAGGTGAATCTCCTCACCAACGGAGCCTGTTTCTTCCAAAGGAACTTGAAGAAAAGACGGTCCATCTTGATGAGGTGATTGCAGGGACAAGGCACGACGGTCAAGCGGTAGTAGATGACGGACGCTATATAAGTGTTCGCCACCTCCGCTCGGCCTTTTAAGGAGAGTTTGCACTCAGCCCACTTCTGGGTGAGTGTAGACACCTTCACCGTGACCTCGTTCCAGTTTTTGTTCACCTGGAGGTCTGGACCAAACCAGATCCCGAGCAATTTCACCGGTCCTTCCGTCCAGCGTCCAACGGCATGGGTTTGCCTTTCTATGTGCCGAGTTGCAAACCGACAGACTTGCTTGGGTTTAGTTTTGCTCCTGTAATAAGTTGCCGATTACCCTGATTTTGGAGGTTTCCAACACTATTATGGTCACGTCGTCAGCATAGGCCGACGCTGCTTTTCGCAGTCCTGGTTCGATTGGGATGCCCTGCAATAGCTCCAACTTCCCCAGTAGTGGCTCTGTGTTAAGCAGAGTTATGGGCCTCTAGTTACTTGTGTTATCCCCCTTGTTCTCATCTTTCCTGGTCAGGGTCACTACGCCACTGTCTATGTCATTAACCCTTTCATTAGCATATTTCTAATGAAAGACACTGTCTATGTCTTTAAACCTTTCATTACCATATTTCTAATGAAAGACACTGTCTATGCCATTAACCCTTTCATTACCATATTTCTACTGAAAGACACTGTCTATATAATTAACCCTTTCATTACCATATTTCTAATGAAAGACACTGTCTATGCCATTAACCCTTTAATTACCATATTTCTACTGAAAGACACTGTCTATATCATTAACCCTTTCATTACCATATTTCTAATGAAAGACACTACCTATGTCATTAACCCTTTCATTACCATATTTCTAATGAAAGACACTGTCTGTGTCATTAACCCTTTCATTACCATATTTCTAATGAAAGACACTGTATATGTCAGTAAACCTTTCATTACCATATTTCTAATGAAAGACACTGTCTATGTCATTAACCCTTTCATTACCATATTTCTAATGAAAGACACTGTCTATGTCATTAACCCTTTCATTACCATATTTCTAATGAAAGACACTGTCAATGTCATTAACCCTTTCATTACCATATTTCTACTGAAAGACACTGTCAATGTCATTAACCCTTTCATTACCATATGTCTAATGAAACACACTGTCAATATCATTAACCCTTTCATTACCATATTTCTAATGAAAGACACTATCTATGTCATTAACCCTTTCATTACCATATTTCTACTGAAAGACACTGCCTATGTCATTAACCCTTTCATTACCATATTTCTAATGAAAGACACTATCTCTGTCATTAACCCTTTCATTGCCATATTTCTAATAAAAGACACTGTCTATGTAATTAACCCTTTCATTGCCATATTTCTACTGAAAGACACTGTCAATGTCATTAACCCTTTCATTACCATATTTATAATGAAAGACACTTCCTATGTCATTAACCCTTTAATTATCATATTTCTAATGAAAGACACTATCTCTGTCATTAACCATTTCATTACCATATTTCTAATGAAAGACACTGTCTATGACATTAACCCTTTCATTACCATATGCCTAATGAAAGACACTATCAATGTCATTAACCCTTTCATTACAATATTTCTAATGAACGACACTATCTCTGTCATTAACCCTTTCCTTACCATATTTCTACTGAAAGACACTGTCAATGTCATTAACCCTTTCATTACCATATTTCTAATGAAAGTCACTGACTATGTCATTAACCCTTTCATTACCATATTTCTAATGAAAGACACTGTCTATGTCATTAACCCTTACATTACCATATTTCTAATGAAAGACACTTCCTATGTCATTAACCCTTTCATTACCATATGTCTAATGAAAGACACTGTCAATATCATTAACCCTTTCATTACCATATTTCTAATGAAAGACACTACCTATGTCATTAACCCTTTCATTACCATATTTCTAATGAAAGACACTGTCTATGTCATTAACCCTTTCATTACCATATTTCTAATGAAAGACACTGTCTATGTCATTAAACCTTTCATTACCATATTTCTACTGAAGGACTCTGTAAATGTCATTAACCCTTTCATTACCATATTTCTACTGAAAGACACTGTCAATGTCATTAACCCTTTCATTACCATATTTCTAATGAAAGACACTGTCTATGTCATTAACCCTTTCATTACCATATTTCTAATGAAAGACACTGTCATCATCATCATCATCATCATCATCACCGTTTTACGTCCGTTCTTCCACGCTAGCATGGGTTAGACGGGTTGTCCTGTTGTGGGCAGTGTCTGGTCGGCTGACCATGCCTTGCTCATACAGGAACTGATCTGGCTTGATTTCTACAGCTGGATGCCCTTCCTAACACCAACCTCATTTACAGTGAGTGCTGGGTGCTTTTTCGTGGCGCCTACACGTCCACTTTACAGTGTGGGCTGGGTGCTTTTTTGCCGTGGCACCTCCACGACCACCTTGCGGTGGGGGGGGGGGGGGCATATTGTTTATATGCTTCAGCATGTACCCATGGGAGGTCGGGTACCCTGTATTACTGCGTGACGCCAGAAGTCACGGTCGTGTGTCATTGACTTTGAGAGGTGTAGTTGGGTAAGGTCGGCTTTTATCACCTCATCCCAAGTCATCTTGGGTCTCCCCACTCCGCGGTTTCCATCAACTTCTAGTGCTCTGCACCTTTTTATGCAGCTGTCATCCTTCATACGCATCACATGTCCATACCAGCGTAACCGCCTCTCCTGCACGCAGCATTTGATTCCTCTTATGCTCAGTCTCTCTCTCAATTCATTTATGCTTTGTCGTTCACGTATATTACTGTTACACATCCATCGGAGCATGCAGGCTTCGTTTCTCTCTAATCTACGTAAGTCTTCCACCTTCAGCGCCCAGGTCTCACTACCATGCAACATCGCTGTTCGGATACACGCATCATACAGTCTGCCTTTCATTCTGAGGGAGAAGCCTTTTGCAGCTAGCAGTGGTAGTAGTTCCCTAAACTTCTTCCATCCCGTTCTTACCCTAGTTATTGTACTTTCTGAGCACCCACCTCCGTTGCTAATTCGGTCACCTAGGTAGCAGAAGCTGTCTACTGTTTCTACAGGGCCCTCCCAGAGATTGGTGGTACTTGTTTCCTGTGGCTGTTTGCTTGCTGTTTCAGCACAGCTGCTGCATGTGAATCCTACATTCTTAATTAAGCTTCCTGAGATCCCGCTACATCTCTTGTGTACCCATTGTTTGCATTTGGGGCAAAGAATGGAGTTCCTACCTACACCTTTCCTACATACTGAGCAAGGCCATTTCCCTGAGGGGATCTGGGTTCTGTTTTCTCGTCTACTTATAAGGACCTTAGTCTTTGTCATGTTGACTTTGAGGCCCTTTCTCTCTAGTCCCTGCTTCCAGGTTTGGAATTTATTCTCTAGTTCTACCATAGATTCAGCTATGAGTGCGAGGTCATCAGCATACAGGAGTTCCCATGGGCATCCGGTCTTAAACTCCTCCGTTATTGCCTGCAGGACTATGATGAACAGGAGAGGGCTAAGAACAGAGCCCTGGTGGACCCCAACCTGTACGCTAAATTCCTCGCTATACTCATTGCCAATCCTAACTTTGCTGACTGCTCCCCTATACATGGCTTGTACCGCTTTCACAAGCCATTCATCTACTCCTAGTTTTCTAAGAGCCCACCAGATTACTGCACGTGGAACTCTGTCAAAGGCTTTCTCAAGGTCGACAAATGCCAAGTAGAGTGGCTTACTTTTAGCTAGGTACTTTTCCTGTAATTGCCTCACAAGGAAGAGCGCATCAGTGGTGCCTTTCCCTGGAACAAACCCAAATTGCATCTCGTCTATATTCACCCGGTCCCTAATCAGCTGTGCTATAACTCTTTCTGTTACTTTCATGACCTGGTCCATCAACTTTATACCTCTATAGTTTCCTCTATCTAGTGCATCGCCTTTACCTTTGTAGCAGTTGACAATGATGCTACTGCACCAATCTTTTGGTATGGCCCCCTCTAGTATTACCTGGTTAACGATACGTGTGGTTATAGTGTGACCTACAGACCCAGATGCCTTCAGCATCTCGGCAGCTATACCCGATGGACCGGTTGCCTTCCCTATCTTCATATCTCTGATTGCCTTACTTACTACGCTGCCGCTGACTTGTACTGCCGCTGACTTGTCTATGTCATTAACCCTTTCATTACCATATTTCTAATGAAAGACACTGTCTATGTCATTAACCCTTTCATTACCATATTTCTAATAAAAGACACTGTCTATGTCACTAACCCTTTCATTACCATATTTCTAATGAAAGACACTATCTCTGTCATTAACTCTTTCATTAGCATATTTCTAATGAAAGACAGTCTATGTTATTAACCCTTTCATTACCATATTTCTACTGAAAGACACTGTCTATGTCATTAACCCTTTCATTACCATATTTCTACTGAAAGACACTGTCAATGTCATTAACTCTTTCATTACCATATTTCTAATGAAAGACACTGTCAATGTCATTAACTCTTTCCTTACCATATTTCTAATGAAAGACACTATCTATGTCATTAACCCTTACATTACCATATTTCTAATGAAAGACACTACCTATGTCATTAACCCTTTCATTACCATATTTATAATGAAAGACACTGTCTATGTCATTAACCCTTTCATTACCATATTTCTACTGAAAGACCCTGTCAATGTCATTAACCCTTTCCTTACCATATTTCTAATGAAAGACACTATCTATGTCATTAACCCTTTCATTACCATATTTCTAATGAAAGACACTACCTATGTCATTAACCCTTTCATTACCATATTTCTAATGAAATACACTGTCTTTGTCATTAACCCTTTCATTACCATATTTCTAATAAAAGACACTAACTATGTCATTAACCCTTTCATTACCATATTTATAAATAAAGACACTGTCTATGTTATTAACCCTTTCATTACCATTTTTCTAATGCAAGACACTGTCTATGTCATTAACCCTTTCCTTACCAAATTTCTACTGAAACACACTGTCAATGTCATTAACCCTTTCATTACCATATTTCTACTGAAAGACACTGTCAATGTCATTAACCCTTTCCTTACCATATTTCTAATGAAAGACACTATCTATGTCATTAACCCTTACATTAACATATTTCTAATGAAAGACACTACCTATGTCATTAACCCTTTCATTACCATATTTCTAATGAAAGACACTGTCTATGTCATTAAACCTTTCATTACCATATTTCTAATGAAAGACACTGTCTATGTCATTAACCCTTTCATTACCATATTTCTACTGAAAGACACTGTCTACGTCATTAACCCTTTCCTTACCATATTTCTACTGAAACACACTGTCAATGTCATTAACCCTTTCATTACCATATTTCTAATGAAAGACACTACCTATGTCATTAACCCATTCATTACTATATTTCTAATGAAATACACTGCCTTTGTTATTAACCCTTTCATTGCCATATTTTTAATAAAAGACACTAACTATGTCATTAACCCTTTCATTACCATATTTATAAATAAAGACACTGTCTATGTTATTAACCCTTTCATTACCATATTTCTAATGAAAGACACTATCTCTATCATTAACTCTTTCATTACCATATTTCTAATGAAAGACAGTCTATGTTATTAACCCTTTCATTACCATATTTCTAATGAAAGACACTGTCTATGTCATTAACCCTTTCATTACCATATTTCTACTGAAACACACTGTCAATGTCATTAACCCTTTCATTACCATATTTCTACTGAAAGACACTGTCAATGTCATTAACCCTTTCCTTACCATATTTCTAATGAAAGACACTATCTATGTCATTAACTCTTACATTACCATATTTCTAATGAAAGATACTACCTATGTCATTAACTCTTACATTACCATATTTCTACTGAAAGACACTGTCAATGTCATTAACCCTTTCAATACCATATTTCTAATGAAAGACACTATCTCTGTCATTAACCCTTTCATTACCATATTTCTAATAAAAGACACTGTCTATGTCATTAACCCTTTCATTACCATATTTCTAATGAAAGACACTGTCTATGTCATTAACCCTTTCATTACCATATTTCTAATGAAAGACACTGTCTATGTCATTAACCCTTTCATTACCATATTTCTACTGAAAGACACTGTCTATGTCATTAACCCTTTCATTACCATATTTCTACTGAAAGACACTGTCAATGTCATTAACCCTTTCATTACCATATTTCTAATGAAAGACACTGTCAATGTCATTAACCATTTCATTACCATATTTCTAATGAAATACACTGTCTTTGTCATTAACCCTTTCATTACCATTTTTCTAATGAAAGACACTGTCTATGTCATTAACCCTTTCATTACCATATTTCTAATGAAATACACTGTCTTTGTCATTAACCCTTTCATTTCCATATTTCTAATAAAAGACACTAACTATGTCATTAACCCTTTAATTACCAGATTTATAATTAAAGACACCACCTATGTCATTAACCCTTTCATTACCATATTTCTAATGAAATACACTGTCTTTGTCATTAACCCTTTCATTACCATATTTCTAATAAAAGACACTAACTATGTCATTAACCCTTTAATTACCATATTTATAATTAAAGACACCACCTATGTCATTAACCCTTTCATTACCATATTTCTAATGAAAGACACTACCTATGTCATTAACCCTTTCATTTCCATATTTCTAATGAAAGACACTGTCTATGTCATTAACCCTCTCATTACCATATATCTAATGAAAGACACTACCTGTGATTTTCCAATAATTTTGAAAATATTCAAGAATTTTGTGGGATTTAGTAATGTAACTTTCAGAAATGTTGTTACATAAAATTATGAAGGTTTTAGATAAAAATATTTATATTTGTCTAAAAAAACCTTTCTTCATAATTTTAGGCAAGAACCTTTAAGTTATGTTCCAAGCATCAGCTTAATAATGAGAATGTTACTAAAAAGGGTAAAGAGTAAAGACCCCTTAAGTCATGAAAGACCATGATATTTACTCATAAAAGTTTCCCCACCAAGGCACAAAGTCCAGGCAAGTTTGTTTGTGGAGGTCCAGCAGTCACCCATGTATACCTGTCTCCCTTTCGACACCACCAATGAACTTCCAAGGGAAAGGTAAGGGCTGTTACAGCTTGGCACTAGTGACACTGCAACTATATACACACTGGATATATACTATATATACACTACATTATTCATTATATATGTTGTCCAAGGGAAAGACAAAGGCTATTACAGCTTGGCACTAGTGACACTGCAACTATATACACACCGGATATTTTTTATCGTGATTTCGTGGGCTGATATTCCGATTCTCGATTATTCTACTATATTTAGCTCTAGACCTTAGCTATTGACCAGTTCATTTTATTGATGATTTTTTTGTTGATCTTATTGACTGATGAATAGCTCTTGTTTATTTTAACACGTCTGTTGAGCACTCTGATTCGATATGTGATAATTTGTATTCTTACATAATTTACACATCACCGAATTCTTTTGCTAATACAGAGGTTCCTTCCCTTGCTGGGTACCATGTGCGTTTTTGGCTATAGGTCCCCTCTGTATTATTGGACGAAAACTCGTTGATAAAGCTGTTCCGCGTTCACCCCTTCTCTAGAAGTCTTATATATTTTTTATGTGGGCTGATAGTGATTGGATTAAGGAATTGCAGAAACCCAAGAAGCTAGATTTAACACCCTTCTAGCGGGTCCGGGTAAGTTTTTTTACATTCATTTAATTTATTAATTTATTGATATTTTATTTGAGTGACCCGAATCTTCCTGGTCGTTCTTTTTCGGCTGCACGGCTGATTTTAGGCATGATCTCTATGTGTTGGTATTTTAACGATAGTTATAGCTCTGATTTATCCAAATTATTGAGCCCTCTGCCACACATGTCGGATATTTTTTATCGTGATTTCGTGGGCTGATATTCCGATTCTCGATTATTCTACTATACACACTGGATATATACTATATATACACTACATTATTCATTATATATGTTGTCCAAGGGAAAGACAAAGGCCATTACAGCTTGGCACTGCAACTCATTTCTCCAGCAGAGTAAACTGGAGTAATGTGAAATAAAGTGTCTTGTTCAAGGACACGGCACATCACCCAGTTTGGGAATCAAACTCACAACCTCACAATCATAAGCCCTAACCACTAGGCCATCACCTTCATAGTTATGTTACTATATCCCTCCTAATACTTTGTTATTTGAAAACTATAGGTGGTGTCTTTAGAAATATGGTAATGACAGGATTAAGGACAGCTGCACTTATCATGTGACAGGTGAAAATCAGTTGTATCAGCATTTAATCTAATCTCACCTGATGGACCTGATATAGATATTGTGGTATATCATACATTAATAAAAAGAGTTGAAATTAATGCTTACAAGATTTCACAGCTCTAACATCACTCCTTCATAGTCAGCCTATGAATCTTTTAGCCCACCCTCATACACATACATATCAATTAACATGACAAAAAGCACCCAGCCCACCCTGTAAAGTGGTCGTGTTGGTGACATGACAAAAAGCACCCAGCCCACCCTGTAAAGTGGTCGTGTTGGTGACATGACAAAAAGCACCCAGCCCACCCTGTAAGGTGGTCGTGTTGGTCACATGACAAAAAGCACCTAGCCCACCCTGTAAGGTGGTCATGTTGGGGACATGACAAAAAACGCCCAGTCCACCCTGTAAAGTGGTTGTGTTGGTGACATGACAAAAAACACCCAGTCCACCCTGTAAAGTGGTTGTATTGATAACATAACAAAAAGTACCCAGTCCACCCTGTAAAGTGGTTGTATTGATAACATGACAAAAAACACCCAGTCCACCCTGTAAGGTGGTCGTGTTGGTGACATGACAAAAAGCACCCAGTACACATTGTAAATGTGGTTGGTGTTAGGGAGGGTATCCAACTGTAGAAACCAAGCCAGCATCAGTTCTGTATGGGCAAGACATTGTTACCTGAACTCACAATGGGTCAACCCATGCTAGCATGGAAACATGGATGTTAAACAGTGATGATGATGATAATATATAAAATTAACCTGCTTGAAACTAATCGTGGTTCTATGAAACAAAACCACCCATTTTAAAGGGATCTTAAATTAAAATCTTCATTCAATAGTACATATGACCATATGTAAGCATGATGGAGACACATCAGCCTGTCCGGGAGGTCAACGGTACCCCTTCAGTACCGACATGGTGTAGACATGTCAAACCCTTGCTAGTAGGGAGGAGGTCAACGGTACCCCTTCAGTACTGACATGGTGTAGACCTGTCAAATCCTTGCTAGCAGGGAGAAGGTCAGTAGTTCCACTTCAGTACCGATATGGTCTATGTGGTCCTGTCCAACCCTTGCTAGCAGGGAAGGCAGATGTTAAACGATGATGATTATGATCTGGGTAATGAAATAATTAATAATTTTAGTAAATCCTTCGAAATTCATTAATTGAAACAGACAGCATTTCATTAAAAATACAGACAGAAATGAGTTGAATACATCAAAGGCAGCTGCGCTTGAAAGATTTAACTCGTCTCCCCTGACTGATTTATCATGTATATGTATATACATATATAAACACACACAGACACACACTCACCCACACACACACATACACACATACACACACACACACACGCACACATATATATATATTTACTCAGCTGTAGAAATGAGATGCTAGGGACTGAGGTCCCTATCATTCCACTGCAAAGTGGTCGTGGAGGTGCCACGGCAAAAAAGCACCCAGCACTCACTGTAAATGAGGTTGGTGTTAGGAAGGGCATCCAGCTGTAGAAATCAAGCCAGTATCAGTTCCCGTCCCACCCTTGCAAGCAGGGAAAAGCGGACGTAAAATGAAATGATGATGAAATGATAAATATATGAAAAGAGTCATTAACCCGATGGCTGAGCTCCGGCCATTTCTACAGCTAAGTCCCAACTAAGCTAGCAGACTACTGGGTTAGTTCAGATCTAGCTCACCACACGAAACCATGTGGATCTAGAAGGAAGCTGATCACAACGCTATAGTTTTGTATTTCTCTTTATTTTACATTCTTCATCCTTTCTCTGTTATTTTTTATTTTTCATAATCCCCCCTCCCCTCCAAAAAGAAATCATTCCCGCTTTTCTCTTCTCCACTCCTATTCTCTCTCTCTCCCTCTTTCTCTCTCTCTCTCCCCTCTCTCTCTCTCTCTCTCTCTCTCTCTCTCTCTCTCTCTCTCTCTCTCTCTCTCTCTCTCTCTTTATATATATATACACTCCTCTCATTTCTCTCGGTTATTCTATTCAATATGTGCTTATATATATGTGCTTATACTTTTTGCTATGCACATAGCAATCAGCAGTTTACAGCTATCCCGCACTGAGATTCCTACAATTTTATGAAAATTCACACACAGCCACACAATATATATAATATATATATATATATATATATATATATATATATATATATACTAGCAGAATGGCCTGGCATTGCCCAGGCTTCTAAACATAGATTGGCATGTTTATCCCTCCTTTCTGAAACAGTACAGAGAAGTACGGAATACCTCGGCCTCGGGATGGTGTCTACATTTTGTGCTTAGGCAAATCATTTTCCATTAAGATTTTTCAAAAGCATGTAATTGCGTTCCCTCTCTTTTTTGTTGTTGTTTTTGTTGCTGTTGGTGTGATAGTAGCCGTTGGTTGTACTACTAACACAGTCTCGTCCTTCTTCAGCCAATCGTGTATATCCCCTTCTGCTTCGTCTACCTAAACAATGATTGTAACACCTCCTTGTACACAATGTTCCTTGTTCTTCCGTGTCGGGCCTATACAAAGAGATTTGTCTTGCTTCCCACTCTTGAGCAGCCAACGTATAGTTGCCCGTGTGAAAAACGTGACTCTTCCAAAAGAAGACCAGCAACAGCTAGGGTCTGACCCTGGGATTTGTTGATAGACATTGCAAAGCTGACACGGTTCGGCGAATGGTTCGTTGGTTGTCTGTTTCAAGTGTTCTTCTGGTGGCAGTACGTTCAGCATCTTGCGACCGTCGAATAGCAGATTTCACTGACGATTCGTTTGCCCGCCTTGTTCTTTTTCTTGCCGCTTTCGCAGTATTTCGGCCAATGGAGTATCTCTTCCTTCGAGGCATGACCTAAAAGCAGGACGAAGTACACTAAAACTAACTGGTAGAGTAAGGAGTAAACTCGTCAGTGATGCATGTGATTTCCAAACCGTTGACTATGTAATTGCTGGCCTTGTGCCAAAAATAGTGGGAATTTTTGGGTGGCATATCGGCAGTAACAATGGCGATAAGCCGTCTGTGTTTCTGTGAAATAAATACGTTTGTTTATATTTTGTTTTTGTGTATGCAAAAATATCTGTACACGAATATATAATTATATTTATATATTAAAATAACAGATTAAAGTTTAAGCAAAGAATCGCTGCTTTCACCCTTAACGGGATCTTCTGAAACTAAAAAAAATCAATCTGTGAACGCAAAAGTAAATATTTCGAAAAATGTTGCAACCGAAGGAAAACAGGAAGACGATACTTTGGTTCGTGAAGACGTTCCCTGGTAATGAATGGAAAATAGCGAAGATAATACGTCAGCAATGAGAACAATGTTTTCATAATGTCGTAATGCAGACAGCCAGACATAGAGACAAATATGATAAGGGCGCGAAGTTATAGCTATGTATCTATCTAAAGAGACAGACTAAGAAAGAGATAGAGATCGCTAACTGGTGTCTAACACTCCTTTAACAACAGAAAAGCTGCAGTTAATATCTTTAGACCACAAGGAATATATAAATACAAGTTTGAAGTCAATCGCAGTAGAAATGTGGATTTGTATAGACTTTTATAAAAATTAGGACTCACACACACACACACAGACAATTTCAGTTTTATATGTATGTATAGATATGTATATATATATATACATATATATGTATGTATAGATATGTATATATATTAAATAAATCGACCAGGTCATGAAGGTCACAGAAAAAGTAATAGCGCAACTAATCAGAGAGAGAATTGATCTAGATGAAATGCAGTTCGGGTTTGTGTCAGGCAAAAGTACCACAGACGCTCTTTTCATTGTACGACAACTACAGGAGAAGTACCTAGCTAAAAGTAAACCCCTATACTTAGCTTTCGTCGACTTGGAGAAAGCCTTCGACAGAGTCCCCCGTTCCATTATCTGGTGGGCTCTTAGAAAACTAGGTGTTGATGAATGGCTTGTGAGAGCTATACAAGCCATGTATAAAGAAACAGTCAGCAAGGTTAGAATTAACAACGAATATAGTGAAGAGTTTAGCGTAAAAGTTGGTGTTCATCAGGGCTCTGTTCTTAGCCCCCTACTATTTATTATTGCCCTTCAGGCTATAACAGTGGAGTTCAAGACTGGCTGCCCATGGGAACTCCTATACGCAGATGATCTAACGCTCATAGCTGAATCAATGGCCGAGCTAGAGAAGAAATTCCAAACATGGAAGCACGGCCTAGAATCAAAAGGCCTTAAAATTAACCTGGCTAAGACTAAAGTTCTAGTTTGTAGGAAAGAAAATAAGGCGCCGGTCCCTTCCGGGAAATGGCCATGCTCAGTGTGTAGGAAAGGCGTAGGTAGAAACTCCATTTTATGTCCCAAATGCAAAGTATGGGTGCATAAAAGATGCAGTGGGATCATAGGTAAGCTAACTAAGAACGTAGATTTTACATGTGGCCGGTGCTCTGGGGCAATAAGTAGCAGCAAGTGCCCACAAAATACTAGCTCTTTCAATTGTGCAGAGGGTTCTATAGAAATAGTGGACAGCTTCCGTTACCTGGGTGACAAAATCAGCAGTGGGGGAGGGTGCTCTGAAAGTACAGTAGCTAGAGTCAGAACTGGATGGAAAAAGTTCAGAGAGCTTATACCACTATTAGCCGCTAAAGGGTTCTCCCTAAAAATGAAAGGCAGGCTGTATGATGCCTGCATACGAACAGCAATGTTGCATGGCAGTGAGACCTGGGCATTGTGTGCAGAGGATATACGCAGACTAGAGAGGAACGAAGCTTGCATGCTCCGCTGGATGTGTAATAGTAATATACGCGAACGGCAAAGCATAAACGAACTAAGGGAAAAATTAGAAATAAGAGGGATCAGATGTTGTTTACTCGAGAGAAGGCTACGTTGGTATGGTCACGTGATGCGCATGAAAGACGACAGCTGTATAAAAAAGTGCAGGGCAATAAAGATGGACGGTAGCCACGGAGTAGGCAGACCCAGAAAAACCTGGGACGAGCTGATAAACTCCGACCTCACACACTTACACCTCTCCAAGACAATGTCACTGGACCGAGATCTTTGGCGGCACTCAGTAATAGAGAAGACCCGCCTTACCTAAATACAAAGTAAAACCTACTACAGTCAGTAGGCATCTCTAACAAAATACCCCCCCCCCCCCCACACCCCATCCGCACCACCCCTTTCAATGTAAAGTTATGTTGGTGCCACAACATCCAGGCCGAAACAAATGAGGTCGTGTAGGTGTCACGACAAAAAAACACACAGTCCACGCTGTAATGTGGCCGTGTAGGCAACACGGTAAAAACCTCCCAGCCCCACACTGTAAATGTGCTTGGTGTTAGGAAGGGCATCCAGCTGTAGAAAACCCGCCAGACAGTCCTATGCGAGCAAGACAACCACTCTTGCCTCAAGTGGGAAAACTCCCGTCCAAACCCATGCTAGCGTGGAAGATGGACGTTAAACGATGATGATGATATATATATATACATATATATGTATGTATAGATATGTATATATATATACATATATATATGTATGTATAGATATGTATATATATATACATATATATATGTATGTATAGATATGTATATATATATATACATATATATATGTATGTATAGATATGTATATATATCACAGAAGGTTTTTTGTCAGTGATATACAGACAGTCTCAATGAGACATAGATAATATTATCAGAGAAATATATATATATATATATGTGTGTGTATATGTGTGTGTATGTGTGTGTGTATGTGTGTGTATATATGTGTGTGTGTGGTGTGTGTATATATATATATATATATATATGGTGTGTATACACAAACAACAGCAGCCACCTCACATTTTATGTAATATATTCTAAATTAAGATCTCCCTCATCATGTTTGAATATGTAAATTTGTATTTTTGAGCAAGTAAAGAATTGCTAGACTAACGCATGTTTAGCAATTAAAATATACCTCTTATCTCGCTATATGTGTGTGTGTGTGGCTGGCTGTGTGTGTTGGTGGCTGGCTGTGTGTGTGTGTTGGTGGCTGTGTGTGTGTTGGTGTGTGTGTTGGTGGCTGTGTGTGTATTGGTGGCTGGCTGTGTGTGTGTTTTGGTGGCTGTGTGTGTGGTGGTGTGTGTGTTGGTGGCTGTGTGTGTATTGGTGGCTGGCTGTGTGTGTGTGTTGGTGGCTGTGTGTGTGGTGGTGTGTGTGTTGGTGGCTGTGTGTGTATTGGTGGCTGGCTGTGTGTGTGTTGGTGGCTGTGTGTGTGTGTTGGTGGCTGGCTGTGTGTGTATTGGTGGCTGTGTGTGTGTTGGTGGCTGTGTGTGTGTTGGTGGCTGGCTGTGTGTATTGGTGGCTGGCTGTGTGTGTGTTGGTGGCTCTGTGTGTGTATTGGTGGCTGTGTGTGTGTTGGTGGCTGGCTGTGTGTATTGGTGGCTGGCTGTGTGTGTGTTGGTGGCTCTGTGTGTGTATTGGTGGCTGTGTGTGTGTTGGTGGCTGGCTGTGTGTTGGTGGCTGGCTGTGTGTATTGGTGGCTGTGTGTGTGTTGGTGGCTGGCTGTGTGTGTGTTGGTGGCTGGCTGTGTGTGTGTTGGTGGCTGGCTGTGTGTGTGTGTTGGTGGCTGTGTGTGTGTTGGTGGCTGTTTGTGTATTGGTGGCTGGCTGTGTGTGTGTTGGTGGCTGTGTGTGTTGGTGGCTGGCTGTGTGTGTGTGTTGGTGGCTGGCTGTGTGTGTTGGTGGCTGGCTGTGTGTGTGTGTTGGTGGCTGGCTGTGTGTTAGTGGCTGTGTGTGTGTTGGTGGCTGGCTGTGTGTTAGTGGCTGTGTGTGTGTTGGTGGCTGGCTGTGTGTTGGTGGCTGGCTGTGTGTGTGTTGGTGGCTGTGTGTGTGTTAGTGGCTGTGTGTGTGTTGGTGGCTGTGTGTGTGTTGGTGGCTGTGTGTGTGTTGGTGGCTGGCTGTGTGTGTATTGGTGGCTGGCTGTGTGTGTGTTGGTGGCTGGCTGTGTGTGTATTGGTGGCTGGCTGTGTGTGTGTTGGTGGCTCTGTGTGTGTATTGGTGGCTGTGTGTGTGTTGGTGGCTGGCTGTGTGTTGGTGGCTGGCTGTGTGTATTGGTGGCTGTGTGTGTGTTGGTGGCTGGCTGTGTGTGTGTTGGTGGCTGGCTGTGTGTGTGTTGGTGGCTGGCTGTGTGTGTGTGTTGGTGGCTGTGTGTGTGTTGGTGGCTGTGTGTGTGTTGGTGGCTGTTTGTGTATTGGTGGCTGGCTGTGTGTGTGTTGGTGGCTGTGTGTGTTGGTGGCTGG